>JARQOD010000002.1:219459341-219502157 GCA_033576555.1 Oophaga sylvatica
CTGGACGGGGGGTTTTTTTGGTTTTTTCCCCTTTCCCCCAGTTTCCCCCCAATCGGGCCCCTTGTTTTCCCAATGACAAAAAAAATTTTTGGCTTTCATCAGAAAAAGTTCTTGGGGGCCACGGGGGAAACCCCCCAGTGCTGCTTCTCTGTAAGCCCGGGTGCTTCTTGTTTCTGGTTCAAAAGTGTCTTTACGGGGGAAGGGGGGCCCCTGAAACCCCATTTCCTGCACCGCCTGGGCACGGTGGCTCTGGATGTTTTACCCCAGATTTTTTTCATTTTTTTCCCCGCGGCCCAGGTTGGAAGGGCCTTTCCCCCCAAAAATCTTCCTCGGGGTTCCGGTCCCCCTTCTCGTTGTACAGCGTTTTCTGCCAAAAGGGTTTCCTTCCAAGGTTTCCCAGGGGAGGGCAAAAATTAAACCCACGGGGGAAAACCGGGAAAAATTTGGGGTTAAAAAATTTTTCTTTTGGGTCTTCCCCTTTTTGGGGTTTGGGGTAAAAATGGGGCCCGGGGGACTTAAAAAAAGGGGGGGCCCCGTTTACCCATGAGGGCGGTTTTGGGGGGGAACCGGGGGGGGGGTTTTTTTTTAAAACCCCGGGGGAAAATTTTTTTGGGCATGTTTTAGAGTTAATTAGTTGTTTCAAAAGATTGGGAAAAATTAGCTCGTTTAAAAAACCCCTTTTCTTTTTATGAAATTTTTTGGGGGGGACTTTTTTTGGGTTTTTTAAGGGCTGTATCCCCAAATCATCAGTTTTTAAACAAAAAAGCCCTAAAAAATTTTTTTTTGGTGTGTTTTTGAATCTAAAATTTATAAATTTTTTAATTTTTTTAAATCTTTACTTTTGGGAAAAAAAATTTAAATTTTTTAGAAAAAAAGCTAATTTTTAAAAAGGGGGCCCTGTAAAAAAAATTTTATTTCGAAAAAAAAAATAAAAAAAATACGGGCCCCCCATTTTTCGGATGTGGTATCTTTTGTGCCAGGTCATATCTGGGCGTGCTAAATTTTTTAAAAACCAGTTTACGGCAGTTTTTTTTTTGGGGGGTGTCACTGTACTTATATCCCCCAGTATTTATTTTGGTTGAGCTTTTTAAAAACCCCCAAGAAAAACGGGTTGGGGGCCCCTATTGGTTTTTATGGAAATTTTTTATTTTTGTTCGATATTTTCCATTTTCGTTCCCCGGGAATGGAAAAATTCCCATTTCTTTGGGCTTTTTTGTTTTTTTGTCACCCAAATTTAGGAATATATAAAGGGGGGCCATCCTGTTTTGCTCCCCGGGCCTTTTAAACCCCAAGGGGGTGACTGTGTTTTTATGCTGAAAAAGTTTTTCAGATTGCAAAAAAGGGCCCCCCCCATTTTTGCGTCCCCCTTTTGGCCCCCTTGGGGGTTCAGTTTTGGCCCCCAAAGTTCCCCCTGTGATTTTTGGCGGCCCCGTTTTAGGTTCCCCCTTTTGTTTTTCTGTGCTTGGCGGCTAGTTTCCCCTGCTGTGAAACCCCCCTTTTCCCCTTTCGTGTTTTTTTTTAACCCCCCCCCGTCCCCAAGGGTTTTGTGGGGGGAGGTGAAAAGGGCCCCTTTTAGTTTGTCTGTCCAATGTGTTTGGGACCCCTCTGAAAGTTATCACAGATCCTATTTTTTTTTTTGGTTTTTTGCGCCCCCATTCCAAATTTAAATTTTGGGGGTAAAAGGGGGTTCCATGTATACAAAAAAATTGCGTTCCCCAAACCCCTTTTAAGGAAAACCCCCCCCAAAGGGCCTTTAAAGATAGTGAACGTTGGGGGGCAGTGTTATTAGTCTGTGGGGTTTTTTTTTTTTTTTTTGCAGACCGTCAGTTGGGGTTTTAAAAAATTTCTCCCCTTTTTTTTTTTCCCCCGGCCCTGTCCCCCCGGGTCCCTTTACTTTTTCCCCCCCAAATTGGGGTTTCCTCTACTTCTATTTCAAAAAAACCCCAAATTTTTTAGTGTGACGTGCTTCCCCCCTTTAAAATTTAATACTTTTGGGTTTCCCCCCAGTATGGGGAAACCACAAAGGACCCCTTTTAGGTTTTTTTTAACATTTTTGGGGGAAAATGTTCCCCTGTAGTCTGTGGGGTTTTTTTTTTTTGGGGGTGCAGATCCCGCCCCATTTAGTTTTTAAAAAACTGCCCCTTTTTTTCTGCTGAGGGTTTCAACTGCCCCCCATCCTTTAAATTTTTCCCCCTTTTTTTGCTGAAAATTCTATTTAAAAAAAATAAAATTATTAGTGTGACGTGCTTCCCCCGTTCAAAACATTGGTTGCAAACATTATAGAAGCCCACAAAGGCCCCTTTCAGAGTAGTAAACGTTTTGTGCCTTTTCACTTGTCGTGGGTTTTTTTTTTTTGAGTGCGACCCCCCTTTTTAGTTTTTAAAACCACTGTGGTTGTTTGCTAACGTGGTCCCCCCACCCTTGTATTTTTCTTTTGGCTGCCCTTCATTTCAAAACTCAAATCATTATTGTGACCCCGCTTCAATCCATTCCACTAATTTTGGTTTGCAAACAATTTAGTTTCAGAAAAGGGGAGCCTTTCCAGAGATAGTGAACCCGTTTTTGTTCAGTGTCCTCATTTTTTGGAGGTTTTTTTTTTTGAGTGCAGATCCGCCCGGGTTGTTTTCAAACCATCCCGGGTTGTAGTTGCTGAAGTGGCCCACTGCCTTTCCTTTTCATTTTTCTTAATTGGTGCTCCCTCCTTTAATTTCAAATAACCAATCTTTGGGGCCCCCGTGTTTTCCACCGTATCCAACACTGGTTCCCCCAAACCCCCCAAAAAGAATAAAAGAAAGGGCCATTCAGATTGTGAACGTTGTGTTCAGTGTTAACTCTAGTCGTGAGTTTTTTTTTTTTTTTTGGTGCGTTTAGCTCCAGTTAGTTCTTCAACCATGCTGGTTGTAGTCTGCTGAAGGGTTTTTGTCACTGCTCTCCTTGTCATTTTTCTCTAATTTGTGCGGCCCCAAATCCTTTTTTTAAAAAAAAAAATAACTCAAATTTATAGTGTGACGCACTTCCTTCCGTTTTCCTCCCTTTGGGGGTTGCAAACACTATAGAATTACAAAAAGTGCCTTTCGGGAGAAAAGGAACAGTTTGTGTGAAAGGTTCACTCCAGTCTCTGCGTAATAACCCACTTAGGCCTTAAAAACTTTCTGACTTTCTTTAACACCCTCCCAAGATGAAGCAGGCGGGATAAGGCACTGGTCGTGGCCGGGGGAGTTTCAGCAGGGGGGAAAAGGGGGATTCTGTGGCTGTTTGCTGCCCCCAAGGCCAAGCATAACCATTTTTCCCGGTGGGGCCCTTTTTATGTGCAGTTTTGTTGGGGAGCTCGGCGTACCCCCCTGCTGCGGGGCCAAAATTGAAGCCGGTTTTTGGTTGGATGGCAGCCAATGCATCGACTTCCATTGCTTCCACCTCCTCTTCAGGACCACCCAAAAACTGTTGACAACCTCTTTTGTTCACCCCCTGTCAAATTTGCCCAGGCAGTCAGAGGTTTAGGAGCCCAGCTGAGTCCTGCTTCTGTTCTCAAATCTGTTGTTTAAAACAGGGGCCCGCCAAGCAGATTCTGGAATTTTAAAAGGGGAGTATTCATTTATTCGCAACAGTTGTCTCTCGAATTGAAGAGGCGGGTGAGCCTAGTCGATGGTCAGCACACCCAGAAGCTTATGATGGAGGATCAGTTGCCAGTTTCTGTTGAGCATGGTGCTGTCTAGACCACCCCCAGCAGCAGGTGTTGGAAGGGGTTGTGGAGTTGTTTAGGTCCCAAACCCCCCCCAAAATGGCGTGAGGAACAGGAAGGTGGTGGGAGCAGCTCTGAGGAAGAGATTGGCCAACGGTACAAACGGAGGGGAGGTAGGCTGCAGACTCGGTTTGCCTGTAGCCCCTTTTGAAACCCGTTGGGAGCAGTTCGTTCAAAAGTAAAATGGGGCCCCCCCCAAAAGGATTGCCTTTCGTGGTCTTTTTTGGGAAAACCTTGCAGATGAATTTGCTATGTAATTTTTAAGCTGTGTAAGCAAAAATAAAAAGGGTAAAAAATGTCGTCCCTAATCCTAATATGTGGAAAAAATGTTTCCGAAAAAGCACCCTTGTTGGGTACAAAGACACACGGAGATGTAGGACAACCTACAGAAACACTACATCTTCAGCCGTGTTGGAGCCTTTTCCAGCTCCAACGCTGGTTGGCTTCCTCACCGATCGCCATGGAAGAACCTCGGTACTGTTGTCCGAGACAAAGTGTTATTCCACCCACACTGCAAAGTTCCCTGTCATCCTCACACTCCCAGGCCCCCCCGCCTCGGTGCCAGGCATTGGATAAAAGGGATACTCGGCCCCAAAACAGAGACAGGTTGTGTGGATTGCAAAACTCCTTGTCCCTTTGAAATGTGTCATTCAGGCTGGTTGGGGAGTGGCAGTTTCCGGAACTTTGGCATTGGTCCCACCCAAAACAATGTGCCAAGCCGATTTTTTTTCAGCAGGCAAGCCGTCCCTGTCTGCAAAAACATGTTGGGGGAAAAAAAAATTTAACCCGGGGCTCTTAACCCCTGGGCAGTAGAAGGTCCACCGACCCACCGATGGTGGACAGTCCCATGGCCAGGGACGTCCTTTCCTCATGCCCATTGGGTCTTTTTTGTGGAGCCGGGTACGGGATTTTTTGCGAGGGCGCTGTACGTGTTCTGCCAACTCCAAGGATTGCAGGAATCAGTCTGTACAAATTGACTCCTCCTCCTACCCAGTTCCTCCGAATAAACGCTGCAGGAGCCGTCCGGTCTACCCACATGGACCCGTGAACGCTTACCTGTTGCGACCGTATGAGCACAGCCGTGGCCAAAGTCAAAGGCCGTCCTGAAATTTATTTCCTGGGGAAATCGAAAGCCACACAGGCAGGAGGGGTTGGAAATTTCCATCAAGCAGGGAGCGCGGTGGTTTTTGCCGCGAATCCCCCCCGGGGTTGGTAGTGGGGCAATGGGAAACTGGGGGCAGCTCGGCCCTTGGCAACCTATCACTCCTGTTGGCCCCACATGGCTAAACTTGGTCGCCCCGGTTTTTTGGGGGACTACCTGTTGAGAGCGCCGGCCGGGGCGATCCCGCTCATTGCGTCTTCCCCCCATGGCCGATGGCATTGAGCTCTGAAAAGAAATTTCGTTCCTGAACATCGCATTTATGTGATAACGGGGGTTCCACATTTTTTGGAGGGTTTGGGGGGAGCAGACACATAATGGGACAGCTAAAAGGGCAAAAATAACCCGCTTTCCCTTTCACCCTTCCCATTGAGGGGCCTTTTTTGGAAGGAATCTGCCACTTTTCTTTTGCTTTTTGTGAGTCAAGGGATGGCAAATGCAGATGATGTTTAGTCCCGCTGCCCCTTTCTGCCTGTTAAAAAACATAAAACCCAAAGGGGGTGGTTTTTTTTGGAAAAGGGGAGGAAAGGGACAAAATTCCATCCCTTTGGGCAGTCCCCCGCCGTGGTTCCCCCAAAGGGTTTGGGGGCCCCTTATTTTGTGGGGGAGGATAAAGAGTAGTCAATGGGGGGGAAGAAATCGTAAGGGGGGAGGTAAACAACGCTCTAGTCGTTTTGGCGGGGGGGGTGGGCGAGAGGAAGAGACCCCTTTTTTTCAGGGAAGCGTTTTTGGGGCCCCCAGGGGGATTTGCACCTGGTTGTTTTATGTGAGTCCGGAACACCCCCGGGATCCCCCTTTCAACGCTGATTATTGGGTTTTCCCCTTTCCTGGACCCCCCCCCGGACAACCGGCCTTTCCACCGTTAACCCCCGGGGGGGGAAAAACCCAAAAACACCTGGTAAACCATTTAAAGTTCCCTTTTCCCGCCGAGGTATGCTGCTGTACGCTTTACAAAGCGTCGGGCGTGGGGCAGTGGAGACGCTTGCAACAAGAGGGGCACAAGCACCCCCCTCGCCGGGGGGCAAAACCAGTTTTCCAAAGTGGCAAGTTTTTGGGAGCGCCCCAATGTCTACACCATCCGGGGACGCCTCCTCACCAGGACAAATTTCCGTAAGAGGGGGGCAGAATTGTCTTGCCCTTCGTGACCCCCAAGGCTTTTCCCCTTTTTAATTTTTTTTGGGTCTCTAAGCTGGTCAAGGGGGAAGGGGTTTCCCGTATGCATTTGGGGTGCGGCTTGCCCTGCTCCCCTGTATTATGGGGCCCCTCTTTTGTGTGCGGTTGTTTAAAGGCGTGGGGGCTACCTTCGAAATGTAGACCGGCTTTCTTTTCTGAAATGAAAAAGGGAGGATTGCCAATTTTCCCCGCCCCTTTTTGTTAAAAAGGTTGGCAGTATCAATTTCTCCGTTTTTACTATTCCCCCTGAACTTTCCCCGGGCAACATGCCAGTTTGGGGGGGGTCAGTTAAAAAAAAAATGTTCCCCCAAAGATATTTTGCGCAAGACTCCAGTGCCCATTGATCCCCGGCCCTCTCCTCTTAAAATGGTATCTGGTTTCAGTGGGGTTCCCCTTTTATTGGAAATTTTTTGGATGCTCCCCCCCTTAACCTCCTGGGGACAAAACGGCACCCACCCCTTGACGCATCAGTCTGGACAATGAATTCTCTTTTGAAAGTCGGGTTTGATCAAAAATGGTTGCACACAAACGGCCCCTTTTTTTTGAAAGCTTCTTCAAACTGATCTTTCAATCGAAACCATTACTAACTCCCTCCCTTTTTAGGCATTCATTTAACGGCCGCGGTGTTCCCTAAATGGGTTTTAAACCGCCGGTAGTTTCCCACTAACCCCAAAAACCCTTTCACTTGTTTTGGGGGTGGGGGCCAGGGGCCGTTTGGATTGCCTCCACTTTGTTTATTTGGGCTTGATAACTCCTCTCAATTACCATACCCCAGGTAGCGGGGTCCTCCAACCCTATGGAACATTCTTTGGGGTTGGCGTTAGCTTGCTTGCCCAGCGTTCTTTCACCACCTTTTCCTTGGCTAAGGGGACTTTCCCAGTTGATGTACCCCCCTTTATGTCCAAGATTGGGCCGCGGATATCGGGTGTTGAGGAGAAGATCAAGGGCCCCATTAACCTTGTTTGTGCTGGGCGCCTTTGGCAACCCGAAGGGTAGGACTTTTTTACTGGAACAGTTCAGGTGTTACAAAACCGTTTTCTCTCGTGCTTTTGTTAGTGGCACCTCCCCAAACCCTTTTGTGGGTCAATGGTGTGAAAAAAAACTTTGCCTGCCCAAACCGCCTATTCCTCATCGACCCGGGGGCTGGGGTAGGCGTTCAAAGTTTAAATTTCATTCAGTTTTCTGAAGTCATACAGAACCTTAGTGTCCCATCTGGCTTTGGTATTAGGACTATTGGGCTGGCCCACTCACTCTGGGACTCTTCAATGACCCCTAACTGCAGCTCTTCTTGACCCTCTTCCTTGATGGCTTGTCGCGGGCCTCAGGCACCCATATGGCTTTAATCGTACTTTGCCCTGCGGCTCAGTGACAATGTCATGTTGTATTTGGGAGGTACGACCAGGAAGTTCCGAAAAAACATCTATATTTCGGCTAAAAACTCTCGGACTTCCTGAATTGTCTGTCGACAAAGTGTCTGATTATTTTGCGGCGGAGAGGACTTTTCCTGCCTTCTCCTGAGGCCAGGAAGCCATCTGTACTGGAAATGCAGGCCGTGGACAATCCTCACCAAGCGGGTCTCTGTCTTTCCATGTTTTGAGCAGTTCACATGGTAACGTGTTCTGGCTTTCTCCGCCCTGGTTGGTGTACTTTATAGTTTACTGGTCCCACCTTCTCTATAATGTTGTAGGGTCCCTGCCACCTTGCAAGGAACTTACTATCCATTGTAGGCACAAGTACCAACAACCCGATCCCGGGTTAAAGGACCACCCGTGCCTCCCGGTTATAGACCTGCCTCTGTGACCTTTGTGCTGTTTTCCATATGTTCTCGGACTAATGGTAGGACTGTCTCCATTTCTCTCTTGCATTTTGGCCACTGTTCTATCACACTTTTGTGGGGAGTTGTATGGTTTTCCCAGGCCTCTTTAGCTATATCGAGTAAGCCACGGGGTGTCTGCCATATAATGTTCAAAGGGAGAACCCGTAGATGCCTGGGGCACCTCCCGCACTGCAAACATCAGGTATGGCAACAAGAGATCCCAGTCCTTAGCATCTTTAGAGCCTTTTTTTTCAACATATTCTTCAGGGTTTTATTGAACCTTTTCTCTAAACCGTCTGTTTGGGGTAGTGATTGTTATGCGATGTGCGCAACTGTTTAACCGTGGCAGAGTTCCCTTCATGATTTTTGACATAAAGGGGGTTCACCTGATCTGTTAAGATTTCTTGAGGGATTCCCACCCGAGAGAACATACCCATGAGTTCTTTTGCGATCAGTTTTGCCGAGGTGTGTTACAGGGAAATAGCCCTCGGATACCTGGTAGCGTAATATATGAAACTACGAGGATGTGTTGTATGACCCTTGCTGATTTTTTAACCGTCCACACCAGATCCATAGGCTATTCTCTCAAACGGTACCTCTATAATTTGTAATGGCACCAGGGACTCTGAAAATGAGGCTGCGGATGGTTACCTAGCACACGGGACAAGAGTAACAATTCCGTTTAACTTCTTCATAGACCCATTGCCAGTAAAAACCGTTGTTAGAATTCTGTTAGGGTTTTATTTGGTCCAAATGTCCCCCCTAGTACATGCGCATGCGCTAAGTCCATTACCAACCTCCGATATGGACTGCGGGTACCAGCAATTGCTCGACAATTTCCCCATGTATTTTTTCAACCCCATACAGCAAATCTTGGTTCAGCTCAAATCGGGGATAAATACTTTAGCTGCCCTGGGGTGTTGGGGTTCCCCATTGACAACCAGTACATTTTCCCGGGCTCGAGTAACGTAGGGTCCCGTAGTTGCGCCGTACCAAAATTGTCACCTGCCACATTTAAGTATGACAATTCTGGTCCCGGTGGCAAATCTTCCATCTCCCCACCTAACACTTCTATGGAGAGGGTTTTCCTCCTCCACGAAGGCAAAGGTACTCCTACCGCCAGTACATCTTCCTGGGCCACCATTGTTCATGCACGATTTCTGGAGAATGCAACCTGTTTGCCACTGGTGCCGACGACTGTTCTGTGGGAGGGGTAATTACAGGCCAAGCACAGAAATTTACGGAATATCTCTCCCCATTTTAATGCTAATTAACTCACCACCCCCACCTGTGTCACCTCCTCCCCGCTGGCGTGTTTATCATCACCAGGGTGGTAGGATAATGTTTTAAGTCACCATGTATACACAACACACCCATTTTTTAAGCAGTATACTCGCTGATTTGGACGTGGCTGGCTCGTATTAGAGTCACTCACGAGACTCCCTGAGTCCCTAGAGCCAAGCAGGGTTACCCTCCACCTGCACTTTACACAAAATGGTTCATATTGGGTCCCTCTGGTTTGACCACTGCCACATGTGTTCTTGCATATGAGACTGATAGTTGCCAAAGTTGTTGTCCATGGGCTCTGTCAGGTGGGGGCAAACAGCTCTCACATGTCCTGGTTGTGGCACCGCCAACAGGATTATGGGGCCCCTTTCGTTCCCCGACCCGTCCTGGGCGGCCTCGAGTCTCTGCTCGACGAGCTGTGGGTGAAGGTTTGTGGATTTTACTTGGTACCTTCCGGGTCGTTCTCCCTGTATTCCTTGGTAGCCCCATATCTTTCAATGAGGTCTACCCATTTGGAGACCATCAGTAGGGGTGCCTGTCCAAGCCATGTTTGAAGGGTGTGTGGCAAATTTCTCAAGAATTTATCAGTCACTATACGATCAGCATAGCGTGGGGTGACAACACCTCGGCTGCAACCACTTTTCTATCAGGTTTTATCAGTATAATACTGTGACCGAGCTGGCTCGGAAGGGGAAAAGTTTCCACTGGTTTTACCCGCTGTGCCCGGACCAAAACATTTACCCCAAGACGTGCAAGTATCTCACCCTTGACGCTCTCATAGTCCTCCTGTTGCTCGGGGGTAGGTCCCTAGAGGCTTTTGCGGGTCCTGAATTAAAAAAAACGGAGCCACGATCTCGGGGCCCACTGGTACCGGGGCAGTCTCTCCCTTTTAGCCACGCCTTCAAACATATCAGGTACACCTCGACGTCATACTGATTGCTCCATCTTTCGGATCGCTGTACGCACCACTTTCGGACATCCTGCCATCCCCGGGCAGCTCCTGCTGTCTGCGGCGCTGTGATGTGCTGCATCACTAGACTATTGGTTTCCTGTTGCTGTCGATTAAATATCTGCTGCTGCTCCATAGCCTGCTGCTGTTAGCCTGTGCTGCTCCATAGCCTGCTGCTGTATAGGCTGCTGCTGCTCCTAGCCTGCTGCTGTATAGCCTGCTGCTGCTGCTGCATTGCCTGCTGTTGCTGCCGCATGGCCTCCTCCAGCATTTTTACTGTGTTCTCCATCTTGGGACAGTTATCCACCGGGATTTGCGTCACTTTATTTACCTTGGCATTTCTGTCATGCAGGAAAAAAAACAGCTGACCTCACTGCGTTGCCCGCATTGAAGCCCCAATTGTAGGGATCCGCTCTGGTAAGCAGGGTGGGCCGCAGTAATGAGGCAAACACACCGCCTTTTACTTCAAATTTCAGGGTTTTAATCATGAGTTCAACAAAAAGTCCAGATAACAAATAAAACAGAACATAAATCACCCCAGTTTGGAGAACCACTGTGTAAGGTTCTTTGTCTCTGTTGACATGTTCCTTGAAACTCAGTTTTCCGTCGGCATTTTGCTTTCTGTCTTTCTGCAGCTCTTGCCCTCAGTTAATTATGGGAGTTCAGTTTTTATGTTCCCGCTGATTTTCCCTCTTGCTTCTTAAGCAGCCTCAGTGAACACTCAGTGCTCCTGAATCAAGCCTCAGTCAGTCTGTGGACTGACTCTGGAAACCTTGAACTTGTACTCCAGCTATTCCCTCGAGGAACCTTTGAACACTTTTGGACTCTGGAAACCTGCTGTTTGGTGATCCTGTTTGAGGAAGGAATTACGGTACAAGAAGAGATCCTGAGACCTGCTTTGGAGATTTATTGTAAGTGCTTGAAATTACTTGGCCTGCTGTGTCTCCTGACTCTGTTCCTGCAACTGTGTGAACTTTTCTGCATGCTTGTATGAAGTAATACAAGTCATTTCATTTCAACCTATGTCTCGTGTTTTCTCGCACCCAAGCACAAGACGCTATGGAACTGTACACTATACATGACAAGTTCAGAGCCATGTTTAGTGTCTGCTGGGTCTGGGGAAAAGCCGTGTCTGCTGTGACTGTGGATATCAGATGTCCGTTTAAATACCTTATGTGATGACAGTGGTTGTGGACTTCTCACAACCATTCCAGGTGAGTGCATTCCCTTAAAATTTACTCTGCAGTGTTACCACAGGTAAACACTATTGTTTGTTTTTTTTGTTTTTTTTTCCTCTTCTCCTTCCAGCACTTCTGCCTTAAGATCTGGAAGTGGAGGGCCCGCATAAAGGAACTTTGCGGAGTGACTGATACAATCCTTTCGATGTACGACTTTTAAAAACCCGTTTTGCAAGCCTACAGGACCTCACTAATCATAATTTGAAGTGTTTGACAGGACTACCAGGAATTGCGAGCCAGGATGAGGTCTAGAGGAACGGCCCAGGCTCCTGCCATAACCCCGAGTTCTGGGGATCCCCAAAATTACCTCCTTTTCGTTTTGGCGGTGAACGTGAGAAAATTCAGGGGTTTATTAATCAATGCAATTTATTTTTTCTGCACATGCTTCACAATTTCCCACTGAAACGATCCCAAAGTGCTTACTATAATAATGTGCTTACCAATAAGGCTTTGATGTGGGCAAACCCTCTGATTGAGATGAGGATGATTGTTTGATTCCCTGATGCTTTTATTTCAGCCATGGGGCAGGTGTTTGATGCCCCCCCCCAAACGAGTTGCAACAGCTGAAGCAGCCATGTTAACTTTGCGCCAAGGTAAGTGTTTGGTAGCCGAATATGCCCTGGATTTCAGGAGATGGGCTCTTGATTACCATTGGACCTTCCGCTAAGAAATCTATTTTTCGGAAAAGGGTTGTCTCCACTGATTAAGGATGAACTTGCTCGTGCGACCTCCCACTGCGTTAGGTGACTTTATTAACTATTGTATTCGTATTGATGCTCGTCTGACTGAACGCAGACAAGAGAGATGGTTCGAAAATAATCGCACTAACCTTTATACCTCCCTCCTAGTAGGACCTTTGAGTTAGGATCACAAGGGAACCAGAACTGAACCCATGCAGATGGACTCTTTACAAAGACGGGTTAGTGATGCACGCAAAGAACATGTATAAAGGAAAATCTATGTTTCTATGTGGTAAGTCAGGGCACTTCATTATAAACTGCCCCAGCCGTTCTCGTAAGACTACTGCAGCAGTCATTCACTGTGAGTGTTGCGAGAGGAGCTTGTCATGTCCGATGCCTCAGGCTCCAGAGAGATCTGCTGCAAGAGATCTTGATTTCTTCGGACTTAAACTCTGTTATTTTAGTTCTGGGACGATGACGGTATTAACGCTGCAATTTTTTTCAAGTTTCCTCAGCGATGTCCCAGTGAGTTGTTAAAAGAAACAATTCTCATTGCTTCCTTTCCATCAAACTCTGGGTTAACTCAGTCTGGGTGTCTAGCTCTGCTATGATCGACTCAGTAGCAAGTGGAAATTTTATGGATATCTCCTTTGCTCTGAAACAGGGGATACGTTCAGTGAGAAGGCTACTCCAGTACAGATGGAGACTGTGGATGGCTCTCTACTGACTTCTGGACCAGTCGATCAAGAAACAGAGCCTTTGAGGGTCCTTATGGGTAAAGATCATCAGGAGAAAATGTCTTTTATGCTTATCTCTTCTCCCCACTTTCCCTTATTCTAGGGCTACCATGGCTGCAGGCGCAGAATCCTACGATTAACTGGGTAGTCCAAGGAATTACACTTTCGGAGAAACAGATGAGTCAAGGAGTTTCGCTTGCTCTGTTCCTAAAGGAACCATGTCAGTCCCTGAACTACCAGCTGTATACAGGACTATGTGGATTTATGTGACAAGAAGAACGCTGATCATGCTTCCTCCTCACCGTCCATATGATTGTCCAATTAAATTATTGCCTGGAGCTGATTCCTTTTGGTAAGATCTACCCCCTAGCGGGGCCCGAGCTAAAAGCTTTGAAGGATTATATAGACTAAAATTTAGCCAAGGGCTTATACGCCCCTCTTCATCTCCGCAGGTGCACCATCTTCTTTGTGAAGAAGAAAGATGGATCTCTGAGACCCTGCTAGACTAAGGGAACTCAATAAGGTTACTATTAGAAACCGTTATCCATTGCCTTTAATCCCTGAGTTGTTGGAGGAGAGTGCGGCATGCCAACATTTTCTCTAAACTGGATCTCCGTGGGGCCTATAACTTGGTCTGTATTAGACCTGGGATGAATGGAAGACTGCTTTCAGGTCACGCTATGGACACTTTGAATATCTAGTTATGCCTTTTGGTCTGAGTACCACCCCAGCCACTTTCCAACACTTCGTGAATGATTTTCTTCAGGGATCTCCTAGATACATTTGTGGTGATTTATCTGGATGATATTCTAATTTTTCTAACTCCACAGAGGAACATCATGGACATGTGAGATGGTCTTAGAACGCCTAAGACAAAACCATCTCTACATCAAACTTGAAAGTGTGAATTCCATAGGACCGAAATTCAATTTCTGGGGTATGTACTATCTACGCAAGGGATTAGTATGGATGGAAGCAAGACCCAAGCCATCAAGGATTGGCCAATTCCTAGAAATGTGAAGGAGGTGCAGCGCTTCACGGGTTTGCCAACTTCTATAGACGTTTCATTAAAAAATTTTCTGAGGTAGTGTCACCTATCACCCAACTTACCCGGAAACAGTCTAGGTTCTCCTGGACCCCGCAAGCTCAGGAAGCATTTTCCTGTTTTTTAAAGGATAAATTTACCACCGCACCTTATCTTAGTACATCCCAACCCGAGCTTGCCTTCATAATAGAGGTGGATGCTTCAGACTGTGCCGTTGGAGCTATACTCTTTCAGAGAACAGGTGAGAAGAATGTCTTGCAAACCCTGTGCCTTCTTTTCCAGCAGTTGTCTTCGGCTGAGAGGAAACTACGATGTGGGCAATAGAGAATTGTTGGCCATTATTGCCGCCTTCAAGGAATGGAGACACCTTCTTCAGGGAGCTGCACAGCAAATAGTCGTCCTGACAGACCATCGTAACTTGAATTTATCAGGTCGGCTAAGTGCCTGACTCCTCGCCAGGTCGCTGGAATCTTTTCCTAAACCAATTTAATTTTGTCATTTCTTATAGACCAGGATCGCGCAATGGAAAGGCTGATGCACTCTCTAGGATTCATTCAGCAGAGACACGTCCACTTACTCCTCCTAAGACTATTCTTCCTGACTCTAGATTCCTGGGAGTGATTCATAATCAAGACCTACTTAAGGACATCAAGGAAGCATACCATGCGGATTCTTTGTTGGCTCAACCCCCAAGGGACGTAAGTCTTGTCTTTAGAATGGTGTGTGGATTCAGGACAAACGTCTGTATATACCTGAAACAGTCAGATTGAGAGTATTGCAACTCATCCACGATTCCAAGATAGCCGGGCATAGGGGAATTCTAAAGACACAAGAATTTCTTTCTCGTTTCTTTTGGTGGCCCACTTACAGGAAAGATGTTTTAAACTATGTCACTTCATGTGAAGTCTGTGCAAGATGCAAAACACCTCGCTCCTCACCAACTGGTCTGTTGCAACCTCTTCCCCCCCGTCCCGCCCGTGGGGATCCATTTCTATGGACTTCAAATTTTGGAGTTACCAACCTCTCAAGGGAAGAACACCATTCTACTGGTGGTTGACCGTCTAACAAAGGCAGCTCATTTTATCCCTTGTGTCGGCTTACCCACTGCAAAACAGACATCAGACTTGATGATTAAGAATATGTTTCGCTTACATGGAGTACCGGATGAGGTCATTTCGGATCGAGGGGTGCAATTCACTTCAAGGTTTTGGCAAAATTTCTGTGCAGCATTGGACATTAAAGTAAACCTTTCTTCTGCTTTTCATCCTCAGACTAATGGACAGACAGAACGAACCAATCAGACCCTGGAGCAGTATCTCCGCTGCTTTATCTGCCACCTACAAGATGATTGGGTGGATCTACTTCCACTGGCTGAGTTCTCTTATAACAACTCTCAGAGCGCCTCCACTAAGCAGTCTCCTTTTTACTCCAATCTAGGTTATCATCCTAACATTCTTCCTCGATTTCCCATAGATACGCCCTTGCCGGCAGTGGCTGAAAGAATCACTTCTTTACAAAAGAATATGGATCTTCTAAAGGAAAATCTAGAATTGGCTCAGGAAAGGTACAAGAAAGCAGCAGATAAATTTCGTAAACCTGCATCAGCTTTCAAGGTAGGAGATTTGGTCTGGCTGTCAACCAGAAATCTTAAATTAAAGATTCCATCGTCTAAATTGGGACATAAGTACATTGGACCTTATAAGATCAGTAAGATTATAAGTGCTGTTGCTTGTCGTCTTCAACTGCCCAGAACTATGAGAATCCACCCTGTCTTTCATGTATCCCTACTAAAGGCTGCAACACCCAATACGTTTCCTGGACGTTCTTCTCCTTGCCCTGACCCAGTGCTGGTCGATGGTCAGGAAGAATTTATGGTGGAAAGGATTCTAGATTCCAGGTTGTACAGAAATCAGTTGCAATATTTGATTAAATGGCAGGGCTACCCAGTGGAGGACAACTCATGGGAACCAGTCAACAATGTAAATGCTCCTCGCCTGCTCCGCCAGTTTCATCAGAGGTACCCTGACAAGCCTGGTCTGAGGTCATCCGGAGGTTGTCCCTAAGGGGGGAGTAATGTAAGGTTCTTTGTCTCTGTTGACATGTTCCTTGAAACTCAGTTTTCCGTCGGCCATTTTGCTTTCTGTCTTTCTGCAGCTCTTGCCCTCAGTTAATATGGAGTTCCAGTTTTCATGTTCCCGCCCTGATTCTTCCCTCTTGCTTCTTAAGCAGCCTCAGCTGAACAATCAGTGCTCCTGAATCAAGCCTCAGTCAGTCTGTGACCTGACTCCTGGAAACCTTGAACTTGTACTCCAGCTATTCCCTACTGAGGAACCTTTGAACACTTTTGGACTCTGGAAACCTGCTGTTTGGTGAATCCATGTTTGCAGAGGAATTACGGTACAGAGAAGAGATCCTGAACCTGCTTTGGAGATTTATTGTAGTGCTTGAAATTACTCTGGCCTGCTGTGTCTTCTGACTCTGTTCCTGCAAACTGTGTGAACTTTTCAGCATGCTTGTATGAAGTAATACAAGTCATTTCATTTCAACCTATGTCTCCTGTGTTTTCCTCGCACCCAAGCACAAGACGCTATAGGAACTGTACACTATACATGACACACTGGTGCCAGACTCACCCTTGCTTGGGACGGGCTTAACTAAGCGGCTGCAGGTCAGCAGAGACCGCCAGGTCCCATTCCGGGTGGTCTGGTACTCGCTTCCTGGTGCACACTGGCACACAGTAACAAAACAATCTTCCAGGCTGACTCCAGCCAAACTCCTTCCTTCCACACACCAACTACAACAGCTCCTTGTTTTATAGGCCTACTCCACACCCTCAGGTGAGGTACACATCAGATGACCAGATCACGTGACTATGACCTTATCACAGGTCCTTGTGATCATGGAAAATCCTGAGCAAACTTCAGTCTGCTAGAAGAAATATATCTCACATCCAGCAAGATCCCCTTTGGTGTACCACAGCGGCAAGAAGTCTCCTGTTCCCTACACATGCACAGAAAAACCCATGTCGAACATGCTCCAAATAGGGAAGAGCCGTCACCCTGATTGTTATGCTTAAAACAGGAAAGATTGAAGTTTTCAAGGGCTAAAATGAAAAATTTTAATAAGAAATATGGACAAATATTAATTTGTCATCACAGCGCATATCTGCACATGGCTAGTAGAAATGGTAACAAAAAATAAAACATAGTGTTTACTTTTTTAAATTAATGCATAAAAATACATTTCATAATTATCAATTAATGCTTCTTAAGGAACGTTATCTGTACCTGTAAGATAATGCAGTCAATGGATGTACGAATCATAAACATCATCATCATCATCATCATCCTCACGAGTTTTATTAATGACAGACATAATAAAATACACAGACTGAGGACAACTGTAACTTCACACACCATATATGAAATGGCCATCATGTAAACCTGGTAATAATGCGCAATAATAAATAATTACACCAAGAAAGTGCATCATGCATACAAACAATAGGTAGTTAGACCTGCAAGTGCTGTTGAAACAACCACAACAGATTTAAATTAATAATGCTATATAGCTATCACAGTGCATAGTTACTCATGGACAATGTCGATCTAATACTGTACCTCAATAAAGGCAGCGTCACCCATGATGCTTGTTTGTCTTGTAGATTGTTGAAGAGGGAATTTTTTATTTTTTTTTAAAGTTCCTTTTTATTTGGATTTTCAAAAACAAAAAGGCCACATAAGGCAGTACACATCTCGGTCGCAGCCGATATGGTCATAAAATAAACATTCTAAGAGTCAAAGTAACAAGAGAACAAAAAACCGAAACTCGTTAATAATTGTAAGGAAACCCCTAACTTGTAGGATTCCTCCCGTCATCTTCCTTCTCTAACTTTGCTGTGATCCTGATTAAACTATTTCACTCGTCACCCTTCTGTGGCGTGTATTTTTTCAAATTCTCGCCACCTTTACATTCATTTCTCCGATCATGTTAAAATATAAGGCTTTCCTCAATATCACCATGATCGTTCATCATGATCCCATGTTTACTCATTAATGCTGTAATATGTTGAGGAATGTGATTTGCTTTCGCTAGTCGTGCTAATAGTATCCCTGATTTGCTACCATAACGATATAGATCGGCTCTATAATTAAAATTACTGGTTCTCTCGCGTCGATCTACCCATAGGTCAAAGTCAGCCTTAGCCTGCTTCCATCTATTTTTATCCTGTGTCCATGAAGTTGTCATACTAGGCCTCTGCCTACACCCTCCTTGACCCTGTGCTCCAACACCGCCAGTTGTTGCTCGGAAGTGCTGTTAGCACAGTCAACACTTGCTCCTGTGTTACTGGGGTTCAGTAATGTCAGCTGTTCCCCTGCTGTGTGTACGGCAAAAAGTCCTGCTGCCTCCACCCTGTTCTCTTCTCATCCCTGGGCTCCAACACCGACAGTTGTTGCTCGGAAGTAATTGGCAGGGGTACGGACTCCTGCCTAGCCTGGTTACAGCACGACAGCTGTTTCCTGGCAGTGTCAACGTCAATTAGCCTACAATAAGTTGTCCTGTCGTGTTGCTTTCGGGTTAGCCGACTGTATGGTGCCTGCAGTTTAGGTGATTCCTATGTGTGCTGTGTGATAAGTAAATAAAGGCTGTTTCCGTTGTGACAATAGGACAAGCACCGACTGAAGGACTGTGTGATTCGGTAACTGCGGACGGCTTGCGGCCTGTCAAATTACATTTTCATGGGTGCCTTCTGCTACCCGTCCGGGTTCCAGTACCGTCAACTGGTTCTCCGCAGTGCCTTTGGCCTAGGTGCCTCCATCTCGGTATCCGAGTTCCAGCAACGTCTGCTGGTCCTTGGTAGTGCTTTGGAGCACAGGTACCTCCTGCTTAGTAACCGTGTCCCAGTAACGTCAGCTGGTCCTCGGTTGTGCCATTGGCTCTTTTCCTTCTGCTGCCCCTCCGGGTTCCAGCACAGTCAGCTGGTCCTCGTTACTTCCATTGTCTCTTGTACCATCTGATACCCGTCCGGGTTCCAGTAACGTCAGCTGGTTCTCGGAAGTTAGTCAGCCTTCTTGTACCTTCAGCTACATTTACAAATTGAAGATTTTTTACATTTTTTTTGGGTAATCACTCTGGATCTCCAACAATGAAGACGACGACCCTGATAACCACCCCGAAGAAGATGACGACCACAAGGACGACGAGCATGACGCCAACCAGCCTGAACACCATCACAAAGAAGAAATAAAAGATTACCCAGAAGAAGATCACCAACAGGACAAAGAAGGTTAAGACAAACTACAAGATACAGAACAAGAGACAGAAGAACAATAAGCAGAAGATGAAAAAGCATAACAAACTGAAGTATAAGACCAAAACGAAGAGCAAAATATATGCTCTAAATTATAAGCAGAACAAGACTAAGCAGTGTATGGGGGTGAGTCCGTTCCTCCTCGTGGTGCCCCTGGAAAATGCCTGCTGCTGCAGGCTAAACTCAACACGGACAAATACTGTTGTAATTTAAAACTTTTGTGACAGCAAGAACGCAAGGATGAAAAATTCATACTTTTACAGATTACAAGTACAGGAATCTCTGTCAAAAATAAGAATATGATGAAGAATAAGAAGATGAAGTAGAATATGAAGAAGAATAATAGTTGAATAAGAACAACATGAGTAATGTTAACAAAAAGATGAATAGCAAGAAGTTTAAGAAGAAGATAAAGAAGGTGAAGATGAAGAATAATTTGATGAAAAAGATGATGCTGCTGAAGATTATGAAGGAGAAAGTGTGTCAAAAGTTAAAAGGTGAAGAGCATGGAAGTTGTGAAACATACATATTTGCCAAAATAGAAAAAAGGTTAACAACATTGTCAATTTGTTCGTCAATCCGAACATCTTTACAAAAAAAAATATTAATGCTATTCCATTTGATTGGGTTAAATATCTATGCCTTTAATGTCTCCTCAACCTCCCCCAATACATTCTACATTACTCTTTGTTGTTTTCCTTCATGTACAATTAACCAACAAGGCAAGAATGGGCTTTTTTTAATTCCGATATTTTTTTCCCATAGACTTACATTGGATTTCCGGTATCGGTATCGGGTATCGCCGATATTTCTTGTGTATCGGAGATACCATTCCGATCCGATACTTTTGGATATCGGAAAGTATCGCTCAACTCTAGTATTTAGCCAAAAAAATAAAAAAGATACAGGCCACACATTTTTCGTAGTGGTATCTCTGTGCTAGCTCATATCTGTGTGTGCTCAACGTTTGACCAGTTTACCGCAGTTTTCTTTTTTTGTCCTGGGTGTCACAGTACTTATATACATCACTATGTTGCATTATTTTAAAAACAGGCCACATTTTACAGTGGGGTCTATCTCTGACACGCCTCATACATCCGTGTGATAAAAATGTGTGCATTTTAGGCCTGTACTCCAGTGTTTTACTGTCTTTTACTCAAGTTATATACAGCACTATGTTGCATTATTTTAAAAAAACAGGCCACATTTTACAGTGGGGTCTATCTCTGACATGCCTCATACATCCGTTTGCCAAAAATTGAGGCATTTTAGACCTAAATTCCCTTTTTTGGGCAGTCTGTCATTCTCGTTATATCCAGCACTCTTTTGCATCCACAGAAAAAAATTTTTTTTTACAGTGGGGTATGTTGGTAAACAGATTTCTGTTTCAAGTTGTTGGCAGCGTCATGACTGTGTTAAATGCTCCAACTACTACCACCATCATCATCTTCTGCCTAGAGGCAGTCACCTTCTGTCTCTTTCCCATTCTCCCGCAGAATGAAAGTCGGCAAGGACAAGGTCCTCTCCCCTCTGTAACAGTCTGTCATTGTAATTTTTTTTAGGTAAACGATATCTATTACTATGTATGAAACCCTTGTCATGTACAGCACCATGGAATTAATGGCGCTATATTAATAACTAAATAATAATAATAATACTATATGGGTGTTTCCACTAGACAATCCATCAAACATGTTATTGAAGGAATTTTTTTTCTGACAACTCTGTTCAGCTTTGCACAAACTATGTCAACTTGGTAGCTATACCCCAGTGGGTGTTTGCACAGTGCCATGTTGACTACAGTCCCCAGATGTTATGTAGGTCCCTAATCTCACCTCTACTTCAGCTGCATGGTGAATTAATAGGAAAAGCATGTGGTATTGGTGTAGCTGTTGTTTTCTTGACATAGAAACTCAATAACATCAATGAGGTGATTAGCCGCTCACGGAATGGAGAAATAGTAAATATGACAATTGACAAGTAGTTTCACATTTGAGGTAAAACTCACTTCAACAAGTTGCTTTAGCTCTTACAACATTATATTCCAAAGCCTTGAAGAATAAGATGAATATATTGTGAACCAAATAGGTGTGAATAATTAATCACACAAATGATGTAACATAATTCTAAACATACACAAGCTATCAGTGGGGAAATTATTTTCCACCAAAAATTTTAAGTATGAGACTAGTGTCATCTTGTGGAATGATATGAGCCACAAAGTCCTTCAAATTGAAACTGTCCTGGATGTACTGTACAATTTAGAAAATTGGAAGTACATGCCTTCTATGCTGCTTGCATTAAAGTGCCGATGCTGCGGCAAAATGCAGCAGACAGACCCAGTGATCTAGAGGCATGGAGCCAGCTTAAGAGAAAGTGGGCAAGACATCAAAGATTTTTGGCGTGGACAAGCAGCGTCCTCCGTCCTTAGAGCAGTGGCGTTGCAAGGGACAGTTCCCATTGTCTCCCGCCACTAAAAGCGGTACTGCCATTTATCAAGGAGCCGTTTGCCCTGTAACCGCCAGAGAGCAAAGCGCCGTGCGCTCCTTGACCATGAGTACAGCAGCACACATGCTCAGTAGAGAGCCCGTTCATGCCACGTGTTCAGCGTGGATAATTAGAAGGCACAGAGGAATGACAGAGGACGTTGGTACGATCAGCAAGGTACTCCCTCAGCATTTTCAAAAACTTTCACTCCATGTGAGAGTCCCCTGCGCCTTAGGGACATGGCAATGGGAGGGTCTGAGAAAACTCTCCCCAAACTTTGCCAGTGTTCCACTGCCTTTGCTGGCTTGGAGTTGTGTCTCTCTCAGCTGTACTCCTTGCTTGGCCAACAAATTTTGACCTCTGCTGCCAGCTTTTTAAGATGTGAATTTTTTAAATAATTCCTGCAAGAACGGCCCTATGTTCCTCAACATTTTAGTATACCTGTCTGCCTCTGGAATAAGTGTAGCGTGGGTCTAGGAGTGTCACCAATCAGTATTGCCTGTCACCCAAAATTTTGATAACGTGAGGGTGACGGGAAAGGCAGCGTATCATAAACTCAGCCATGCATGCAAGACTGCTAACAGTCAATACTTCCGTGTCCTCACCAAGGGGACGACTGACCATGCTCTCCTCCTCCTCCTTGTCCTCAGGCCTCAAACACTTAGATCTAACCTCAGTAATATCATTGTACAAACATCATTGTAAATACATTCTTGTAAATACACCCCTGAATTTTTTATCTCCTCCACCTAATTTTAGGTTGTAAGTTGTCACGAGCAGGATTGTTTTGTTTGGGCTTAACTATTGTTATCGTTGTTACTTAGTGTAGATTGTAAGCTGTCACCAGCAGGGTAGTTTTGTTTTGGTTTAATTATTGGAATATTGTTATTGTTGTTACTTAGGACTGTTGTGTTTGAAACTGTTAGACTGTTAAACTGTAAATATGTTTTCGTTCTATAATAACTCTCAATCATCAAATTAGAACACAGATAAGCAGGATGAAGATGTTAATTATGGTGTCATTGACGCTCACCCTCTTTGTGGATTCGTGAAAGTTTTGGAGGATGTTACATATGTCAGACATCCATGTCCACTCCTCAGATGTTATGTGTGAAGACAGAACTGAATACCGACAACCTTGTTGATGCTGATAGACTATTCATCAACTGCCCTCTTCTGCTCACAAATCCTTTCCAACATCTGCAGTGTAGAGTTCCAAGGCATGGGGGCATCACACACTAGTCATTGAGCCAGAAGCTGCAAGCGCTGCTGAATCACGGCAAGGGCGGATGAAGCTGTAGCTGACTTTCTAAAATGGGTATTTAGACCTTTGCACTTTTCCAAGCAGCTCTGCCAGCTCTGTGTCGCTTTTCAAAAAACGTTGACCAATTTGGTTAAGCACTTGAGCCAGGCATGGCATGTGTATAAGCTCGCCTCGCCACAGAGCAGCCACCAGGTTCCAGCCATTGTCACACACAACCATGCCTGGCTGTGGGTTCAGCTGTCTCAGCCACCGATCTGCCTGCTCTATCAGAGCTGTCCACCACTCTTCAGCATTTTGGGGTTTGTCACAGAAGCATATTAGCTTCAGCACAGTCTGTTCCCACTTTCATTTGGCAGTGCTGCAGTGCTTCCAGATTGTGACTGATGTGTTACATGTGCTAGCTGGAGGCTGAAGAGGAGGCAAAGGAGGCAGAGGAGGTGCAGGAGCTGTAGATAGTGGGGGCAACCCAGATTTACCTAGGGCCCACAATATTCGGGGTTTGGGAGGACGTGCACCATACCAATGTCGGAGTGAGTCCCGGCTTCCACTATGTTCATCCAGTGTGCCCTCAGTGAGATGTACCGTCCCTGACCATAAGCACTTGTCCACGTGTTTGTGGTTAGGTGGACTTTCCAAGTAACAGCATTGTGGAGGGCACGGGTAATGTTGTGGGACACGTGTCTGTGTAATGCCAGGATGGCACACCGGGACAAATATTCCCGCATGTTCATGCCCTCGGGGTGATACTCGACTCTACCCTCTCTTTCAAGCTAAGATCCAAGCCCTTGCCTCCTCCTGCCCATTACAGCTCAAAAACATTTCCTGGATCCGTACATTCCAAGAAAATTCAAAAATGTTTGTGCATGCCCTCATGATCTCCCGCCTCGACTATTGCACCCTTATACTCTCTAGCCTTCCCTCTAGCACCACTCAAATCTATCCAAAACTCTGCTGCCAGAGTAATCCAACTGTCCCTCCATTATTCCCCAGCCTCTCCTGTCTGCCATGCCCTTCACTGCCTTCCTATTGCCCATAGGCTGCAGTTCAAAACCCTAAATAAGACATACAAAGCCTTCCACAACCTGTCTCCTCCATACATCTGTATCATGGTCTCCCAATGTCTGACTGGGTCATGACTTCTTCTACGCAAACCCCGTGTGCCGTCAGCGAGATATACCGCCCTGCCCACAAGCACTTGTCCACATGTCCGTGGTTAGTTGCACTTTCCTTGTAACAGCATTGTTGATGGCCGCGGAAATGTTGTGGGACAGGTGCTTGCTTGTGTAATGTTGTGACGGCATACCTGGAGAAATAGTGGCGGGTGGGGACCGAGTACCTTGCTACTGTCACCACCATCAGGTTACGGAAAGCGTCAGTCTCCCACGAGCCTAAAAAGCAACATTTAGACCCCAAGCAGACGAGAAATTTGTTAATTTAGTACTGTGGCCTGTGGGCCGTTGGCTGCGTCTTTCCGCTTACGGTCCAATGACTGGATTATGACAACTGAAGGCTGCACAGGGACAAAGACGTGGACGTGCTTGATGATCGTGCTATTTGACTGTGGTCAAAGACAGGTGCAGGGCAGGAGGCATCTTTGCATGCACTGTGGACAGGTGATTGGCTTGCATGCACAACAGCGGAAGATCAGTGGTATCACCCGCAGACACTGTTCATGGAGCCTGGTGTGCAACCAGCAAAGTCGGGTGCTTTGCTGCCATGTCCCTGATTATGCTGCTGGTGGTAAGGCTGGTAGTTTTACTACCCCTGCTGATGCGGCCATGGCCGATGTTGCAAATGTCCTTTTTGGGGTTATCGGCAGAGTCTTTAAAAGCAAGGGGGACATTCATTGTCTCACTCTCCCACACCACCTCCTCACCTCGACACCTGTCTTTCAGTGTTCCCCAAGGCTCTGTTCTAGGACCCCTACTCTTCTCCATCTACACCTTTGGCCTGGGACAGCTGATGTAATGGCACGGTTTGCAATATCATCACTACGCTGATGACACTCAGATCTACCTATCTGTACCTGACATCACCTCCTTACTGACCAAAATCACACGTCTTCCCACTATATCATCCTTCTTTTTTGCTCTCTTTAAAAATATGGACATGGACAAATCAGAATACATCATCTTTCAAGAATCTCACTCTGAGTACACATGAGAGCTGTGTATGCCTCATTCGGTACCACTTTAGACGGTGCACTCCTTTTTAAGCTTAGTTTTTCACGAGCATCCATCAGTTTGTTTGGTTTTCCTCCGACACTGATCTGCTTTCTCTAATTCAGCATCTCACGAACATGTTGCACTTTGCCCTTTATACAGACAAGTGCAACTTTGCCAACATATTTTGGACGGTCATTTCTTAGGCCGAGTCTCACACATGCATCTGTTACACCGATCTTCAAACGGGCATGAAGCCGATTCTGGTAATTGATGGTGACTAAACGACAAATCATTGTTGGCTGTATCCTGGATCTCATACCTCCCATAGCCGCTGCTGTTATCAATCATGTACTCTCCCAATCCTGTCATCACCATGCCTCTTTTCCAGAATACCTCATCCAACGATTCGTCTGCCATATTGTTACTGAAAACATGCACCTTCCCAGCAGCAACTGCGTAGGAAACCACATTACAGTTTTGCAAAGTGTTTATGATGCCCCTAAAAACAAATGTACACACTATGTTGATATCTACCCCCAGGGGAAAATGTTTGCCAGGCCATACACTTAGTGTATGGGCATTCCAAGTCTAGGAGACCTGCTCCTTTAAATTGTGCATAGTTTTAAATCAAGCCTTCCTCCACGTCTCATCATCTGCCGCCATTAGATCACCAGCGTTAAAGTTTTCCATGCTGCTACAGCCAGTGTCGATTGCTTAACAAGGCTAGGTGGTTATTCTGGGCGTAAAATACTTGTTCTGAAAACGGTTGAGGTGTACCCCGCAGGGGAAAATGTTTGATAGCCCATACACTAAGAGTATGGGCATTCCAAGTCTAGGAGACCCGTTCCTTTAAATTGGCCATAGTTTTTAATCAGGCTTTTCTCCACGTCTCATCATCCGCCGCCACTAGTTCACTAGCGTTAACTTGTTCCATGCTGCTACAGCCAGTGTCGAAATCCTAACAAGGGTCGGTTTTTTTGCTGGGCATTAAATACTTGTTATGAAAAAGGTTGAGATGTACCCCACAGGGGAAAATGTTTGTCAGCCCAATACACTTAATGTATGGGCATTCCAAGTCTGGGAGACCCGCTTCTTTTTAATGGGACATTTTTTGTTAAGAGGCCCTCCTACATGTTTCTTCGAAGGGGGGGATTGGGGTTATTGGGGTGCTATGACTTGGTAGCAGGGCTGGCATTGCAGTCAATGCATAAGAAAAAAGAATGGGAGTCCAAAATGAATAATGTGAAGTGGATTTTCCTGTGCCCATCCAGTATGTGGGTTTGAAGGCTTATTGGGGTTCATATGACTTGGTAGTAGGGCAGACCTTGCAGTCAATGCATAAGAAAACAGAATGGAGTACAAAATGGATAATGTGAAGTTGATTTTCCTGTGCCCATCCAGTATGTGGGTTCAAAGGCATATTGGGGTGCAGATGACTTGGCAGCAGAGCAGGCCTTATAGTCAATGCATAAAAAAACAAAATGGGAGTCCAAAATGAATAATGTGAAGTGGATTTTCCTGTGCCCATCCAGTATGTGGGTTCAACGGCTTATTGGGATGCATATGTCTTGGTAGCAGGGCAGGCCTTGCTGTCAATGCATAAGAAAAGAGTTTGGGAGTACAAAATGAATAATGTGAAGTGGATTTTCCAGTGGCCATCCAGTACGTGGCTTGAAAAGCTTATTGGGGTGCATCTAACTTTGGAGCAAGCCAGGCATTGCATTCAATGCAACATTTTTTCAGGAAGCCTTCCTGTACCTCTCGTGAAAGGGATATTGGGGTGTGTCGTAATTCTTGGCAGCTCATCCACTCACGGCATATGCAATAACAGCATAGGAGACCCATTGTTTAATAATGGCCCTTTAAGCAGATTAATGCTGCCTGATGCCCCTGTAAAAATAGGCTCTGTGACTTTAAGAGTTCCTCCTTCATAAATGAAACAAGATGTGTCTGCTTATGTGTCACACACCACATGGCCAGCTAGGGTTGTTATATGTTACAATGACATTTTCCAGTGAATGCATTTGTTTTGGTTGAAAGCAATGCTAAAGTTGCAAAACACCTCAAAAACGCTGTGTGTGAACATAGCCCAAGTGGTGGAGGAACATTTTTGTTTTGGGTTAATTATTGTGGCTTAGATAAAAGTCATTAGTCTGGAAAGACTGTTCCTTGACATATTTCCCAGGAAAATCCACTTTGGTTTAGCTTTTGTGGGTTTTTTGGAGTGCCTGTAAAAAGGGCGTGAAACTCTGACAACATTGTTTAGAGCTGTGACCTAGGAGTCAGAACTGCTTCCAGGGGCAGTTGCCATGATGTTCCCGTGTCATTTTAGCAGTGTTTCAATCATTTTCAGATGTTTTTACACCTTAAAAGGATCCCCGGGGGGATCGCGGTAAAAATGCTCCGGTCTCCCATAGACTTACATTGGGCTCGTTGCTCTGTCCGAGTGCCAGAGTATTCCAATTTGCTTGACCCGAGCAACGAGTACCCGAGCATTTTAGTGCTCGCCCATCACTAATAGATATGTGATAGATAGATAGAGATAGACAGATAAATATATAAATACGATAGAGATAGATAGATAGATAGATAGATAGATAGATAGATAGATTAGATAGATAGATAGATAGAAGAATATTTGAATGGAAAGTGCATATCAGCATGTAATAAGGCATTTAATTAATATTAGATTACAGAAAAGTGGTGAAGACAGGTACAATATAAAAATGTGTTTACATCCAACATAGAATAAATCTAGTAAAGTAAAAAGCACAGTAAACTGTTGACTTGATTCTCCATATATGAAAGTGTTAAAGATGTCCAGCATCTCTCCACTTTGACAAGACACTTTATTTTTTCAAGTCTCTACATCATTACAGTTTGATTTTTTTGGAATAAATGTCTTTACATTTTAAAGCTGAGGTTGTTATCAGTCATTTTCTCTCAGACTTAATAGCTCAAGTTTCTGACCAACCACAGAGATATTGTTCCAAAAAACTCACAAATATTTTGTTAAAAACAGTCTCAAGCAAGAAGCTGGATTTTATTCTTTCTGACACAGGTCATGAGAAATGCTTCAATACACAATACAATGAAACTAAATGCATTTTGGTAGTTCGGTGTTTATGCCTGTCTTAAAACTCGATATCAGATGTTATCAGTGAGGTAGATAGCGGAAAGGCTTTTATGTACACTTGCCTGTGAAAAGTAAAGTGGTCTCAAGTGATGTGAGTTTAGTGACAAAAATGTCCCGTTATCTAGTCCATTCACTTTCAGCAAATTACCCAGATAGGCCGATGTTTATTTACAGAATGGATCTGTACTGTATTAATTATCATTGCCAAAAAGTCTAAAAAGTACATTTACACCACACAACTATCATGCACGAGTGTTCCTAAAAATGCCCATTTCCCGATAATCATGTAATGAAGACAGGCTGCCAATCAGCCAATGCACAAGCATATTGAACTCATTTTTTTCTCTTAGTAGCACCACGTCAGCATTTTTTTTCATTGCACTGCTGGAGTGGTGCTTTAAATGCAATTCTCCTGCCCCCTGTGTCGTACTCACCTGCCACCACCTTCATCCTTTTCCAGCGTCTCTCCCGTCAGTCTCAGGTGAAAAGTGACCTGCCGGTAGCTCTAGTGTTTCATGGAGGTCACATTTCAATATGTCTCTATGAGAGCCTTTTCTGGCCTTGTTTTGGCTCTCACAGACTTGCATTGAGCTCTTGGGGTGTAATTTCTGACTTGCAGCCAGTCAAAAGTTAATGGCACAAGATGATGCTGCAGGACCGAAACAGTGTCGGTGACAGGTGAAGCTGCCGGAAGTTGGGTATGAGAACGGGGGCAGGGGGCTTACATTTAAAGTGTCACTACAGTGCTGAAAAAAACCCAGTGCTTTAAAGATCATCACTCTCAGCACCATGTCATATTGTGTAAACAGGACCTGTGCTGCCAAGAACAATGGCAGCCTTTGTACACAAAATGATCAATTACTGAGCGTTCTGTAGCTGCCACCTGTTTAAATAGGCTATTAAATAGAATATGTCCCCAGGTTTTTGCTACTCTATCTAAGAGTAGCACGTTGTAAGGACAGTGACGCTGGTTCCAGCGATGTATTGCTTACTGTGCTGCTAGATGCAGTTTTAATAAAATCACTGTTATATCTGCTTGAGATCTAGTCGTTCTCTGAATGCTGAGCTCTTTATAACCCCACTCCCACCACTGATTAGCAGCTTTCTATGTACACAGTGCATAGGCAGAAATCTGCTAATTAGGGGTAGGAGTGGATTCATATAGAGATAATGAATATGGAGGATTGCATGACATTCAGTAGTGAAGCTACCAGAGTATCAGAGGAGTGTGTCACCATGAGTCCCTGACTCAGAGGGGCCCACCAAGAGCAACCATTACTCTTAACTGTTTTGGCGTGCATTGTGGGAGCCATTATACAATGTGAGAGCTACTGTAGGGGTCATTATACTGTTTTTAGGGGAGCAGTGGGGACATCATACTATGCATATGAGACCTGTGGGCCCATCATACTGGAAATAGGGGAACTGTTGACCCATCATACTTTATATAGTGGAACTGTGGTCCCATCCTACTGTGTATAGGGGAACTGTGGGCCCATCATACTGTGTATAGGGGAACTGTGGACCCATCATACTGTGTATAGGGGAACTGTGGGCCCATCATACTGTGTATAGGGGAACTGTGGGCCCATCATACTGTTTATAGGGAAACTGTGGGCCCATCATACTGTGTATAGGGGAACTGTGGGCCCATCATACTGTGTATAGGGGAACTGTGGGCCCATCATACTGTGTATAGGGGAACTGTGGACGCATCATAGTGTGTATAGGGGAACTGTGGGCCCATCATACTGTGTATAGGGGAACTGTGGGCCCATCATACTGTGTATAGGGAAACTGTGGGCCCATCATACTGTGTATAGGGGAACTGTGGGCCCATCATACTGTGTATAGGGAAACTGTGGTCCCATCATACTGCATATAGGGGAACTGTGGGCCCATCATACTGTGTATAGGGGAACTGTGGTCCCATCATACTGTTTATAGTAAAGCTGTGGGCTCTTCACACTGTGAATAGGGAAACTGCAAATGGGGGACTCAGTGAACATTATTACTGTAAATGGTAGGACTTGGGAAATTATTAAATGTTAAATGGGCATTTAAGAAGCATTTTTATTATAGGGGCAAACAGGGGTTTGTAACCATCAAAGGTGCTCTACTTCCTAGAGGGCAAAATGTTTTTTTAAGGCACTTTCATAGGGCATTATATTTTTATGAGGCACGTTTATCATCTAGGGGACAAACACAAGGCCTTTTTACTTTGCAAAGGGCACAGTGGTTTGCATAATTATGTTGGGCACGAAGAGGAGCACTGTTTTTATGCCACACAGCAGCTGCAATAATAGGCACACATACAGTAGTATGCGGGTAACGCAGGGTATCAGTAGGATGCGGTGTTTGTGGAGATTGGGAATAGATGGGGATGGTGCAGGAAATGTAAGAAGTCAAATGCGTCTTCGTTGTAATCTCTGCAGAGGAGTCATGGGTTAAAGAAGTTGTCATGTCGGTCTTGGCCAGATGGAAAAGATTGGAAAAATGAATGATTCCATCAAAAAGAACATTGGCTGCAAATCACTATCTATAACTGTACTGTAATATCTTATGTGGTCTGCAGCACTGGTATCTACCACTATATGTCACCATATAGCAGTAATATTGGTTGTGGTCTTTGTATAGAAATGTATTTCCTCTTAGTGCAGTTATCTGCTGAGGTTCCCCTATAATTACAATTAGGGTGCGCCACCATAGTTGTAATAAGAATTACCAGGTGGGGGCCACCTCAGATGTTTTGTCCCCTCCCCACCACCACTGGAGCTGAACCCCTAGCTACGTCTCTGTCTCCAGTTTATGGAAGAGTCGGGCACGATAGTTCCCGGTCAAATGATCTGTAATTATTCACCTGACAGATATGTAAAACATGTAAGCGAAAAATTCTTTATTTATGAGCTTGTACCTGGCATATAAGGAAAATTTTGTGCAGATTTCACTACATTGAACTTCATTGAAAATGTAGGCTTAATTATGAAATGTGAGCATCCCCAATATGACTTTGCAATATTATGACTGTCAAAATCTAGTGTTAATGAAAAATAGACCTCCAATGCTCTGCGCTTCATATTGGCATTTTTGTTCTTATTTAATACCCGTTCCTGTTTTGTGCATTGTATAGCTCGTAGATTGATGTAGCCAGAAAACAATATTTCACACATCTGATCTACTTTTTATTTGTTAGATGTGTTAGTCAAAGTGTGACTCAATTGTTTCTTTTTTATCATTGACTTCCAGTTTCCATGGTAACTTTTTTTGGTGACTTTGACTTTCATATTTAAGAAACCTATTCTAAACTGAATAATTGTTCTCAAAAATGTCTCTATTATGCAAACTTCACCATTTTTACCTTGTGCGATATTTATATCAATAAATTGTGTGATATATTTGCATTAATGACATGTCGGAAATGTCTTTTTTTTGCTGCCTTGATGAGTAAGACTTGCAATCTGAAGATTTTCAGTTCAAATTTTTTGGAAAAGAATTTGAGCCTTAATAAACAATGTTCTTTTTATCTTTTTTAGTCTTCATCTAGACATCAGTCTTTCCAGCACGAGTGCGGTCTGTGTTTTTCATGGAAAGCAGGCGTAACTATGATAGTCTATAGGGCTGTTCACACATCTGATATTTTCCTCCGACTGACTCGTTCCTGCCTAGTCACAGAGACAAGTCAATATTGACCGAATGTCGGATCAAAATCGACAATGCAAGTCTATAGGTTCATATATAGTGTTGAGCGATACGATACTGCAAATATCGGGTATCGGCCGATATTAGCTGTATCGGGCTTTCGATTCCGAGTACCGATATTTTCGTCATATCGGATACCGGAATCGGGATTGTCATTGTCACTGTCAGTGTCCGTCGGTCGGGTCTGTCACTGTCAGTGTCCGTCGGTCGGGTCTGTCAGGAGTCAGCGGCACTTACCTGGCAGAAGATCTCCGGCGGTCACGGCCTGGACTGCTTCATGGCCGCCATCATCTTTCCCCGGCGGTCACATGCAGTTTCTCGCGATAACTGCAGTGACTGCTGGGTAATCCCGGCCGTAAAGCAGTCAGTCCGATGACGTCACCGCCGGGGAAGCAGGTAATCAGCTGTGCTGCGTCGCGATGACAGGCTCTGCCTGTCATTGCGATGTAGCAGAGCTGGATCGTCGTGGGACAGTCGTTACTATGGACTGCGTCGGACAGGTGGTATACTGTTGGTTTGTTTTTTTTCTTTTTTTACAGGAGATCGATGGCGTCGCAGGAATGAGAGTGTAATAAAAGAAATGAAAACTGTGTTGTCTCTTTTATTTCATTAAAATACTTTTTTCTTGCTTTGTCTTTTTTTTTATGCATTTAATAACTTTGGGATTAATAATGGAGAGGTGTCTTATTGACACCTCTCCATTATTAACCGGGCTTATTGTCACCGTGCAATCAACGGTGACATTAACCCCTTATTACCCCACTTGCCACCGCTACAGGGCAGTGGGAAGAGCCGGGTAAAGTGCCACAATTGGCACATCTTTTGATGTGCCAAATGTGGGGCTGCTGTAGCCTGGTATTATCAGGCTGTTGAGGGCCAAAATCCATGGGCCTTGACAGTCTTTTAATACCAGGCCGCAGCAGTCTGCATTTTACTTGGCTGGTTAACAAAAGTAGGGGGACCCCTACGCCGTTTTTTTTTCGAGGGGATCCCCTATTTTTGTTAACCAGCCAAGCTAAGCAGACTGCTCTGGCCTGGTATTATCAGGCTTGCAAGGTCCATGGATATTGGATCCTTACCAGCCTGAAAATCCAGGCCTCAGCGGTCTGCTTCATCTGGCTGGTTAACAAAAATAGGGGGGACCCCACGCCAATTTTTTTCGAGGGGATCCCCTATTTTTGTTAATCAGCCAAGATATGCAGACTGCTGTGGCCTGGTATTATCAGGCTGGCAAGGTCCATGGATCTTGGCTCCTTAACAGCCTGAAAATCCAGGCCTCAGCGGTCTGCTTCATCTGGCTGGTTAACAAAAATAGGGGGGACCCCACGCCAATTTTTTTCGAGGGGATCCCCTATTTTTGTTAATCAGTCAAGATATGCAGACTGCTGTGGCCTGGTATTATCAGGCTGGCAAGGTCCATGGATCTTGGCTCCTTAACAGCCTGAAAATCCAGGCCTCAGTGGTCTGCTTCATCTGGCTGGTTAACAAAAATAGGGGGGACCCCACGCCAATTTTTTTCGAGGGGATCCCCTATTTTTGTTAATCAGCCAAGATATGCAGACTGCTGTGGCCTGGTATTATCAGGCTGGCAAGGTCCATGGATCTTGGCTCCTTAACAGCCTGAAAATCCAGGCCTCAGCGGTCTGCTTCATCTGGCTGGTTAACAAAAATAGGGGGGACCCGACGCCATTTTTTATTCGAAGGGAACCCCTATTTTGTTAATCAGTTCCCTCTGACGTCACTGATTGTGTCCCTGGCTGACCTGAAGTGAAAGTGGAAAGCAATCAATTAAGCTTTCCACTTCCTCTCCTGTCAGCCAGGAGAGGAACTCATTCATTTGGGGGTTTACTGTGAGGCTGCAGCATTAGCTGCGGTCCCTGCAGTAAACATTAACCCTTTCTGAAGGATTACACCGTGGGACCTGACTGTGCATGGGATAGGTAAGAATAATTTTGCTTTTTTATTTTATTTTTATTACAGGAAATGGTTTTTGCAGTCAAATAAAAGATGGTCAAAAACATGTGTCTTTATTTCATTAAATGATTTTTAATTAAAGTGTGTGTGTTTTATTTTTATTTCATGCAATAGGATTAATAATTGATAGTTGTCTAATTGACAGCTCTCAATTATTAACCTGGCTTAAGGTCACCTTTCAATTGCAATGTGGCTTTAACCCCATATTAACCCATTCGCCACCGCTACAGGGCAATGGGAATAGACGGGCAAAGTGCCAGAAAGGGCAAATCTAATTAGAGATTTGCCCTTTCTGGGGTGTCTGGGAGCAGATGTTAAGTAGCCGGGGGGGGGGCCAAAAAAAATGGTCCCTCTCTGGGCTATTATTATCTGCCCCCACTCACTGGCTTTGTCTGTCTGGTTGCAAAAATAGGGCGGGAGCCCAAGCATTTTTTTTCAGCAATTTTACACCTCATATATATATATACATGTCATTGAATTTGTGACACATATATATATATATATATTTATATTTATAGTTCATACACTTCTACATAGTATAATAGCCGCTAATTCAATTGCAGGCTTTTGTGAAAATGCAGAACCCGACATGAAATGACACTTGGTGTACATAGGGTTAACCATGTCTTTTCATGTCCTTTGCTATCTGATTTGCACAAACAACTACATCAGTCTATGTGTGCAAAATTTCACACCTGTAGGGGTTAATTAAAGGTGTAAATTCGTAGCAAAAAAGTCCGTTTTTTTTACAACGAATTTACACCTTTATTTAACCCCTACAGGTGTGAAATTTTGCACACATAGACTGATGTAATTGTTTGTGCAAATCAGAAAGCAAAGGACATGAAAAGACATGGTTAACCCTATGTACACCAAGTGTCATTTCATGTCGGGTGCTTCTGTCTTTTCACAGAAGCCGGCTTTACCCGGCAATTGAATCAGAGGATATTTTACTATGTAGAAGTGTATAAACTATACATATATGTATATATATATGTCACAATGACATGTATATATTTTATATATGTATTCTATGTGTGTATATTTAGTGTTTACAAGGAAATAAAGGTTTTTTTTAGTTGCGATATTTTGTTCCCATAGACTTACATTGGACTTCCGGTATCGGAATCGGATATCGACGATATTTAGTGATATCGACGATACCATTCCGATCCGATATTTTTAGATATCGAGCAGTATCGCTCAACACTATTCATATATAAATCAGACAGCACTCGGATGCCCTCCGGCCAGTTTTTCACGGACTGATTTTCTTATTTTGCACCTTAGGAAAAAACTAATAAAACCTTGATCAAACTCTAATGAAACTGTGGTGAATAACACAGATGACTGATAAAAGTCATTGATGAATCTCAGTCCATTTTTATCGTAGATGTTAAAATTGACGTTTGAATGAGACCTTACACATGTGAGACTACACAACATCACTGATGCTTCAGCACTGGTACATTAGGACTATATCTTACCTCCTAACTTTCCAAGATGAGAAGCAGGGATAGACCAGGCATACTCTTAGCCACAAGCCTAGCTTAAACCATTTACTATCTCATTCTATCCTGCTAAGATAAAGAAAATGTTAGGTATTGATAAAAGAATATTGCAAAAACAAAACCAAAAACAAATCTTAGAAATGCATTTTTTTTTCATCATTCCATCCCATTTGGAATTTTTCCTGTTTTTCAATATATTGTATAAAAAAAATGGATGGTATCATTCAAAACTACAATTATTCCGGCAAAAAACAAGCCCTAATATAGCTATATTTACAGAAAAGAATAAAAGTCATGGCGCTTGGAAGAAGGGGAGGGATAAATTCAAACCTAGACTCAACCAGTTTCTATCAACTCACTGCTATGGAGATAGGCCAAACAAGACTAGTCAGCACATAACTGCACATATGCAAATTTCAAACATGTTTCAGTAGTCTGCAATCATATAGACTATTGGCAAACTTTTCGTACCAAGACACGTTTAATATAAAACAGAGTGTATTTCTAAGAAATAAAAAACAATATTTGGATTCATTTTTCATTCCACTTATCCCTGGGATATATTAAAGTCTGGCCCCACTCCAGGATCTCAACTCACGCCTCTCACATGAAAGACAGCAGCCTTAGCTGTGAGCCACAAGTTGTATTGTTGAGCATGAGAGACATTTTCTAGCTATATCTCTATATGATGTTCTTATTTTATAGTACATAGAGATATAGCTCTGTATGCCAGCACACACATGTATTCCCATGTGGTCAAAATTGCTGGTACCCCTCGTTTAATGACAGAAACACCCACAATGGTGACAGAAATAACTTGAATCTGACAAAAGTAATAAGAAATTAAAAATCTATGAAAATGAACAAACGAAAGTCAGACATTGCTTTTCAACCATGCTTCCACAGAATTAAAAAAAATGAAACTCATGAAATAGGAAAAACAAAGCATTAATTACTGCATGTACGAAACACAGACAGATGCCACCCTGCTACCAAGGTCCTTATCTTCTGGGCTTAATACAAAAACTATGCTTATTTCCATTATCATCCTAATTATGTATATTCTAATTATGTATACTCGTCCAAAGTGTGAGCACAAATATTGCTGTCACTGTATACTTTGTATATGCAAAATTTAAGCCGATTATTTAGATTGAAAAACTTTTTTAAACGCGAGTAGATTATTTTATAAAATTTACATTCCTTCTGTTCAATATTTTTTTGACAATCCTAATTTTTCAACCTCTGAGAAATTAATGTGCTGTACAAAAACTGTTAATTTAACTGGCAATACTGAAAGTGTGTCATATAGCTTTTGAGAACTTCGGTTTAGAAAAACTATTTAATTGGCGTTTGTAGTTCAGAGTTTATTATAAGTGATATTCATACCCACGTTTTCTTGAATATGGCTGTTTTAGAAAACTTCCTTTGTCCCCTAACTGCATCATCCCTCATACATCTCCCTAACTGCATCATAATTGAAGTCTGTGTTGACCTAAAACAGGGGTGGGGAAGCTCAGGCCCCAGGGCCATTTACGGCCCTCGATGACCTTTTATCCGGCCCCCGGGCAGATTCTCAGGGACCGCTGTGCTTTGGCAGGGAGCTGTATTTTGATTGCCAACAGCTCATTAATTTCTTCTTGCTCTGTTAGCACACATGTAGTGTTCACTACTGAACACTGAAGGGCATGCAATGAAAGTATACGTCCTGACACCAGTGCCAGAGTCAGGATGTACTTTGTGGGCGGAGCTTGTACGGCCCCCGAAGGATGGTATAAATAACCAAATGGCCCTTGGCAGAAAAAATATTCCCCACCCCTGACCTAAAAGGTCACTTGAAAGTGAGTTTCAGAAACATAATGGTTTAGATTTATTATTGGCTTTGAGTCAATTTTGCACAATTTGACACACACCAGATTTGAGCTAAATTGGGTGACTTTTTTCCTTTCTTGTAATTTTTAAAAAGCGTGAAGTATAATTAAGTCATCCCCGGTTGATCTCAACTTGGTAATGTAATAACATAATTTAACAGCACAGTCATTATACACAAAAAATAAGAAATATTTCAACTGCTCCCACTGGTGACCACAGATATTGGGGTTTAGTTACTGAGCTGCATGTCTCAGAAATACCAACAATTATGCTCACTTCTGGTGCCAGGGCCATTCCAGCGATGTTGGCAGTTGCTTTCCTGGGGATCATGTGACATTGATATTTTACTCGATCCCTGCAGCCAATCAGCAGTGACTTCACTCTCTCCACCTTTGGATTAATCAGACATCAAGAGGAAATGAGAGCTGCGGCTGATGGCCCACTTCCTCTTGATGTCTGATTCGTTTAAAGGTGGGGAGAGTAAAGTCTGTGCTGATTGGCTGCAGGGATCACATGTCTTTTTTGCGATACATGAACCTGCAATCTCTTGTGAAATAGATGATTGCCTACTGAGTTAAGCCACAGGCAGGACTTCATAGTGGTTATACAATGGCAGACACCATGGTATTGAGTTGGAGTGCTCATGGTAATTATAAGTGATCTTGAATGATTTTAGGGAGGTTACACTGATGCAATTGGAGCTAGAACAGATCACATTAGTGTCTGTTGGTTGTTGGCTATGTAATATATTCATTGACGAAAGTTTTGGCACCCTTGAAATTGTTCCAGAAAATTAAGTATTTCCCACAGAAAATTATTGCAATTACCCATGTTTTGTTAGACATATGTTTATTTCCTTTTTGTTTATTGGAACAATACAAATAAAAGCAGAGAAAAACAGGCAAATTGGACATAATTTCACCCATTTTTAGGCCAGACAAAGTTATTGGCACCTTTCCAAAACTGTGGGTAAACATTTTTGTTTCAAGCATGTGATGGTCTTTCGACCTCATCTTTGGCAAGTAACAGGTGTGGGCAATATGAAAATCACACCTGAAACCAGATAAAAAGGGGAGAAGTTGACTCAATATTTGCATTGTGTGTCTGTGTGTGCCACATTAAGCATGGAGAGCAAAAAGGAGGAGTGAAGAACTGTCTGTGGACCTGAGAATAAAAATTGTTTAAAAATATCAACAATCTCAATGTTATAAGTTAATCTCCAGACATCTTTATGTTTCTTTGTACATCGTGCTCAACATAATCAAGAAGTGTACAACCCATGGCACTGCAGCTGATAAAAGGTTGCAATGCAGGATAGTCCAGATGGTAGATATGCAGCCCCAATCAAGTTCCAAAGAAATTCAAGCTGTCCTGCTGGTTTACCAGTGTCAGCGCGATCTATTCATTGGCATTTAAATTAAATGAAACGCTATGCAGGAGACCCAGGAGGACCCATTGCTGAGACAAAGACATAAAAAAGCTAGACTTCAGTTTGCCAAAATGTACATGAGCGAGCCAAAATCCTCCTGGGAAAGTGCCTTGTGGAGAGATGAGACCAAGATAGAGCTTTTTGTTAAAAATAACTGTTTACCAAAAATGAAATGAGGCCTACAAAAAATACCCAGTACCTACAGTCAAATATGGTGCCAATTCAAAGATGTTTTGGGGCTGTTTTGCTGCTTCTGACACCGAGTGCCTTGATTGTATGCAAAGTGTCTGAAGACTACCAAATGATTTGAGGTTGCAATGTAATGCCCAATGTCAGAAAGCTGGGTTTGCACCCAAGTTCATGAGTCTTCCAGGAGGACAATGACCCCTAGAATACTTCAAGAAGCACCCAGAATTGATGGCAGCAAAACTCTAGAATCTTCTGAAATGGCCAGCAATGAGTCCGAATATAAATCCCATTGAACACCTGCAGAGAGAACTTAAAATTGCTGTTAGGAGAAGGCCCCCTTCAAATACAAGAGACCTGGAGCATTTTGAAAAAGAAGAGTGGTCCAAAATTCCAGTTGAGAGGTGTAAGAAGCTTGTTGATGGTTATAGGAAACGATTGATTGCAGTTATTTATTATAAGGGGTGTAAAACCAAATATTAATTTGAGGGTGCCAACAATTTTGTCCTGCCCATTTTTGGGGTTTTGGGTGAAATGATGTTCAATTTGACTTTTTTTCTTTGTGTTTCTTTGTGTTGTTCCAATACACACAAAGGAAATAAACATGTGTATAGCAAAACATATGCAATTGCAATAATTTTCTGGGAGAAATATTTCACTTTCTGCAGCATTTTCAAGGGTGCCATCACTTCTGGCAATGACTGTACATTGAGAAAGTTCATCTGTGGTCATCACTTAGAGTTAAAGGGGATCTGTCAGGTGCTTCATGCTGCCTGAACTACAGATAGCATGAATCAGGGAAGGCTCTTTCATTGCAGGCATCTGTATTTTACGCTGCAAAAGAAAATATAGATTTAATAGGAGTTGGGAATGAGGAGACCAGTAATCTAGGTGAATTCTTGCCAGCATCTTCATGATTGGCTCAAGTTAATTGACAGGTCTCTCCATGTGTGTATAAGGAGAAATAAGTGTTTCCTCTGAAACCCTCCAGCTAAAAGATCTAAAACTACTTAAAGCAAACTTGTCAGCAGGATTTTGCTAAGTAAACTACAGGCACTGTCAGATTGGCTCCGTTATACTGATTAAAATGATACCTTGGTTGATGAAGTCCATCTGGTGGTTGTTCAATCTGTATTTGCAGTTTTTATTTAATGAGATTTTCGTGCTCTGGGGCTGCCTGTGGGTGGGACCTTATGTGGTGCTCTTAGCAATAGATGCTGTTGTGAATAGGCTGGAAATGAGTTCTGAGCAGAAGCTCCCTCTGGTGGTTACAAACGGTACTGGACTGTCCAGTGAAGATTGTGAGGATTGGGAATCAGGTGTTACTGACTGGTCTTATATAAGGGAATCGCCTTCCCATCAGGGTTGCCGGTGATCAATTGTTCTGGTCTCAATCCTTGATTCCTGTTTCCTTGGCAGCCTGCTGTGTCGTGTCTGAATCTCCTGCTTACAGATAAGACATTTTCTTCTTTTTGTTTTTGTGCTTGATTTTTGCATTTTGTCCTGCACTTCTGTGGGGGCCTTCAGGGTCCCCTCTGGGGGCTTTTGCCCTCTCAGTTCAGTTCAGCCACTGATGTTTGTACATTTGCTTTTTCCAGTTTTTTCAGTGGCTGCTGTTTTGATTTTGGTTACACCAGAGAACTAATTTAGGTGGCAGAGGTCGTGTGATCTCAGGTGTTTTTGAAATTAGTAGAGTTGGTGCTTTTCAGGGTTTTTTGGGATTGCAGTAAGTGCCCTTCCTATCCTTTTCTATTTAGTAAGTTTGGGCCCCAACGTTTGCTCATACTATTTTCTGTCTGTGTCAGTATTTCTTCTTGTCTAACCGCCATTACATGTTTGGGGGCTTTCTATGTTCTTTGGGGATCTGCTCCGGGGCAGATAGCTTTCCTCTTTCTATCTTTAGGTGTAGTTAGTTTCTCAGGCTGTGACGAGGCGTCTAGGACCAACGTAGGAACGCTCCACGGCTGCCTCTAGTTGTGGTGGTTAGTCAGGGTACTGCAATCTCATAGTTTCCAACTGCTCTGGTGTATTGCCTTTTTGTCCTGTACTCCTCAGCTACCGAAACATAACAAGATGCTACTACACAAGCACCTGTGCCACTTTGCTGCAGCCAAATTTTTTTTCCTTCAGCAAAATGGCAGCGGCACTTGGGCAGTAACATCTATCAGCAAGCAATAGATGCTACTGCTCATTCACCGCCACCATTTTGTTGGAAGAAAAAATTTGGATGCACCAAAATGGCGCTTAAGATGTAGCATCTATCGGTAAGAGATCCCATTTTGTGAATGCAGATTTTTTTTTTTTTCATTTATATGAATTATGTCACATAGGATCAGTAACCTGTCATAAACCAATACAGATGAATATGTAATCAGTCAGGGCACCACATAAGGCCCCGCCCACAGGCTGACCCAGAGCACTAAAATCTCCTTAACTGAAAGTGCAAATACAGATTAAACAACAACCACAAGATGGAATTCATCAACCAAAGTATTATTTTAGTCAGTATAACGGCACCAACCTGACAGTGTCTGTAGTTTACTTAAAGCGAACCTGTTATCAGGATTTTCCTAGGAGTAAAACATAGATGGTTGCAATAAGAGAACCTGTCCTTCATTCATGTTGCCCATGGTTCAGGCAGCATTAATAACCTGACAAGTTCCCTTTAACTATCACCGATGAAGTGTCTTATATCCCATGAAAAACTTTTAAATTTATAATATGCTAAAAAATTTAACCCCTTCACCCCCAAGGGTGGTTTGCACGTTAATGACCGGGCCAATTTTTACAATTCTGACCACTGTCTCTTTATGAGGTTATAACTCTGGAACGCTTCAACGGATCTTCGCAATTCTGAGACTGTTTTCTCATGACATATTGTACTTCATGTTAGTGGTAAAATTTCTTCGATATAACTTGCATTTATTTTTGAAAAAAACGCAAATATGGCGAAAATTTTAAAAATTTTGCAATTTTCAAACTTTGAATTTTTTTTCCCTTAAAACAGAGAAATATGTCACACAAAATAGTTAAGAAATAACATTTCCCACATGTCTACTTTACATCAGCACAATTTTGGAACCAAAATTTTTCTTTGTTAGGAAATTAGAAGGGTTAAAAGTTGACCAGTGATTTCTCATTTTTACAACAAAATTTACAAAGCCATTTTTTTAGGGACCACCTCACATTTGAAGTCACTTTGACGGGTCTATATGGCAGAAAATACCCAAAAGTGACACCATTCTAAAAACTGCACCCCTCAAGGTACTCAAAACTACATTCAAGAAGTTTATTAACCCTTCAGGTGCTTCACAGGAGCTGAAGCAACGTGGATGGAAAAAATTAATATTCAACTTTTTAGCCACAAAAATGATCTTTTACAAACTTTTTTTTATTTTCACAAGGGTAAAAGGAGAAAATGGACAGATAAAGTTGTTGTGCAATTTCTCCTGAGTACGCCAATACCCCATATGTGGGGGAAAACCACTGTTTGGGCACACGGCAGAGCTCGTAAGGGAAGGAGCGTCGTTTGACTTTTTCAAACTAAAATTGGCTGGAATTGAGATTGGACGCCATGTCGTGTTTGGAGAGCCCCTGATACGCCTAAACAGTGGAAACCCCCCACAAGTGACACCATTTTGGAAACTAGACCCCCTAAGGAACTTATCTAGATCTGTTGTGAGCACTTTGAACCCCAAAGTGTTTCACAAAAGTTTATAATGCCTGGGTGTGAAAAAAAAACAAAACAATTTTCCACAAAAATGATTTTTTAGTCCCAAATTTTTGATTTTTCCCAAGGAAATTGGACCCCAAAACTTGTTGTCCAATTTGTCCTGAGTACGCTGATACCCCATATGTGGGGGGGGAAACTGTTTGGGCGCACGGCAGGGCTTGGAAAAGAAGCAGTAACGTTTTGGAATGCAAACATTGATGGGGGTCATGTTCCGTTTGTAGTGCCC
>JARQOD010000002.1:219502257-219677294 GCA_033576555.1 Oophaga sylvatica
AATCGCAACCTAACTGTCCCTCAATCAAAACAGGGGTTTGCCCCTTTAAATGAATTCACAGCCCCAGTGACGAAAAAATGGGGGCCGGCGCCTTTTATAGGGCATTCTGACATCATTTCAGCCCCAATCACACCCATCCCTTTTTTTTAAAACATGACCGCAGCATTTCGGGATGTCCCCACATTTTTTTAAAAGGATTCCTCATTGCTGACAAAATACGGGGGCCTCTCAAAAATTAGGGGAACTTCCGTTCCGGTATACGAAAATATGGAAAATATCGGAACGAAGTATCGAAAGGCCGAAACAGCTAATATCGGCCGATACCCGATACTTGCGGTATCGTATCGCTCAACACTAGCCAGAACATTTTATTCACTCCTGCTGCTTGTTCCCATGCCAGGCATACTAGTAAAGAAGACTGTCAGTGTCTGAAAACTATACAGAATGCGCAAGACACTGACAGTCTTCTTCATCTGGACCTTACTGTGCGTGCCTTGCCCCTGAGGATAACGGCATTTGCTCTAGTTCTTGTGTGGGAGAGACAGATCACTGAAAACAAGTAACCTATCAATCACTGACAGGAGACAGGTGATGGGTGGGTAATAGGAAAGACAGGCAGCAGAGCACTAAGTGCAGTGCCCACCACTGCACTTGGGGCTCATTTGCATTCAACAATAAATTTCTCCAAAATGTAAACCAAGATTTCTAAAATAAAGGTAGGGGTATAAAAAACAGATGACAGGTTCCCTTAAATAAGTTTTTTTGATCTGTTGGATACTCCTTTCAGACTACAGATTATCTTTCAGAGTCGCTAGAGAGATAAAGCTGAGCATTCAGCCATTAATGATGAGGAAAGCAAAGATTAGCACATGAGGACACTTGGGGGTGGTGGATAGTGCTTTGGGAGCATGATGTAACATCAAAAAGCTACTGTGATGCTGAGTCACTTGTCACGGCCAAGTCGTGAGACAGGAAAGTCAGGAGTCCGAGGCCAAAAGCCAGTGGCATAGTCAGTTAACATTCCAAGATAAGAATACCAGGAAAATAGTGGATTAGAGCAGAAGAGGTTAAACAGACAGATGATCAGAATGAGATCCAAGGTCAGGCAATGAAAGATCTAAAAATAGAATGCAAGGCACAAAGACAAACCACACACTAGCTGAATTTACATCTGGCAGAGGTCTGGGAGTAACAGCCCAGTTTAGTAGCCAGGCAATCACCTTGGATAATGAACACCGGGAGACAGCCAGCACCTCCAAGTCTCAGACTGGATGGTCGAGTTGTCAATCAACACACTGACAGCTCAGCATGCCCCTGCACCATGCTGGATGACTGAGCTGTCATTAAAAGTACTGACATCTTCAGCATGCCTCTGTACCAGATTGGACGGCTGACAGCTACTCCTCATTGGTGATGGTATTGAGTTAAAGGATTACAGCAGCAAAATGAAATCTTTGCACTAGATAAATGAAAGCAAAGCTATTGCATACTAGTAAATGTCATAGAGATCTGTATAAATCAGTATGAATCACATTGTTGGATTTTTTTCCTATTGCACTGTAAGTCTGTAATAAGAAAAGCTTTAAAATGTATTAAAAATGCAATACAAATGTACATGGGTCTGATCTGATATTACAATTGATGTACCATGTACTGTTGTTAGTTCTGGCGCTAAATTTCAGTACTGATGGTGGTCCTAGTGAAGTATTCATGTACTGATGGTGGTCCTGATGATTTATTCCTGTACCTATTGCAGTTCTTGTGATGTATTCTTGTACAGATAAGGGTTTTGATGCTGTGATTCTGTACTGAAGGGAATATATAGATTTATTTCTGTAAAGCTGGTGGTTCTGGTAATTTATTTCTGCACTGAAAGGGTTTTGATGCTGTGTTTCTGTACTGATGGGAGTTCTAGTGATGTATTTCTGTACTGCTGGTGATTCTGATGATGGATTCTTGTGTTGTTTTTGGTTCTGATCCTGCACACATGTAACAATCCATAACTTGTATGATTACGTGATACATGGCTATATTGATAAAGTATTGTGCTGACTGACAAGTTAAGAGTTACTATGTTTTCATATTTTTTATGAGCAATAAAGGGTTTTCCAAATGGTAATGAGTCTTCAGTCATTCAATGTGACTGCAGACTTTTGAATTCTCACAGCACCCACTGCACGCTGTCAGGATTCTCTGTTGCCGGCTATGAGAGTGGAGGTCACAAACTGTAAGTGTGCAATTTGCATATATATGCGATCATGTGCCGAGTAGACATGCACTGTCCTCACTCAATGAAAATAAATTGAGCAAGGCCGGACACGTCAAGTCAGAATGTGGCCAGAAGTATACAACTCACAAACTTGTGCTCACATGACCATTCACTCTTGCCATTGACAAGGAATGTTCTTACAAGTGTGCAGTGCATGTGCTATGAGAATTCAGAAAGTCTGCCATCACCTAGAGTGACGGTACGGTAGGCTTTCATTTCAAACCTGCACAGACCCTTTAATTATAAAATTAAGCACTGTTGCATGCCAAGCCTAGCATCATGTAATATACTCACTGTCAGGATTCAGCCCTCCTTGCTGGTTCCAGCAGTTATCACATGACAACTTCACTCATAAGCGGTTTTCAAACTGATGGTCATGTGACAACTAGCACTCATAAGCGGTTTTCAAACTAATGGTCATGTGACAACTAGCTTATCTTCAAGCTTCTTGAACATTGAGAGAATTAGGAAGAGCAGCTCATCGGCACATGACTGTAAGTGTGCAGATCGTATATGTGCTTGGGGGGAGCAAACTTAATTTTTGCCCCAGATGTCAGAAAACCTAGATACCCCTCTGCCACTGGGTTACATCCACATACTAGCTGCTGGCAGGTAGAGTGAGTTAAACGTAGGATGGTGAAGACATCGGGTCAAAACATTAGGGACAAAACCAATGACAAAATTAGCATACAGGGTTTAAGTTAGCCAGGAATAAAATCAGAAAGATATTACCAACTACAAATGACAAAATTTGAAGTTGACTGAAGGGTTAAAAAGTCTAAAGACATAACTGAATAGTGGCATAAAAGACAGGTCAGGTATGAAGATAGCTATTAGAATAATCACATCAGAAGCAAAATTAAAACTATAATTGGTAAGGACAAGATTGAAAAAGTTTATATAGTCCACTGTGCTTCTACACCCACCCTGCAATAAAGACCTAATATATATATATATTTCTGTCCATCAGGAGGAAGCTATGCGTGCTTAACTGAGTGGCAAGGACACTACCGAGAAAGAGTAAATCAAAGCAATTGGGTGTCAAGCTGGGTAATGAACTAAAGAAAGGAGCAAGAATGAGGTAAAGCAAATCTGTAACGCAAACATTAAAATCCTATATAATCAGTTTTAAGAATGTAGACAAGAAAAATAATATAGCCAAAATGCAATTTTATATTTGCAAACTTTTTATTCTGTTACACTGAATTTGATATCTGAGTCCTATTGAGAGAACTGGATGAGAATATAGTCAGAACATGACCGCAAGTGTGCGATTTACATACTTGCGGACACGTGACCAATCACTAATGCTGGAAACAAAGGGGAATCCTAAAGTGTGAGCATTTCACATTATCACGATTCGACAATCTGCAGTCACATACTGACTGCGGAAATTACTGTTCAACCAGTAAAGCCAGATTAATATTATAAAAATAATATTGATAAATTGCTCTAAGTGATCATAGAATTAAAATGTGAAATCCATTTATTCTTATTCTTATTATTTATTTTTAGATCATCATTGATTCCATGGTGCTGTACATGAGAAGAGATTACATACAAAATACAAATGTAAAATACAGTGAATAAACTAACAATGACAGACTGGTACAGAAAGAAGAGGACACTGCTCTTGCGGACTTAAATTCTTCATATTTATTTGTATACTGGGACTGACATAGTTAAAAGCCACACTCAAGAGGAAGATTTCCAGCAGAATACATTAACATTATTAACACAGACTGGGGTCAAGTTATTGAATTATTGCAGAGGGCTCCATTTTATTGCACTAATTTCAGTGATGTCTAATTGACAGGTGCCCCAGAATGACTATTTTAGAAAGTCCTTTGTAGACCTAATTGTTATTGATTAGGCATTCATGTTACCATTAATTCAGGAATATGACATTATACATCTATCTTCACGTTTTGTGTTTCTTGCCATGATTCTGTCATGCTAATAATAGCAGGGCTCATAGATCTTGTGGTGTCTTTCACTTTGACATGCCTTAGCTCTAGGGGTAACCTTCCTGTTCACTTTTAAAGTGGAAGGATGATAGATGGCTGACAATTGCATGTTCTCCCTACAGCCTTCAATCACTTTCTTGATTGAGCTTCCCCAAATAGAAACTCTGCGGGGTTTATGAATCAGATGGTGCAGTTTGAGGTCTAAGGTCTCAAACTTCTGATGAATTTGGGAAATTGTATGAACCAGAAAGCATCTGGAAAATCTGGGGCATCTGAAGATGTAAAAGGGTGAGATTTTAAAAGGTTTAGCAACTACTTGGGCCTTAAGGGAAAATTGGAAAATTCAGCAAACATCTCATTGTCTCACGTGAACTTGTGCCTCCTGTATTCAAATTTATATAATTTATAGTTTTTATATTCAAACATAATTTACATATTTTACATCCAAATAAATATGTAAAAAAAATCCTGTTTTACATATCGCTATTCCTATTATTGATCATCACATCAGAACTATGGAATTCTTCTTCACGGACTCAATTTGACTACAGTTTTCCAAAAAATGGTATCTAGTAATAATATATTAATTAAATGTATACATAATTTTTGAATAGGTTTCAGTGGTGAAGAATACCACTGTATGAGATCAATCAAAGGCATCAGTTTAACACATTAGTCCCAGAATATGGGCTAAATGGATGTTGAAATGCTATGTGAGCAAAGCCTTAAGAGGAGATCCAGTATCTACAATGCCCATTATTATGAGGAACAACAAACTTCAAATCCTTATTTTTATTGTTATTTTCAAACTTTTTAGATAAAAAAGACACTGGTCCATCTAATTCAATCTATAATTCCAGCATGATGATCCAGACGAAGGCAAAAGCCCCATAAGGTAGATGTTATGCTATATTTTTCTAAGGAAATCATGGAGAGCATCAGACATAATTAGTAAAACAGTTCTATTCAAATTAGCTGATTGAAAAATGTATACATCCCAAATCAAAAACGACTACATCTAGTATTTTGTATGACCTCCATGATTTTTCCGGTCTTCTAGGCATTGAATGATCAAGTTGGTGACACATTGCAACATTTATCTTTTTCCATTCTTCAAGAATGAACTCTTTTATCGCCTGGATGCTGGAAGAAGAGTGATACTCAACTTGCCTCTTCAGAATTACACACGGTATTCGATTAAGTTAAGATAAGGAGACATACTTGCCCACTAAATCTCTTTCACCCTGTCCTTTTTAGAAAGTCAGTGGTGTGTTTTGCATCATTGTCTTGTTTTAAAATTGTACATCTACCAAGGCATGGAGTTAAGGTAACATCTTCTAATACCAGCAGCACTCATGCATACCTACATAAGGAAACTTCCTCCACCATGTTCTTCACCTGTTTTAGTACTCACATTTGCAAGGCCCTGCAGCTTTTAAGCCATTAGAAAAACATTTATCTTGGTTTTATCACTCCAGGGTATAGAGTCCCAATAGTCTTCATATTTTTCAACATGGGCCATGGCAAATTGCATGCAGGCTCTTGTGTGCATGGGCTTTAGAAAAGGCTTCCTTCATGGATTACATCAACACATGCAATTCCTTTGCAGTGTATACTCCATTGTGACATGGGAAACACTTTCCCCGGTTTTGGCTTTCTAATTTAGATAACTGCAGTGAACTAGTATTTTGTAGTATAGTACACCATAGAAAATGTTGCTTCTTAAAGGAAACTAAAGGTTTTTTGACAAATCTCTTGGGGTGAACTCATTTAGGCTGGACACTGTAAGTGCATAAACACTCCTCTACATTAACTTGCAACGCTAAGTAGTTGAATAGTGTAAATCACAGGATCGATACATAAGTCAATGATACGCAAATGATGATAATATGAAGACAAAATTTTCAAAATATCTTGACTTATTTAGCAACGAGTATGAAAAATATTTATATGCCTTGGCACAGTGTCAATAATGTTATTAACGGTTAACTGAGCAATTATCTCCTTGCTGAATACACTTAGTATGCAAATCATTAAGATCTGCTGCTGGCAGATCCATTTTTATTAGCCAACCAATTACTTCCCAGATTTGTGAGATTGGAAACAAGTCCAGAGACCCTGCAAGCCATGCCAGTAAATTTAAGCCATGGAGGCTACTCACGGTAGCCTGGCATAGTCATGTTGAAAAACAGTTACTGATACACTTTAGAGAAATGGTCATACCACTCATTCCATGACCAAATCAATGTAAGATGTAAGAAGATGTAAGCTACTGTAAGGTGTTAATGTGAGAAAAAAGACCAGTTCATCAGCCCACCAGTGTAAAAATTACATTGAAGCAGGACTCGGTGCACAGACGGATCAGGCTGGTTCCTGAGTTTAAACCATGAAAGAAATAGTGGAGAAAATCCAGCAATCGCAAAAAATCACATTTATTTGGATATAGCAAAAAAACAAAGAAAAAAATTAGAAATATAAAACAACATGGTGGACACAAGTTCTATACTGTTTAGTCTTGCCTAAAGAAGAATGAGGAGTCCTGCAAGTTAAGATTTGGCCCACAGACAGCACTGATCACAATAGTATTGAGTCTGTTTGAGATTACATGAAGAGACAGAAGGGTTTACGCAAGCCTGCATCCAAAAAAGATCTGTTGCTAGTTCTCCAAGATGTTGGGAACAACTTTCCTGCCCAGTTCCTTCAAACTCGTATGCAACAGAACCTTGAAAAATTGATGCTTTGATGCTGTTTTGAAGGAAAAGATTTGATTTAGATCTATCTAATGTGTATTCACTTTGCATTATTATACATTTATATAGCACCATTTATTCCATGGCGCTTTACATGTGAAAAGGGGAAATATAGACAAGTACAATAAACATGTGTAAGACATGGAACACACAAGTACAGAAGGAGAGAGGACCCTGCCCGCGAGGGCTCACAGTCTACAGGGATGGGTGAGGATACACTAGGAGAGGGTAGAGCTGGTTGTGTGGTGGTTCAGTAGACTGAGGATCATTGCAGGCTGTAGGCTTGTCGGAACAGTTGGGTCTTCAGGTTCTTCTTGAAGGTTTCCGTTGTTGTTGAGAGTCTGATGTGTTGCGACAGAGAGATCCAGAGTATGGGGGAAGCACGGGAGAAGTCTTGTATGCGGTTGTGGGAAGAAGAGATGAGGGGGGAGAAGATAAGGAGATCTTGAGAGGATCGAAGGTTGCGTGTGGGTAGGTACCGAGAGACCATGTCACAGATGTACGGAGGAGATGGGTTGTGGATTGCTTTGTATGTCATGGTTAGGGTTTTGAACTGGAGCCTCTGGGCAATAGGAAGCCAGTGAAGGGCCTGGCATAGGGGGAGGCTGGGGAATAGCGGGGAGACAGGTGGATTAGCCGGGCAGCAGAGTGTAGGATGGACTGGACTGGAGTGGTGCCAGAGTGCTAGAGGGGAGGCCAGAGAGTAGGAGGTTGCAGTAGTCGAGGCGGGAGATGATAAGGGTGTGCACTAGTGTTTCTGTGGTTTCATGGTTGAGGAATGTGCGAATCTGGGAAATATTTTTGCGTTTGAGGCGGCAGGAGGAGGCAAGGGCTTGGATATGTGGTTTGATAGAGAGGGCATAGTCGAGGATCACCCCAAGGCACCGAGCATGCGGGACTGGGGAAAGCAAGCAGCCATTGACATTGATGGATAGGTCTGGTGGAGGGGTAGAGTGAGATGGGATAAAGATGATGAATTCTGTTTTGTCCATGTTCAGTTTAAGAAAGCGAGCAAAAAAGAAGGCTGAGATAGCAGACAGACATTGTGGGATTTTGGTTAGTAAGGAGGTGAGGTCAAGTCCAGGTAGGTAGATCTACGTGTCATCCGCGTAGAGGTAATACTGCAAACCGTGGGATTCTATGAGCTGTCCCAGGCCGAAGGTGTAGATGGTGAAGAGTAGGGGTCCTAGGACTGAGCCTTGAGGAACACCGACAGACAGGGGGCGGGGTGAGGAGGTGGTGTGTGATAGGGAGTAGTGTTGAACGATACGATAATGCAAATATCGGCTATCGGCCGATATTAGCTCTATCGGCCTTTCGATAATTCGTTTCGATATTTTCGTCATATCGAATACCGGAATCGGATTTGTCACTGTCACTGTCTGTGTCCGTCGGTCGGGTCTGTCACTGTCAGTGTCCGTCGGTCGGGTCTGTCAGGAGTCAGCGGCACTTACCTGGCAGAAGATCTCCGGCGGTCACATCCCGGACTGCTTGATGGCCGCCATCCTCTTCTCCCCGGCGGTCACATGCAGTTTCTCGCGATAACTGCAGTGACTGCTGGGTAATCCCGGCCGTAAAGCAGTCAGTCCGATGACGTCACCGACGGGGAAGCAGATAATCAGCTGTGCTGCGTCGCGATGACAGGCTCTGCCTGTCATTGCGATGTAGCAGAGCTGGATCGTCGTGGGACTGTCGTTACTATGGACTGCGTCGGACAGGTGGTATACTGTTGGTTTGTTTTCTTTCTTTTTTTACAGGAGATCGATGGCGTCGCAGGAATGAGAGTACAATAAAAGAAATGAAAACTGTGTTGTCTCTTTTATTTCATTAAAATACTTTTTTCTTGCTTTGTCTTTTTTTATGCATTTAATAACTTTGGGATTAATAATGGATCGGTGTCTTATTGACGCCTCTCCATTATTAACCGGGCTTATTGTCACGTGCAATCAACGGTGACATTAACCCCTTATTACCCCGCTTGCCACCGCTACAGGGCAAGTGGGAAGAGCCGGGTAAAGTGCCACAATTGGCACATCTTTTGATGCGCCAAATGTGGGGCTGCTGTAGCCTGGTATTATCAGGCTGTTGAGGGCCAAAATCCATGGGCCTTGACAGTCTTTTAATACCAGGCCGCAGCAGTCTGCATTTTACTTGGCTGGTTAACAAAAATAGGGGGACCCCTACGCTGTTTTTTTTTTTGAGGGGATCCCCTATTTTTGTTAACCAGCCAAGCTAAGCAGACTGCTGTGGCCTGGTATTATCAGGCTTGCAAGGTCCATGGATATTGGATCCTTACCAGCCTGAAAAACCAGGCCTCAGCGGTCTGCTTCATCTGGCTGGTTAACAAAAATAGGGGGGACCCCACGCCAATTTTTTTCGAGGGGATCCCCTATTTTTGTTAATCAGCCAAGATATGCAGACTGCTGTGGCCTGGTATTATCAGGCTGGCAAGGTCCATGGATCTTGGCTCCTTAACAGCCTGAAAATCCAGGCCTCAGCGGTCTGCTTCATCTGGCTGGTTAACAAAAATAGGGGGGAACCCACGCCAATTTTTTTCGAGGGGATCCCCTATTTTTGTTAACCAGTTCCCTCTGATGTCACTGATTGTGTCCCTGGCTGACCTGAAGTGAAAGTGGAAAGCAATCAATTAAGCTTTCCACTTCCTCTCCTGTCAGCCAGGAGAGGAACTCATTCATTTGGGGTTTACTGTGAGGCTGCAGCATTAGCTGCGGTCCCTGCAGTAAACATTAACCCTTTCTGAAGGATTACACTGTGGGACCTGACTGTACATCGGATTGGTAAGAATAATTTTGCTTTATTATTTTATTTTTATTACAGGAAATGGTTTTAGCAGGAAAATAAAATATGGTCAAAAACTGTGTGATTATTTCATTAAACTTCTTTTTTATTAAAGTGTGTGTGTTTGATTTTTCTTTCATACAATAGGATTAATAATTGATAGTTGTCTAATTGACAGCTCTCAATTATTAACCTGGCTTAAAGTGACCTTTCAATTGCAAGGTCATTTTAACTCCTTATTAACCCATTCGCCACCGCTACAGGGCAATGGGAATAGACGGGCAAAGTGCCAGAAAGGGCAAATCTAATTAGAGATTTGCCCTTTCTGGGGTGTCTGGGGGCAGATGTTAGTAGCCGGGGAGGGCCAAAAATAATGGTCCCTCTCTGGGCTATTATTATCTGCCCCCACTCACTGGCTTTGTCTGTCTGGTTGCGAAAATAGGGCGGGAGCCCACGCATTTTTTTTCAGCAATTTTACACCTCATATATATATATACATGTCATTCAATTTGTGACACATATATATATATATATATTTATATTTATAGTTCATACACTTCTACATAGTATAATAGCCGCTAATTCAATTGCCGGCTTTTGTGAAAATGCAGAACCCGACATGAAATGACACTTGGTTTACATAGAGTTAATCATGTCTTTTCATGTAGTTTGATATCTGATTTGCACAAACAATTACATGAGTGTAAGTGTGCAAAATTTCACACCTGTAGGGGTTAATTAAAGGTGTAAATTCGTAGCAAAAAAGTCCGTTTTTTTTACAACAAATTTACACCTTTAATTAACCCCTACAGGTGTGAAATTTTGCACACATAGACTGATGTAATTGTTTGTGCAAATCAGATTGCAAACCACATGAAAAGACATGGTTAACCCTATGTACACCAAGTGTCATTTCATGTCGGGTGCTTCTGTCTTTTCACTGAAGCCGGCTTTACCCGGCAATTGAATCAGAGGATATTTTACTATGTAGAAGTGTATAAACTATACATATGTGTATATATATATATATGTCACAATGACATGTATATATATATATATATATATATATATATGTATTCTATGTGTGTATATTTAGTGTTTACAAGGAAATAAAGGTTTTTTTTAGTTGCGATATTTTGTTCCCATAGACTTACATTGGACTTCCGCAATCGGAATCGGATATCGACGATATTTAGTGCTATCGGCGATACAATTTCGATACGATATTTTTAGATATCGAGCAATATCGCTCAACACTAATAGGGAGACACTAAATGTTCGGTCTGTTAGATATGATGAGATCCAGGATAGGGCCAAGCCTGTGATGCCAAGAGATGAGAGAATATGTAGCAGGAGGGAATGGTCCACGGTGTCGAAGGCAGAAGACAGGTCCAGGAGAAGGAGGACAGAGTAGAGTCGCTTGCTCTTGGCGGTTAGCAGGTCATTAGTGACTTTAGTTAGGGCAGTTTCAGTTGAGTGATGTGTTTGGCAGCCAGATTGTAACCGGTCAAAGAGGGAACAAGAGGAGAGGTGGGAGTACAGTTCAAGATATACATGCTGTTCCAGTAGTTTTGAGGCGTAAGGGAGAAGAGATATCGGGCGATAGTTATTTATGTATATACACAGCATATAGTTTTAGGAGATTTTATTAATATGTGGACATCATAGATTGAGACAGGAGGCAGAACAGCCACAAAGGAAAATATATGAAACAAAGAAACATGAAACAAACCAGAATATGTGTGAGGCCTCATTCAGATGTTTGTTTTTCACATATATGTTCTATCTATGTTTTTCATGCATAGAACAAGTACCCATTGAAATATTTGGTGTCATTCATATGTCTGTCCTTTTTTGTGCAATACACTTCAGCTGAATGTGTGTCCTCTGAATACCAAAATAAAGTATTTAACCCCTTAATGACCGCCGATACGCCTTTTAACGGTGGTCATTAAGGGTACTTAAACCACATCGCCGTTAATTAACGGCGCTGTGGAAAAAGTGAATAGCGCCCCCCAGAGGCGCATTTTTTCCGGGCGGGGTCTCGGCTACCGGGGGTAGCCGAGACCCCAGAGAACATGAATCGGGTCGGTTTTTACCGACCCGATGTTGCGGTCGCCGTTATTAACCCTATAACGGCGACCGCAACAAAAAAAAAAAAATCTGATGTGCCATTTAATTTCTCTGTCCCCTGATGTCATCGGACATCAGGGGACAGAGAAAAAGGGTCCCCAGGACCGCCATGTAGCCCCAGATCCAGTCCATGTGGCCCCCGGGCCCTCCGTTGTCCCCCGGTTCCGGCGCTGTTAAGAAAATGGCGGGCGCATGCTCAGTGCGTCCGCCGCTATGTGCCGCTGTGTTGGTGGGGGGATGGGCAAATATTCTCTGGGGTCTCTGCTACCGGGGGTAGCCGAGACCCCAGAGAACATGATCCGGGTCGGTATTCACTGATCCATAGCTTGCATAGCCGCGATCGCAAAAAAAAAAAATGATTTTTCTCCCCTCTGATGTGATCGCACATCAGAGGGGAGAAAATGAGGGTCCCCCGGTCCCCCAATCGCCCCCCCGTATACTTACCGGTGTCCTCCGTCCTCCCGCAGGCCCCAGGATCCGGCGTCTTCTTCCTGCAAAAAAAAAAATGGCGGGCGCATGCGCAGTGCCCCGCCGCTATGTGCCGCTGTGCTGGTGGGGGGATGGGTAAATATTCTCTGGGGTCTCGGCTACCGGGGGTAGCCGAGACCCCAGAGAACATGATCCGGGTCGGTATTCACCGATCCCGGTGTTGCGATCGCGGCTATGCAAGCATAGCCGCGATTCCAAAAAAAAAAAAATGATTTCTCTCCCCTCTGATGTGATCGCACATCAGAGGGGAGAAAATGAGGGTCACCCGGTCCCCCGATCGCCCCCCCGTATACTTACCGGTGTCCTCCGTCCTCCCGCAGGCCCCAGGATCCCGGCGTCTTCTTCCTGAAAAAAAAAAATGGCGGGCGCATGTGCAGTGCACCCGCCGATCTGCTTGGCGGCAGATTCAAAAAAAGTTTCATTCATTCTCCAGAAAGTGCATTTTGTTCACTGTGATAAACTATCACAGTGATCAAAATAAAAAAAACAGTACATAACCCCCCCCTTTATCACCCCCTTAGTTAGGGACATATAATAAAAAATAGAAATTATATTTATTTTCATTTTTCTGTTAGGGTTAGGGTTATAATTAGGATTAGGGTTATAATTAGGATTAGGGTTATAATTAGGGTTAGGGTTAGCATTAGGGTTAGGGTTAGCATTAGGGTTAGGGTTATAATTAGCGTTAGGGTTAAGCTGGGTTCATACTGCGTTATGGCAGTCCGTTAGACGGACTGCGCTACACCGCGGTATAACGCGGTGTAACGCAGTCCGTTAACGCTGCCATTCACCCCCATTTGAGGGCGCATCGCGACGCATGCCGTAAAGCGGCATGCGTTTGCGACGTGCCATCATTCAGTGACGGAGCCTCGGACGCGGGCTGCAGCTTCTGGGCTCTGTCACCGCTAGCGCAGATGAATCATCTGCTGATTCCTCTGCGCTAGCGGGTATAGCATAACGCGATCACGTTATGCTATACCGTTACCAGCCCGTCAACGCTATGTGTTGAATGGGCTGGTAAAACGCAAAATGAACCCAGCCTTAGGGTTAGGGTTAGAATTAGGGTTAGAATTATAGTTAGGGTTACAAATAGGGTTAGGGTTACAATTAGAGTTAGGGTTACAATTAGGGTTGGAATTAGGGTTGGGATTTAGGTTACGATTAGGGTTGGGATTAGGGTTAGGGGTGTGTTGGGATTAGGGTTGGAGCTAGAATTGAGGGATTTCCACTATTTAGGCACATCAGGGGGTCTCCAAACACGACGTGGCGTTCAAAAAATCAAATGGCGCTCCCTCCCTTCCGAGCCCTGCCGTGCGCCCAAACAGTGGTTTACCCCAACATATGGGGTATCAGCGTACTCAGGACAAATTGCACACCAATTTTGGGGTTCTAATTTCTCCGGTTACCCTTGGGAAAATAAAAAATAGCTGGCTAAAAAAATCATTTTTGAGAAAAAAAATGATTTTTCATTTTCACGGCTCTGCGTTTATAAATTTCTGTGAAGCACTTGGGGGTTCAAAATGCTCACCACACATCTAGATAAGCTCCTTAAGGGGTCTAGTTTCCAAAATAGGTCACTTGTGGGGGGTTTCCACTGTTTAGACACATCAGGGGGTCTCCAAACACGACGTGGCTTTCAAAAAGTCAAATGGGGCTCCCTCCCTTCCGTGCCCTGCCGTGCGCCCAAACAGTGGTTTACCCCAACATATGGGGTATCAGCATACTCAGGACAAATTGCACACCAATTTTGGGGTTCTAATTTCTCCGGTTACCCTTGGGAAAATAAAAAATAGCTGGCTAAAAAAATCATTTTTGAGAAAAAAAAAAGATTTTTCATTTTCACGGCTCTGCATTTATAAATTTCTGTGAAGCATTTGGGGGTTCAAAGTGCTCACCACACATCTAGATAAGCTCCTTAAGGGGTCTAGTTTCCAAAATGGGGTCACTTGTGGGGGGTTTCCACTGTTTAGACCCATCAGGGGGTCTCCAAACACGACGTGGCTTTCAAAAAGTCAAATGGCGCTCCCTCCCTTCCGAGCCCTGCCGTGCGCCCAAACAGTGGTTTACCCCAACATATGGGGTATCAGCGTACTCAGGACAAATTGCACACCAATTTTGGGGTTCTAATTTCTCCAGTTACCCTTGGGAAAATAAAAAATAGCTGGCTAAAAAAATCATTTTTGAGAAAAAAAATGATTTTTCATTTTCACGGCTCTGCGTTTATAAATTTCTGTGAAGCACTTGGGGGTTCAAAGTGCTCACCACACATCTAGATAAGCTCCTTGGGGGGTCTAGTTTCCAAAATGGTGTCACTTGCAGGGGGTTTCTACTGTTTAGGTACATCAAGGGCTCTGCAAACACAACATGACGCCTGCAGAACATTCCATCAAAGTCTGCATTACAAAATGGCGCTCCTTCCCTTCCAAGCACTCCCATGCGCCCAAACAGTGGTTTCACCCCACATATGGGGTATCAGCGTACACAGGAAAAATTGCACAACAACTTTTTGGGTCCAATTTCTCCTGTTACCCTTGGGAAAATAGCGGGCTAAAGAATAATTTTTGAGGAAAAAAATTATTTTTTATTTTCACGGCTCTACGTTTATTAATTTCTGTGAAGCACTTGGGGGTTCAAAGTGCTCACCACACATCTAGATAAGTTCCTTAAGGGGTCTAGTTTCCAAAATGGTGTGATTTGTGGGGGGTTTCGACTGTTTAGGCGTATCAGGGGCTCTCCAAACGCGACATGGCGTCCAATTTCAATTCCAGCCAATTTTGGTTTGAAAAAGTCAAACGGCGCTCCTTCCCTTCCAAGCCCTGCCGTGCGCCCAAACAGTGGTCCCACCCCACATATGGGGTATCAGCGTACTCAGGACAAATTGGACAACAACTTTTGTGGTCTAATTTCTCCTGTTACCCTTGGAAAAATAAAAAATTGGGGACTAAACGATCAGGTTTGTGGAAAAAATATGACTTTTTATTTTCATGCCCGGGAGTTATAAACTTCTGTGAAGCACTTGGGGGTTCAAAGTGCTCACCACACATCTATATAAGTTCCTTAGGGGTTCTAGTTTCCAAAATGGTGTCACTTGTGGGGGGTTTCCACTGTTTAGACACATTAGGGCCTTTACAAACGCGACATGGTGTCCAGCCAATTCTGAGTTGAAAAAGTCAAACGGCGCTCCTTCCCTTCCAAGCTCTGCCATGCACCCAAACAGTGGTTTACCCCAACATATGGGGTATCAGCATGCTCAGGACAAATTGCACAAAAACTTTTGGGGTCTTGTTACCCTTGGGAAAATAAAAATTGGGGTGAACAGATCGTTTTTGTGGAAAAAATATGATTTTTTTTTTCACGGCTCTATGTTATAAACTTCTGTGAAGCACTTGGAGGTTCAAAGTGCTCACCACAGATCTAGATAAGTTCCTTAGGGGGTCTAGTTTCCAAAATGGGGTCACTTGTGATGGGTTTCCACTGTTTAGACACATCAGGGCCTCTACAAACGCGACATGGCGTCCAGCCAATTCTGCGTTGAAAAAGTCAAATGTCGCTCCTTCCCTTGCGACCTCTGCCGTGCGCCCAAAAAGTGGTTTACCCCCACATATGGGGTATCGGCTTATTCAGGAGAAATTGCACAACAAATTTTGTGGTTCATTTTTTCTTTTAACACTTGTGAAAATAAAAAAAAAATAGGTTCCGGAGTAAAGTTTTTGCAAAAAAAGTTAAATGTTAATTTTTTCCTTCCACATTGCTTCAGTTCCTGTGAAGCACGTAAAAGGGTTAATAAACTTTTTGAATGTGGTTTTGAGCACCTTGAGGGGTGCAGTTTTTAGAATGGTGTCACTTTTGGGTATTCTCTATCATATAGACCCCTCAAAGTGACTTCAAATGTGATGTGGTCCCTAAAAAAAATGGTGTTGTAAAAATGAGAAATCGCTGGTCAACTTTTAACCCTTATAACTTTGTAAAAAAAAAAAAATTTTGGTCCCAAAATTGTGCTGATGTAAAGTAGACATGTGGGCAATGTTATTTATTAAGAAATTTGTGTGACATATCTCTCTGATTTAAGGGCATAAAAATTTAAAGTTTGAAAATTGTTAAATTTTCCAAATTTTCGCCATATTTCCGTTTTTTTCATAAATAAACACAAGTCATATCAAATAAATTTTACCAGTAACGTGAAGTACAATATGTCACGAAAAAACAGTCTCAGAATCAGCGGGATTCGTTAAAGCATTAAAGAGTTATAACCTGATAAAGTGACAGTGGTCAGAATTGTAAAAATTGGCCCGGTCATTAAGCTGCAAAATGGCTCTGTCACTAAGGGGTTAAAGTGATGTGGTTTCACTTGTATATACCACTCACAATGAAAACATATACATAGTAAAGAGCATGTGTAGTAGTAATAAGTGAAGTACATATGCTCAGTAAGCAGATCACAAAATACCTCAACCTTCTAATCTGCTCACTAAACCAGACTATACAATAGTAATATCTCAGAATAGTGTGAAACCCAATGCAAAATATTGCCACAAACCAGGTAGTTTAGCCCAACAAAATGGCATTAATAATGTGAAAAGTGCAGTCATACTATAGGCCACAATCAATTCCAAGGAGACATATCCATGGTAAGCAATATTAGCAAATATATTACCTTAGATGGGGAAAACACCATCAAAAGGGGAAGAGTGATAAGACGAGTCTCCCAGGCCCCGATGCCATTTGGCTTCTTCCAGGGGCATCCAGATCGTCGTGGGACAGTATGGATTATCTTCATGTTGGACAGATGAGGGATATGGTTGTTTATTATTTTTCTTCTTTTCCAGGGGACATGGGCTTCAGTGGATTAGGCGAAAAGGTGAGTATTATGGTTGTTTATTATTTTCAGTTTTTTCCAGGGGATTTGGGCTTCAATGGATGTGAGACAGTGAGAGTATGTGTATTGAATGGGGTGTATATTTCACCTAGCTACTTTACTGACTGGTATAAGGGAGGTGTGTGGCTTTGTAGACCTAGTGGTAGAGAAAGGTCACTACACCTTACATTCAGTACACACTTGCAGCTCAGGCCTGAAATCACTCAGGTGTTAATTAGGAGACCAGAAGTAGGTGTGTTGGAACAGAGTGTGGGGGCTGGCTTAGTCTGGACACAGGAAGGTGTCCCGGCACAAGAAGCAGTCTCCAGGAGTGTTAGAGGACGCTTAGTCTGGACACAGGAAGGTGTCCCGGCACAAGAAGCGGTCTCCAGGAGTGGGAGCACGCTTAATCTGGACAAGGGGTCCAGGTACAGAAGGTGTCTCCAGGAGTGTGAGCTATCTCAGTCTGGGTGCAGGAAGTACCCGGACACAGGAGTAGTCTCAGTGAGAATCCGTGCGAATAGCGGCTGAATAGGAGTGGATCTCTCTCAAGTCTGGACATTGAATGTGCCTTCAGACACAAGGAGGAGTATCTGTGAAACTCCATACTGGTAACATATATCATATGTGTTGTTTTGGGTCAGGCTGGTAGAGCCGGGACCCGGATAGACAGGGCAATCGATCTATGTGTAATTAGTGGCTAGACAAGCCTAGGTTTTCTGTTTATGCTTTATTTTTATCTGTTTGCTGTGGACTTTAATAAAGCTGGTTGCGGCCAGTTTTACACCAGAACTGCTGTCTGAATGAACTGTTTTCGTGTCACTCTGTCTACCCAGACAGCGATCCTAGAGCTATATCCCCTGGAAATGCTACAGGATTACTTGTAAAGGTGAGTATTACTTTTCTATTTTATTTTTATTTCAAATAAAGGAGTCTGTGTCATTATGTCATTATTACTATGGGGTTAGTAATGGGAGTGTATTATAGACGCCTCTCCACTACTAACCTGTGGGCATAATGTCATTGGCCATAAAACAGCTGACATCAACCCGACAAATATTACCCCACTTGCCACTGCACCAGGTCAAGTGGGAATAGTCAGGCAAAGTGCCAGAATTGGTTCATCTAATAGATAAGCCTTTTCTGAGGTGGCTGAGGGCTAGTATTTTTAGACTTGCGGGGCAATATCCATGGCCCCTTACTAATCTGAGAATACCAGCCTCCAGCTGTTTGTTTTAGCTTGGCTAGATGTTTAAAATGTGGGGGACCCCATGCCGGTTTTTAAATGATTTATTTAAATATATTTTTTTAAAAAATGACGTGGAACCCATCTATTCTTGATAACCAGCCAGGATAAAGCTGACAGCTGAGGGTTGCAGCCCACCGCTGTCTCTTTTGCCTGCACTGGTTATCAAAAATAGAAGAGACTCCACGTCAATTTTTTGTATTTATTTATTTATAGCATAGGAGCCGACTGATGAATACTGTTAGGGTTGGTGGAACGCACCAAATGAAATATATATAATAATAATAAGGTGCGTTTGCAACCCGGGTCCCCCGTGGAGAGATGGAACCTGCTGCTAAGCAATGACTTAACAAGGCGAAGATTGAACACCGACAACATGCGGGTTAGATGTCACCCGGTATGAAAAGTGGCGAACTCTGTTGCTTCACAAAGCCGCAGCAACAAAATAATAGAACTCTGTTTCCTGTTACACGTCACAGGACACAGCTGATATGCGCGAGTGAGGTCTCTAGGCTCAACCCCTAGAACGTGTGACTTGAGTCTGACTGGACCCACAATGCACACGGCGTCGCACTAGCGATGCCACTACTTGGCGCTCAGTGGTAGCAAAACACAGCTAACTAAAAAACAAAAGCAAAAAACTCAACTGACCGCAGAGTGATACCAAAAAGTGTGTGCCAGAGCATGTGGATTGACTGTGCCCTGTAAACAGCCCGTGCTAAGCAGCACACGTGGCCGAGACAGGCGCTAGGTCAAGCCGAGTAAAAACCTGCCTAACTAAGGAACACTAGATGATCATACACGCCGACTGGGTGGCAGGTTCTCGGCCCAAATACCCGTGCATACACAGAGTGGTAGCGTATCCACTCGCTCACATACCACATGGTTTATACTAGCGCACGGCCTGCGGCTGTGCGATCCTTTTATAACTGCAGCCTTCCAGGACCTTGCTGATGGCCCAATCCGAACTGCTTGAGGACCTGAGCATGTGCCCTCTGACCACCAATGAGAGGTCGTCTCGCGGGCATGCTCAGATGAAGAAAAGCAGGACTTAGTCCCAGGAAGTCTGCTCGCCGCTGACTATTGCTGGTTGCTATAGCTAAACCTGGGGCGGCAGCAGCAACCAAACACATAGCATTAGCCTGAGCAAGATGCTGGGACCAATGTCTTCGCTGAGCAGGATACTCTCCTGCTGAAGAATGGGAGACCACAGAGGACATGGCTCGAGATTCCCCCTGTACTTCCATCAGTGGCGCCTGCTCTTGCTGTTATCAGCGACGGCAGGCGTATGCTGATGAGAGTAGTATTTTCATCGGCCAATGGTTGTCACAGCTGCTGGCTCAGCCAACGTTCAGGGTGCCGAACCTGAACAGTAACACGAACTTCCTGACGAAGTCCGTGCTCAGGGTTCATGCATGAAAAACAGGTGTTCGGTATGGACCCTTAACTTTACTGTTCGGGCTCGTCCATATCTAATCGTTACTATATATGATTAAGAGCTTGTAAGCTTGAAAGGAGTCTGTTCTTGTGTCCCCATGGATGGTGGTGACACTTATGCTGTCTTTATGAAGTTGGATTTTTAAAAAAAATTTCTTTGAATTAATTCAATCCTGGAAGAACCAAGAGCTGGATTTTTCTATTCATTCTACTTAATGTGCATCTGATTAGGTGATCACCTGAATTCAAATCTTATTTAACAAAGGAAAGTATAAAAAACACTGCTGTGGTGTTCACAATACTCTTGCAACAGGACAAGCTAGATGGCAAAACAAGTGCTAGCAATATCCCCAAAAGTAATAGGAATGAAAAAATAACTTTTAACCATGCCAAAGGAGTTGAAAAGAAAAGTCTTGAGTGAGGAAAAGAAGGGCTCAATTCTGGCTTTACTAGCAGAGGGATACAGTGAGCGTCATGTTGCCTCCATCCTTAAAATTTCTAAGATGGCAGTGCATTACAACAAGGTCAAGTAGCAGACATTAGGGACAACAAAGCAACAGACCGGCAGAGTGCGAAAACGACTCTCCACTGACCGGGATGACTGTCACCTTACTCGAATATCGCTCAGCAACCACAGGATGACATCAAGTGACCTACAAAAGGAATGGCAAATGGCAGCTGGGTTGAAGTGCAATGCAAGAATAATTCGCAACAGGCTGCTAGAGGCAGGGCTCAAGTCATGTAAAGTTACAAAATAGCCTTTCATCAATGAGAAGCAAAGGAGAGCCAGGCTGAAGTTTGCCAAAGACCATAAGGATTGGACCATATAGGACTGGAGTAAGGTAATCTTCTCTGATGAGTATAATTTTCAGCTTTGCCCCACACCTGATTGTCTAATGGTTACACAGAGACTTGGAGAGGCGTACAAGCCACAGTGTCTTGCACCCACTGCGAAATTTGGTGGAGGATTGGTGATGATCTGGGGATGCTTCAGCAAAGCTGGAATTGGGCAGGTTATTCTTTGTGAAGGATCTATGAATCAAGCCGCATACAAGGTTATCCTAGAAAAACAGTTTATTCCTTCTGCTCAGGCAATGTTCCCCAATTCTGAGGTCTGAGGACTAGGGCTGAGCTTTCCGATATATTGTAAAATCGGAAATAGGCCCGATATTTGCTATATCGGAATTCCGATTTCCGATTCCGTTATTTTTTTCACATCCGAAATCGGAAATCCCATAATAATCCTTCAGCCTCTGAGCGCTCCGTGGAGCCAATCAGGAGCTGAAGAATTGCTGACTAGATATATACACACAGAATACATATATATATATACATGTCATTGTGACATATATATATATATATATATATATTTATAGTTCATACACTTCTACATAGTAAAATAGCCGCTAATTCAATTGCCGGCTTTTGTGAAATTACAGACCCGACATGAAATGACACATGGTTTACATATAGTTAACCATGTCATTTCGTGTAGTTTGATATATGGTTTTCACTAACAATTACATGAGTGTATGTGTGCAAAATTTCAGACATCTAGGGGTTAATTAAAGGTGTAAATTTGTTGAAAAAAAATGAGTGGGCTTCCGCTGTATTTTCTTAACCAGACAGACAAAGCCAGCGAGTGGGGGCAGATAATATTAGCCTAGGGAGGGTGCATTTATTTAGTGCCCCCCCTGGCTACTAACATCTGCCCCCAGACACCCCAGAAAAGGCAAATCTATAATTAGATTCGCCCTTTCTGGCACTTTGTCCGTCTATTCCCATTGCCCTGTAGCGGTGGCGAATGGGTTAATAATGGGTTAAAGCCACCTTGCTATTGAAAGGTGACTTTAAGCCAGGTTAATAATGGAGAGTTGTCAATTAGACAACTCTCGATTATTAATCCTATTGTATTAAATGATTAAAAAAACACACACACATTAATTTAAAATGATTTTAATGAAATAAATACATAGTTTTTGAGCAAATTTTATTTTACTGCTACTCCATCCGAATCCCTTGTTCTCCTGTAATAAAAATAAAATAATAAAGCATCATTATTCTTACCTATCCGGTGTTCAGTCAGGTCCCTCGATGTAATCCTTCTGAAAGGGTTAACCTTTACTGCAGGGACCGCAGCTAATGCTGCCAGCCTCGCAGTAAACCCCGAATGAATCATCTCTTCTCCCATCTGACAGGAGAGGAAGTGATTAGTGTGGGAAGCTTAATTGATTGCTTCCCACTTTCACTTCAGGTCAGCCGGGGACTCCGCACAGCATCAGTGACGTCAGAGGGAACTGATTAGCAAAATTAGGGGATGCCATCCATCTCCTGTAAGAAAACAAAAATAACAAACCAACACAAATACTGCCTGTCCGACGTAGTCCAAGATAACGAGTGTCCCACGACGAGTCCAGCTCTGCTACATCTGGATGCCAGGCTCAGCCTGGCATCCAGATGTAGCAGAGCTGCTTACCGGTGGAGATTCCCCGGCGGTGACGTCATCTGTATTTCTCACGGCCAGCTGTCACGAGAGTACAGCTGGCCGAGATGTACTGGGTAATCTCGGCCAGCTGTACTCTCGCGACAGCTGGCCGTGAGAAACATAGATGACGTCACCGCCGGGGAATCTCCACCAGTAAACAGCTCTGCTGCGTCGGGATGTCAGGCTGAGCCTGGCATCCAGATGTAGCAGAGCTGGACTCGTCGTGGGACACTCGTGATTTTGGACTACGTCGGACAGGGAGTATTTGTGTTGGTTTGTTATTTTTGTTTTTTTACAGGAGATCGATGGCGTCGCAGGATGAGCGTGCAATAAAAAATAATGAAAACTGTGTTGTGTATTATTTAATTAAAAGACTTTATTCTGGCTGTGTCTTTTTTAAACATTTACAAACTTTATGATTAATAATGGATCGGTGTCTTATTGACGCCTCTCCATTATTAACCGGGCTTATTGTCACCGTTCTATCAAAGGTGACATTAACCCCTTATTACCCCACTTGCCACCGCTACAGGGCAAGTGGGAAAAGCCGGGTAAAGTGCCACAATTGGCGCATCTTTGGATGCGCCAATTGTGGGGCTCCTGCAGGCTGGTATTTTTAGGCTGTTGAGGGCCAAAATCCATGGGCCTTGACAGTCTTTTAATACCAGGCCGCAGCAGTATGCTTTTTACTTGGCTGGTTAACAAAAATAGGGGGACCCCATGCCATTTTTTTTTTCGAGGGGATCCCCTATTTTTGTTAACCAACCAAGATAAGCAGACTTCTGTAGCCTGGTATTATCAGGCTTGCAAGGTTCATGGATATTGGATCCTTAACAGCCTTAAATACCATTCCTCAGTAGTCTGCTTCATCTGGCTGGTTAACAAAAATAGGGGGACCCCACGCCATTTTTTTTTCGAGGGGATCCCCTATTTTTGCTAATCAGTTCACTTCAGGTCAGCCGGGATTCCCTCTGACGTCACTGATGCTGTGCGGTGTCCCCGGCTGACCTTAAGTGAAAGTGGGAAGCAATCAATTAAGCTTTCCACACTAATCACTTCCTCTCATGTCAGCTGGGAGAAGAAATGATTAATTTGGGGGTTTACTGCGAGGCTGGCAGCATTAGCTGCGGTCCCTGCAGTAAACGTTAACCCTTTCAGAAGGATTACATCGGGGACCTGACTGTGCGTCGGATAGGTAAGAATAATGTTGCTTTATTATTTTATTTTTATTTCACGAGAACAAGGGAATCGAGGATTACCAATAAAATAAAAGATGGTCAAAAACTGTGAATTTACTTCATTACAATGATTTTTGTAATGTGCGTGTGGTTTTTTTCTTAACCATTTCATACAATAGGATTAATAATTGAGAGTTGTCTAATTGACAACTCTCAATTATTAAGCTTGCTTAAAGTCACCTTCCAGTAGCAAGGTGGCTTTAACCCATTATTAACCCATTCGCCACCGCTCAGGGCAATGGGAATAGAAGGGCAAAGTGCCAGAAAGGGCAAATCTAATTATAGATTTGCCTTTTCTGGGGTGGCTGGGGGCAGATGTTAGTAGCCAAGGGGGTCACTAAATAAATGCACCCTCCCTAGGCTAATATTATCTGCCCCCACTCGCTGGCTTTGTCTGTCTGGTTCAGAAAATAGTGCGGGAGCCCACGCTTTTTTTTTCTACGAATTTACACCTCATATATATATATACATTAGTGTTGAGCGATACGATAATGCAAATATCGGCTACCGGCCGAGATTAGCTCTATCGGCCTTTCGATAATTCGTTTTGATATTTTCGTATTATCGAATACCGTAATCGGAAGTTCCCATAATTCTTTGCGAGGCAATGTGATTTTAGTCAGCCAATGAGGAATCCTAAGAAGTGTGGGCACATCCTGTACTGCTGCGGTCATGTTAACTAATGGCTTGGCTGTGATTGGATGCTGAAATGATGTCAGAATGCACTATAAAAGGCGCCACCCCCATTTTAGCGTCACTGTGCTGTGAATTCAGTAAGGGACAGAACGCTACTGTGCTGACTCTGAGGGACAGTTAGAGATTGCGATTTAGTGTACTGTGCTGTAGGCAGGCTAGCACCAACCGCTGTTTAAAGCTTCCTTTTGCCTGCAGTGTTGTTTTAACAGCTCTGCAAGGTGTGTGTGAGTGCAGGTGACGCTGCAGTTTGCTCTGTATGCAACGCTGTCTGTAGGCATCTGCACGTGTCACTCACAGACTCTTTTTTTTTTTCTTCAGTGTATAAAAGGCGCCGCCATTTTAGCGTCACTGTGCTGTGAATTCAGTAAGGGACAGAACGCTACTGTGCTGACTCTGAGGGACAGTTAGAGATTGCGATTTAGTGTACTGTGCTGTAGGCAGGCTAGCACCAACCGCTGTGTAAAGCTTCCTTTTGCCTGCAGTGTTGTTTTAACAGCTCTGCAAGGTGTGTGTGAGTGCAGGTGATGCTGCAGTTTGCTCTGCATGCAACGCTGTCTGTAGGCATCTGCACCTGTCACTCACAGACTATTTTTTTTTTCCTTCAGTGTAATTCTTGCAGCTCCATGCAATTTAACTATTAGTGTGACGCGCTTCCATCCGTATCCAATACATTGGTTGCAAACACTATAGAAGTAGACAAAGGAGTAGCCTTTCACAGATTGTGAACAGTTGTGTTTCAGTGTTCACTTCAGTCTGTGTTTTTTATTTTTTGAGTGCACATCACGCTCCAGTTACTTGTTCAAGCACTGCTGCTTGTACTCTGCTGAGCGTGTCTCAGTGGCTCATCCTTTTCATTTATCTCCAATTGGTTCTGCTCCATTCCATTTAAAATATAATCTATTAGTGTGACGCGCTTCCATCCGTATACAATACATTGGTTGCAAACACTATAGAAGTAGACAAAGGAGTAGCCTTTCACAGATTGTGAACAGTTGTGTTTCAGTGTTCACTTCAGTCTCTGCGTAATAACCACACTTAGGCCTTATAACTTTTCTGACTTTCTTTATCAATCTACCAAGATGAAGAAGTCAGTGAGTAAGGCACGTGGTCGTGGCCGTGGAGTTTCAACAGGGAGAGGACGTGGGGATTCTGTGTCTGCTGCCGCCCTCAGTGACACAGCATCCACCATTTATCCCCGTGAGCGTTCCTTTATGCGCACTTTGGTAGGAGCTCGGCGTGCACCCCTGCTGCGGGAAGAACAAATTGAAGCCGTTGTTGGTTGGATGGCAGCCAATGCATCGACTTCAATTCCTTCCACCTCCTCTCAGGAACACAACACTGTTGAGCAACCATCTGTCTGTTCACCGCCTGTCAAATTGCCAAGGCAGTCAGAGAGTTCTGTACAGGAGCCAGCTGAGTCTCTGCTTCTGTTCTCAGAATCTGTTGGCTCGCAAACACGGGCACAGGCAAGCAGCATTCTGCAATTTGAAGAAGAGGGAGTATGCAGTGATGCGCAACAGCTGTGTCTCTCTCAATCTGAAGAGGCGGGTGAGCCAGTGCCGATGGACAGCACACCGCAGAACGCACCTTATGATGATGATGAGACTCAGGTGCCAGGTTTTGTGGAGCATGGTGCTGCCCAGACCATCCAACAGCAGCAGGTGTTGGAAGAGGGTAGTGGAGATGATGAAGTCCGAGACCCAACATGGCGTGAGCAACAGGAAGGTGGTGGGAGCAGCTCTGAGGAAGAGATTGTCCCAACGGTACAAAGAGGAGGGAGAGGTAGGCTGCAGACTCGCTTGCCTGTAGCCTCCAGTTTGGCACCTGTTGGGAGCAGTTCTCTTAGAACTGTCAAAATTGGCGCTCCCATGACTTGCAGTGCGTGGTCCTTTTTTGACAGACTTGTACATGATATTTGCTATGTTCAATGCAAGCTGTGTAAGCAAAAAGTAAAAAGAGGTAAAAATATCAGGAACCTGAATACCACAAATATGTGGACACATGTACGGACAAAGCACGTAGCTGAGTTCCAAAGACACACTGGAGATGTAGGCCAACCTCAAGCAGCACCTACATCTTTAGGTCATGTTCGAGCCTCTACCTCCAGCTCTCACACACCTGTTTCGGCTTCCTCACAGGATCTCCATGGAAGAACCTCGGTCACTGTTGTCCATAGAGAAACTGTTATTCCACCCACTGCAGCAAGTTCACAGTCATCGTCACACTCCCAGAACAAAAAACAGCCATCGGTAACACAGGCATGGGATAAAAGACGGCCATACTCGGCAAACCATCCACGAGCACAGGCTCTGAATGCTGGCCTTGCAAAACTCCTGTCCCTTGAAATGCTGTCATTCAGGCTGGTGGAGACTGACAGTTTCAGGAACTTTATGGCATTGGCAGTCCCACAATATAATGTGCCAAGCCGATTTTATTTCAGCAGGCAAACTGTCCCTGCTCTGCAAAAACATGTCGAGGGAAACATTAAACATGCGCTACTAAACGCCGTCAGTAGCAGGGTCCACCTGACCACCGATGCGTGGACCAGTACCCATGGCCAGGGACGATACCTTTCCCTCACTGCCCATTGGGTCAATGTTGTGGAGCCGGGTACAGATCTTGCCAGTGGCGCTGTACGTGTTCTGCCAACTCCAAGGATTGCAGGAATCCAGTCTGTGCACATTGATTCCTCCTCCTACTCCAGTTCCTCAGAATCATCGCTGCACGAGCCGTCACGGTATACCTCCACATGGACCCGTGAACGCTTACCTGACGCGACCGATATGAGCACAGCCGTGGCCAAACGTCAACAGGCCATACTGAAATTAATTCCCATGGGGAATCGAAGCCACACAGCGCAGGAGCTCTGGGATGCCATCAAGCAGGAGAGCGATGTGTGGTTTTTGTCAGCTAATCTCCAGCCAGGCTTGGTAGTGTGTGACAATGGCCGAAATCTGGTGGCAGCTCTGGGTCTTGGCAACCTCACTCACATACCATGTCTGGCACATGTGCTCAACTTGGTCGTGCAGAGTTTTTTGAGGGACTATCCGGATCTTGATGCACTGCTGCACAAGGTCCGCCTAGAGTGTGCTCACTTGCGACGTTCCAGCATGGCCAGATCGCGCATTGCAGCTCTGCAAGTCAGATTTCGCCTTCCTGAACATCGCATCATATGTGACGTACCCACCAGGTGGAATTCCACGTTACATATGTTGGAGCGGTTGTGTGAGCAGCAGCCAGCAGTAATGGAGTATCAGCTGCAACAGGCGCAATCAACTCGCAATTTGCGCCGTTCACACTTCACCACTACTGAGTGGGCCTCTATGAAGGACATCTGCGACGTTTTGCGTGTGTTTGATGTCTCAACGCGGATGGCGAGTGCAGATGATGCACTAGTCAGCATGACTGCCCCCCTTATCTGCCTGCTTCAGAAATCACTGAAAGCACTAAAGGAAGAGGTTTTGAAAGAGGTGGAGGATGAGGAGTCACAAATTCAATTACCTTCAGGACAGTCAGCGCAACGTCGTTCCTCACAAAGGGCTGGGCAGGGCTCACTTTGTGAGGAGGATGAGGAGGAGGAGGAGTCAATGGAGGAGGAAGAAATCCCTACAGAGGGAGGTACACAACGCTCTACTCAGTATGTAGAGCGAGGGTGGGGTGATGCAGAGGAGACAGAGATGACGCCTCTTCCAGAGGACAGCCTTTGTTGGCCAGTTGGGAGTCTGCAGCACATGGTTGATTTCATGCTTTAGTGCCTGAGAAACGACCGCCGCATCGCCCACATTCTCAGCACGTTAGATTATTGGGTGTACACCCTCCTAGACCCTCGCTACCGGGACAACTTACAAACCCTCATCACACCGGTGAACCGGGACCGTAAAATGCAGGAGTACCAAGACACACTGGTGCAATCCATACTGTTCTCCATTCCAGCCGAGAGAGCTGCTGCTGCTACTGCTTTACAAAGCAGCTCTGTGCGTCGAGGCAGTGTAGACACCTCTACAACAAGAGGGAGCAGAAGCAGCGCCTCTGCACAGGGTAAGAACTGTATGTTACAAATGTGGCAAAGTTTTGTGACAGCGCCAGCAAGGTCTACACCATCCGAGACGGCTCCAGTCACCAGGAAGAAACGTTTCCGTAAGATGGTGACAGACTACTTGGCTTTCCCTCTAAGTGTACTCCCAGATGCCTCTTCCCCTTTCAAATTTTGGGTCTCTAAGTTGGATACATGGCCAGAGCTTAGCCAGTATGCATTGGAGGTGCTGGCTTGCCCTGCTGCCAGTGTATTATCTGAGCGTGTCTTTAGTGCTGCAGGTGGTGCAGTAACAGACCGTCGCATGCGACTATCCTCAGAGAATGTAGACCGGCTTACTTTTCTGAAAATGAACAAGGCATGGATCTCACCTGAATTTGCCTGTCCGTTTTCAGATTAAATAACTGTTTGGCAACGTTTTCCATGTCTCCTGTTATGTTCATCTTTCTACCACCTGAACTGTACTCCCTGGGCTACAACACCGCCATTTGTTGCTCGTAAGTAATTGGCAGGGGTACTGACTCCTGGCCAGCCTGGTTACAGCACGACAGCTGTTTCCTGGCAGTGTGAACGTCAATTATCCTCCAATAAGTTGTGCTGTCGTGTTGCATTCGGGTTAGCCGACTCTATGGTGCCTGCAGTTTAGGTGATTCCTATGTGTGCTGTGGGATATGTAAATAAAGGCGGTTTCCATTGTGACAATAGGATAAGCACCCACTGTAGGACTGTGTGATTCGGTAACTGCGGACGGCTTGCGTCCTGTCAACTTACATTTTCATGGGTGCGTTCTTCTACCCATCCGGGGTCCAGTACCGTCAAGTGGTTCTCCCCAGTGCCTTTGGCCTAGGTGCCTCCATCTCCGTATCCGAGTTCCAGCAACGTCTGCTGGTCCTTGGTAGTGCTTTGGAGCACAGGTACCTCCTGCTTAGTAACCGTGTCACAGTAACGTCAGCTGGTACTCGGTTGTGACATTGCCTCTTTTCCTTCTGCTACCCGTCCGGGGTCCAGTACCGTCAAGTGGTTCTCCCAGTGCCTTTGGCCTAGGTGCCTCCATCTCCGTATCCGAGTTCCAGCAACGTCTGCTGGTCCTTGGTAGTGCTTTGGAGCACAGGTACCTCCTGCTTAGTAACCGTGTCACAGTAACGTCAGCTGGTACTCGGTTGTGACATTGCCTCTTTTCCTTCTGCTACCCGTCCGGGTCCAGTACCGTCAAGTGGTTCTCCCCAGTGCCTTTGGCCTAGGTGCCTCCATCTCCGTATCCGAGTTCCAGAAACGTCTGCTGGTCCTTGGTAGTGCTTTGGAGCACAGGTACCTCCTGCTTAGTAACCGTGTCACAGTAACGTCAGCTGGTACTCGGTTGTGACATTGCCTCTTTTCCTTCTGCTACCCGTCCGGGTCCAGCACAGTCAGCTGGTCCTCGTTACTTCCATTGTCTCTTGCTCCATCTGATACCCGTCAGGGTTCCAGTAACGTCAGCTGTTTCTCGGAAATTAGACGACATTAAAGACCACCCAGAAGAAGATGACGACAACAAGGACGACGAGCATGAAGCCAACCAGCCTGAACACCATCACAAAGAAAAAATAAAAGATTACCCAGAAGAAGATCACCAACAGGACAAAGAAGGTTAAGACAAACTACAAGATACAGAACAAGAGACAGAAGAACAATAAGCAAAAGATCAAAAAACAGAAGAACATGAAGTATAAGACCAAAATGAAGAGCAAAATATATGCTCTAAATTCTAAGCAGAAGAAGACTAAGCAGTGTATGGGGGTGAGTCCGTTCCTCCCCGTGGTGCCCCTGGAAAATGCCTGCTGCTGCAGGCTAAACTGAACACGGACAAATACTGTTGTAATTTAAATCTTTTGTGACAGCAAGAACGGAAGGATGAACAATTCATACTTTTACAGATTACAAGTACAGGAATCTCTGTCACAAATAAGAATATGATGAAGAAGATGAAGAGGAAGAAGATGAAGAATTTGAATATGAAGAAGATTAATTAGTTTATTAATAACAATATGAGTAATGTAAACAAAAACATGAATAGCAAGAAGTTTAAGAAGAAGATTAAGAAGGTGAAGATGAAGAATAATTTGATGAGAAAGATGATGCTGCTGCTGAAGATTATGAAGGAGAAAGTGTGGCACTGGCAAAAGTTAAAAAGGTGAAGAGCATGGAAGTTGTGAAACATACATATTTGCCAAAATAGAAAAAAGGTTAACAACATTGTCAATTTGTTAGTCAATCCAAACGTATTTCCAAAAAAAAATATATTAATGCTATTCCAATGCATTGGGTTAAACATGTATGCCTTTATTGTCTCCTCAACCTCCCCCAATACATTCTACATTAGTTTTTGTTGTTTTCCTTCATGTACAATTAACCAACAAGGCAAGAATGGTTTTTTTTAATTTCGATATTTTGTTCCCATAGACTTACATGGGACTTCCGCTATCGAAATCGATTATCGACGATATTTAGTGCTATCGGCGATACAATTTCGATACGATATTTTTAGATATCGAGCAATATCGCTCAACACTAATATACATGTTATTGTGACACAAATATTTATATAATATTAAATATATATATATATATATATATATATATAGGTCATACACTTCTACATAGTATATTAGCCGCTAATTCAATTGCCGGCTTTTGTGAAATTACAGACCCAACATGAAATGACACATGGTTTACATACAGTTAACCATGTAATTTCATGTAGTTTGATATATGGTTTTCACTAACAATTACATGAGTGTATGTGTGCAAAATTTCAGACATGTAGGGTTAATTAAAGGTGTAAATTCGTTGAATTTTTTTTCAATGAATTTACACCTTTATTTAACCCCTACATGTGTGAAATTTTGCACACATACACTCATGTAATTGTTAGTGAAAACCATATATCAAACTACATGAAATGACATGGTTAACTGTGTGTAAACCATGAGTCATTACATGTCGGGTGGTTCTGTAATTTCTCAAAAGCCGACAATTGAATTGGAAGATGGCGACCAGTTTTCCTGCTACAGTTTTCGCTCTGTGCATTTTTCTAGCGATTTTTTTGCTCCTCTGCCTCTGCAAACTCTTTCCCCATTATCCTGAGTTGTTTCCCCTCCATTTTATCCATTATATAGCACTGTAGTGGACATTTTGTGATTCCAATTTTTTTCTCCCATTGACTTGCATTGATATCGGAAATCGGAAATTCCGATATCCGATATTTTTCCAATATCTGAAATCGGAATTCCGATACGATTTCGGGCAATATTGCTCATCCCTACTGAGGACTGGTTTTTCCAGCAGTACAATGCACCATGCCACACAGCTAGGTCAATCAATGTGTGGATGAAGGCCCACCTCATCAAATCACTGTTATGGCCAGCCCAATCTCCCGACCTGAACCCCATTGAAAACCTCTGGAATGTAATCAAGAGGAAGATGATAGTCACAAGCCACCAAACAAAGAAGAACTGCTTAACTTTTTGTACCAGGAGTGGCATAAGGTCACCCAAAAGCAGTGTGAAAGACTGGTGGAAAGCATGCCAAGACACATGAAAGCTGTGATTAAAAATCATGGTTATTCCACAAAATACTGATTTCTGATCTCTCCCTGTGTTAAAACAGTAGTATTGTTGTTTCTAAATGATTATGAACTTATTTTCTTAGCATAATTTGAGATCTGCAAGCAGCATTTTTTTGTTATTTTGACCATTTCTCATTTTCTGAAAATAAATACAAAATTTATTGCTTGGAAATTTGGAGACATGTTGTCAGTAGTTTAAAGAATAAAAGAGCAATTTACATTTTACTCAAAAATATACCTATAAGGCCGGGGTCACACTGGCGACAAAATCGGACAACTGCAAAGCGATGAAATATCGCATTGCAGTCGGACCAATGTTAATTTATGGAGCAGCTCCCACCATCCGATTTTTTGTCGTCCTTTTTATACATGCGAGTGAAATCGCAGCATGCTGCGATTGTCACCGATTGTGGGTCGATAATCACCAATGCAAGTCTATGGGTGCGATGAAAAATCGGATTACAAACGGACCACACGTGTGACTTGCGATTAAATCGCACCGGTGTCCTTTAGAAAAGCCGGCAATTCATCCCTGGCTATACTGTAAAATCACACTGACAGGTTTAATAAAGAATAGAAAGAATAGATATATACACATAGAATACATATATATACAGTTATTGGACAAAATAATGGAAACACCTGGAAACATCAACAAAAGTTAGTTTAATATGGTGTAGGTCCACCTTTTGTGGCAATTGCAGCCTCAATTCTCCGAGGTATGGATTCATACAAGGTGTGAATTGTTTCCAAAGGAATTTTAGCCCATTCTTCAGTTAAAACACCCTCCAGTTCTTTGAGCGACGATGGCGGCGGAAATCGACGTCTAACTTGAATCTCTAAAATCTACCATAAATACTCAATAATGTTGAGGTCTGGGGATTGTGGGGGCCAGATGAGATGCTCAACTTCATTAGAATGTTCCTCGTGCCATGCTTTAACGATTGTAGCTGTATTAATTGGTGCATTATCATCCTGAAAGATGGCGTTCCCATCCGGGAACAGTGCTTGAACCATAGGATGCACTTGGTTGCCCAAAATGCCTAAATAATCGCGGCTGTTAATTCTTCCACGAAGGGATATCATTGGCCCGGCGTATCTCCACGAAATAGCACCCCAGATCATCACAGAACCTCCGCCATGTTTTACGGTTGGGAGAAGGCAGTCTGGATGGAATGCTTCTTTCGGCTGTCTCCAAACGTACACGCGGCAGGAGGTCAGAAATCGGGTAAACGATGATTCGTCTGAGAATATCACATGTTTCCACGTCTCGAGAGACCAATTCTGGAGGTTTCTTCACCACTCTAAATGCTTGGAAACATTTGTCATTGAGAGCAGCGGTTTTCGAATTGCAGCTCTTCCGTGGAATCCAGATTTGTTCAGCTCCCGACTAACAGTTTTCATGGAAACTGGGTTCTGTAGGTGTTCATTGAGCTCAGCAGTGATTTTCGGAGCCGTGGTCTTTGGATCCTCTCTCACAATTCGCTTTAGAGTTCGACGGTCTCTCTCAGTCAACTTTGACTTTTGACCGGCCCTGTGCTTTGCTGTAGACGTTTTTCCTTCTCTTTCAAACGCAGTCATTACTTTGGAGACAGTACCTCTTGACACGCCACTTTCGGTTACACTAGCGCCTGCCATACCATCACCAACAATTTGGCCTCATTGAAAATCCGAGAGGTCTGCCATTGGTATCAGGTTCTCATCAATATTCTTACAATTATGCAAAACAAACAGTTAATTTACATACACATCACATAACACAAATAATCAACTACAAAACATTACCATATTTCACGGTTTGCATGTTTATAACATGTTCGAAGATTATGATGCCAAAACGTTAGGTGTTTCCATTATTTTGTCCAAACCCTGTATATATACAGTACAGACCAAAAGTTTGGACACACCTTCTCATTCAAAGATTCTTCTGTATTTTCATGACTATGAAAATTGTAAATTCACACTGAAGGCATCAAAACTATGAATTAACACATGTGGAATTATACATTACAATTTACAAAAAAGTGTGGAACAACTGAAAATATGCCTTATATTCTAGGTTCTTCAAAGTAGCCACCTTTTGCTTTGATTACTGCTTTGCACGCAGAAAAGGTGAACGGATGGACTCTACATGCCTGGTTCCCACCGTGAAGCATGGAGGAGGTGGTGTGATGATGTGGGGGTGTTTTCCTGGTGATACTGTTGGGGATTATTCAAAATTGAAGCGGTGAGTGGTCCAGCTCACCCCAAACCATCTAGATTAGGTTCAGGTCTGGTGACTGTGGAGGCCAGGTCATCTGGCATAGCACCCCAACACTCTCCTTCTTGGTCAAATAGCCCTTACACAGCCTGGAGGTGTGTTTGGGGTCATTGCCCTGTTTAAAAATAAATGATGGTCCAACTAAGTGCAAACCGGATGGAATAGCATGCTGCTGCAAGATGCTGTGGTAGCCATGCTGGTTCAGTATGCCTTCAATTTTGAATAAATCCCCAACAGTGTCACCAGCACATCACACCTCCTCCTCAATGCTTCACGGTGTAAACCAGGCTTATAGAGTCCATCCGTTCACCTTCTGACAGGAGAGGAAGTGATTAACTGGGAAGCTTAATTGATTGCTTCCCAGGCTAATCAGTTCAGGTCAGCCGGGGACTACCTCTGACGTCAGAGATACTGTGACCATGTGTGTATATATTACAGTTAACTAGCTGGCTAGATATTATCATTGCAATCTTCCAACCAACTTTGCAGATTTCTAAGCTTGTATTATTTGTAGATGTATAGAATTATTATCTACAAGTTCCTACAACTTCTTATGTTTGGAGAACAAGTGGAACTCTTTCAATTGTTAAGTAAAGTCAAATCTGAAACATTTTATTGAAAGTCAGTACTTTCATTCTTATATAATAGCTTCTACAGTCTTTTCTCTCCCTCTATAATTTTGTGTCCTTGCTGAACTGCGATAAACTTCAATGAAATTGTTTCCAGTTAATACACAATATAACATAATACGTGTTTAAAGGACACTCAGGACCCATCATGTGCAGTCAGCTCTAATTGATTATATCACCCAAGGCTGTGAAACCATTGTCAATTAAACAGGAAGTATACATTTCTCTTTTCTTCTTTACAGTGGAGAGATGAAGGTGGTAGTTCAGTTTGAAATCACCCAACCTGAACATTTCCTTAAAGATATGTGGAGAACTACTGTATGTTTTCATTAGAAGTGACATTCAGTTGCAAATCTTCTAACTACACATTGAAAACATCTGAAAATCTACATAACAAAACAAAGCTGCAAAGAAATGTAAATTGCTTAAAGGATCTTGGTATCAGAAAGTGTAAGGAGAGAAAAGAGAGAAAAAGGCCTCCTGTTTCTTGTATACTAAGCAGGGATTACAAGCAACAATTTCCACTGTGATACCACTGACAATGTCAGATCATTGGCATTACTGTAACATTTATTCAATTATTATCTCCCATTCTGGAATCCAGACTGATAGCGCTTATCTCTACTGAAATTCTATATGAAATTTCAGCTGTGTATAAGTATACCAAGTTTAAGAACCATTTTAGCCTCTGAATTGAAAAAAGATTGTTTCTGCAGCAAACAGAGCATTTGAAAATGCTGATAAACTGAAACATATGCATTACAAAGTATCTCATGAAGTATATCTTAAAGCATATTCAAAAGTTACTTTACTTTTCATGATTCTACCCTTAAACACTTTGTGAAAGGGACTGGCCACTTCATTTGAAGAAACATGTCGGGGGTACGATAGAGTTGTATCTACTAATATATAAGTAAGACAGGTTGACCTACTAAACTTTTTAGTATAGGTTTCCTAACAGACTGCACAACACTCCAGTCTATTAAATGGCTTCTTATGGAAGAACATGTGACCAGACCAGCCAAAAGCCTCCTCCAAGGAGGCTGAGGAAGTTGTCTGATCACATGGTCCACCATCAACTGCCATTTTCTGGACAATATGGAAAGTCCCATAGGCAACTTTCACATACCTATATAACCAAAGCATAGAGGAAAGTTTATTAAAAAGATTTGTACATTTTCACTGAGTAAAATACTGCTGTTACAAGCTCACCTGGCAGATTTGTATTCTTTCAGAAGTCAAATGGTCAATGGCAGAGACATTGCAATTAGGAAATAAATGATTAACTGCAGAAAAGGGAATGAACAGGAAAACTGGACACTGGTTTAAAGAACATTTTCCACATTGTTACAGCAGAGTTGTAGTGTGAACAACATTATCATTGCAGGTAAGAGTTTGCTATGCTGTTAAAAACCAAATGCTTAACCACGTCAGCAATGATGAACAGACAATGGAATACTTGCTTACAAAGATGATTACACAGTGGTGCAGCAATTTTGTAGGTAAAATGTATGCTTCCTTAAATAAATATTACACCCTATTACATCAGAGTTATAGTGAGAACAGCATAGTATAGCAAAAAAAAGTTTTCTATGTTTTAAATAAACAAAAGATTAACTGCTGGTTGGAGCCTGAAAGAAAATGAAGATACATGATAAAAAGGAATTTGCTGAAGAGATGATTAGCCTTTGAATAAAGTGAATGGTGCGGCAAACTGCTGAAGTGCATGTGGAACTGAATGCAAAGCTTATTGAATACTCAGGTTGCACATGGCTGCCTGAGTCTGCCTTAAAAGGCCTTGCATGATGATGTCATTAATCCAGTATTGACTTACACAGAGGACATTGGCCTTAAGGGATGGAACCTAGAGCTGGCGCCTAGGCCAGGATAGGTCAATAACAACTGCTGTGTGTAAATAGATGGTATGTGTGATGATTAACTAATTTTTTTTATAAACATTCATGACAATGAACTAATGTATAAAAGGTTAAAAAGCTTTAGGCTATGAATGTAACATTTATTGGGCACTGTCCGAGATTTGTTGTTCCTGTCAGACTTTCCTTCAACATATCCCGGATTTTCAGATTGGTATGTGGCATATTTCCACTTTATTGCACAATCACTTCCTGGACCAAGACAAATAACGGCGGCATATCTCATTGCTAAGGCCTCAAATGTTACTGACATCATGGTGCCCCAGGGATTCGTCCTGGAAAGTTTGTTCTACTTGTATTTAAGAAAACATTTTTAATTGTTACCAAAATAAGTGTAAAAATAAATCTAAATTCAACTTAACTTTGGAGTGTGTTTATTTGTATGCAGCCAGCAGTGATGTGGCTTTTTCCCATAGAGGAAAGTATGTATACATAGTGCAAGGTAAGTTGTTTAGCTACAAAGAGAGGTAATGAATGAGTCACAATGATGCAGATGACAGATGCCAAGCATTAGCTCACTAATGCTAAGTCCACAAACACTGCTTTGCCTCAACACAAATATTTTTAAAGGTGTTTTTTTTTCAGACATTGACTGTGTAAGAGCCAGGTGCTCCCCTAGGCAAACATGCTAGTATTTCACCTATTGAAAGCTGCCTGAGATCTACTCAGGTTACAAATAACATGCCTTTGGTCTTTAGTGAGATCAAAAGGACTAATTATTGGTAGCAATTCACACCATACTGTGCAAAGTCACCTAAATCTCCATTCTTAAACTGTAATGCAATAATGCTTGTTATTCTAAACTGCCCGTCCTCCCATCAGATGGCAATTTGAATAAATAGCAGTCCCTGTTTCATGCTGACAATTATCCTACTTGTTTAGCAGAGTTAAATGTGTGGCTGCTCTGGTTCCTTTTTTCTTGCACAGATGGAATGAAGGAAAAAAAAAATCCTAGTTCAAACACATTATAATGTAGAACGCCCATGAATGATTCTGATTAGACAAGAAAAATGGTTCCGAATAGCTCTTCTAGCAATCATATACTCATTTAGCTCTGAGATTAAAGACAAATCAATGAATCTCATCAATTTACAGTTTTTATGGATGCTGATGATAGGCTTGATTTTTTTCTATGGCAATTTATCTTGAGATAACAGACAAAGGAACAATCGACAGTGGTTAGCGGGAATCCCACATCTAAAGGGTATGCCACACTAAACGAGATCGCAAACGAGATCGCAAACGAGATCACTAAAACGTCACTATTTTGCAATCTCGTTTGCGACCTCGTTGTGTGTGGCATGTAGCAACGATGTTGCCCCTGCTGTGATGTCGCTGATCGTTCACTAGAGTTCTGGACCGTTTTTTGATCGTTGGAGTCCCGCTGGTGAGCCTGAATCGCTGTGTTTGGCACCTTTTGCGAACGACGTGCGACCTCGTTTGTGACGCATATGACTGTTTTGCGTCACGGAGTGGATCGCAATATCTAAGTTCTCTTTTGCGTCACAGAGAGGATCGCAGAAGTTGCAAAGCAGGCTAGCAGGACGCAGAGAGCAGGAGCGATGCTGGAAATTCCTATGAATCAGAAGCGCTCAGTACATGCTAATGACATCCTAACGACCGCCAAAGTCGTTAAAGAGATCGCTGACCGCTGATGTGTCGTTTATGAGATCTCCTGTTTGGCAGCTACTAGCGACCTAAAAGAGATCACAAAAACTATCTCGTTTGCTTGCGTCGTTATTGAGATCGCTAAAGAGATCACTAAGTGTGGCAGTACCTTAAGATTTTAGTTAACATAAACAGCAATGCTAGGATAAAACTTCATACTTGAAATAAAGTTGATGAAATGTTCATTCAATATATGATATGTGGAAAAAAATAATTTTATTATTTTTTTCCTATTGATGTTTTTCATAAAACATCTAATCCTTGGTGTTAGGATGCTGACATCATGTGTCTGTCATCTGTAGCCTACAAAATGGAGAGTGGTCACCTTGAGAGCCGATGGCTGTGGACACATTCTTTTGAGTGTGGCACTCCCTTAAGGATCCTGGTGGTCCCCACCGTGTAAGAAGGCGCAGTCAACAGTTTACCCCATCTTCTTTGCTAGCTACATCATGAGACACAATGTATAAAATAATGTAGTAGCAAGTTACATATTTATTGAAAATGTACAGTACAGACCAAAAGTTTGGACACACCTTCTCATTCAAAGATTTTTCTGTATTTTCATGACTATGACAATTGTAGAATCACACTGAAGGCATCAAAACTATGAATTAACACATGTGGAATTATACATTACACTTTTCAAAAAAGTGTGAAACAACTGAAATTATGTCTTATATTCTAGGTTCTTCAAAGTAGCCACCTTTTGCTTTGATTACTGCTTTGCACACAGAAAATGTGAACGGATGGATTCTACATGCCTGGTTCCCACCGTGAAGCATGGAGGAGGTGGTGTGATGATGTGGGGGTGCTTTGCTGGTGACATTGTTGGGGATTTATTCAAAATTGAAGGCATTGTGAACCAGCATGGCTACCACAGCATCTTGCAGCGGCATGCTATTCCATCCGGTTTGCGTTTAGTTGGACCATCATTTATTTTTCAACAGGACAATGACCCCAAACACACCTCCAGACTGTGTAAGGGCTATTTGACCAAGAAGGAGAGTGTTGGGGTGCTATGCCACCAGATGACATGGCCTCCACAGTCACCAGACCTGAACCCAATCGAGATGGTTTGGGGTGAGCTGGACCACTCACCGCTTCAATTTTGAATAAATCCCCACAATGTCACCAGCAAAGCACCCCCACACCATCACACCACCTCCTCCATGCTTCACGGTGGGAACCAGGCATGTAAAGTCCATCTGTTCACCTTTTCTGCTTGCAAAGCAGTAATCAAAGCAAAAGGTGGCTACTTTGAAGAACCTAGAATATAAGACATATTTTCAGTTGATTCACACTTTTTTGTAAAGTGTAATGTATAATTCCACATATGTTAATTCATAGTTTTGATGCCTTCAGTGTGATTCTACAATTTTCATAGTCATGAAAATACAGAAAAATCTTTGAATGAGAAGGTGTGTCCAAACTTTTGGTCTGTATTGTACGTTCTGAAAGGCCTCCACACGTCCGTATAAAACACGTGAAAAAACGGTAACGGCGTCATTAGTGTTTTCCATCAGTGTGTCATCCGTGGGTCCATTTTACCATCAGTGTCATGAATGCTTTTCCGGTATGGATAAAGAAAAAAATAATTTGTAAAACTTATCCTATACTTTGCAATGTTAAACACGTAGAGCACACAGATGGCATATAACCATAGGTGATAATGGATATCTGTGTTATCCTTGAAAAAAAAATGACCACACATACCAGAAATACGGACGTGTGAAAAAGGCCTAATGCGGACAACCAACTGTAGAAAAATGAACTGAAAAAAAGGGATGGATATTTCTCTTTTTTTCTGAACAGTGCACACGTCTATGAGTTAGCGGCATGCCAAAGTCATCTATTTTGGAGAAAACATTGGCACACAAGGGGCCTTGTATTAGTGGTTAAAGTGTCAAGCTTGAATAAATTTGCTCGCAGGTTCATTTCCTGAGTGAGTCACTTAAATTCCTCACGATCTTAGCCAAATGTATTTATCTTGATTTCACAGGATGTGCCATAGAAGTGAATATGTATCTGAATCTTTAGGTAAACTAATATAATTCAAAAGCAAACTTTCCATACATTTTTTAGTAGAAACAGCCATAACTCTTGTTGATAGCGTGATATATATTACATAGATAGCATAAGCAAAAAGTTAATGTTGGAGGCACAATCACAGATCTTACAAAATTTGGCATAATTACCTCTAGATTTTGAATTTGTGTAATACTCAAGCTGCAGTTGTATACATTAAAAAAATGTACGCATTGCCTTTAAAAATATGAAATTGTAAGTGGTTGTATCAGTTGTTTTTTTAAATAATATCATTCAGTATATTGAATTGTGTTTCTATGTTTTCATTGTCTTCAAGGGAAACAACTGTAGCATTTAATATGGCATATAAAAAATTTGAATGTGATTTATTCCGGAGCAAGTATATTGGGGCTCATTTATCAAACTAAATGAGCCAGGATTCAGGTGAAATTTGACAAAAAAAAGCCATTTCTTTCATAACCTGCATTATATTTATGAAGTGTTTTAGACACTTTCTGCTTGCTTATTGAAAAGTGGCATTGTCAAACGTGATATCATGCGCCAAATTTTGCCAAAATTGTGGGGCACATTTCTGGCACAAAGTAAAGCAGCCAATAGATGTTGTAAACTTATCCTATACAATCTTGGGGCATGTTCACACTCTTTTTCTGCTGTTTTTTTGAGCGCCTTCACTACTACAAATGCTTGAAAAAAGCTCTCACAAAATGCGAAAAGAATCTAATTATTCTTTTTTTTGGAAAAGCAACTAGCTATTTATTTGTTCAGTATTTTATGCATCTTTTAAATGCTTAAAGCTTTCAAAAACATCTGGCTGGATAAAAGATGTCACTTTTTTAAATCGATGATGAAAAATGATGGAAAATGTTCCATACTAGACACTGACAAAAACCTAAAAAAAATGCTTGAGGATAAAAACTGCTAAAAACGCTTGAAAAACCCTTCGAAATTGAATCAAGATGAAATCCGTCTTGTGGCTGTTGTTTAATCTTTATTTTCAGTTTTTTGTTAATGATATGCTCGTGTCCTAAGGCTGGGTTGGTGCATGTGGTGCTCTGATTAGATATTCATAATGCAGACTGCTGACAGGTCACTGATCCCTCAGTGACCCGCCCCTTAGTTTGCATAGTGAATATTTGTACATACGTAAAAAAAAAAAAACCTTCTGCAGGCAGGTGTCAGCTGTAGCACCTGCTCTGCAGCAAAATCGCATATTTTATGTGCCACTAATACTTTTTATTCAAGTTATTCAGCTAGAGGAAAGAAAAAAACCTCAATTTGAAAATGGCGCCCGCTGCGCCTGCGCAGTAGCTGCTATAGGAGTCTAGCTGTGATCAGATAGCTGCTACTGCCCATGCACCGGCAGTGCCATCTTACTGGAGAAGAAAAAAAATTCCTCCTAAAAGATGGCGCCACTCGTGCCTGCGCAGTAGCAGCTCTAGGCTATTATCAGAGAGCTGCTACTGCACAGATGCCGGCGGCGCCATCTTACTGGAGAAAAAAAAATCCTCCTCCAAGATGACGCCACCCGCGCCTGTGTTGTAGCAGCTCTCTGAGATAGCCGAGAGCTGCTACTGCGCAGGAGCTGGCAGCGCCATCTTGGAGGAGGATTATTTTTCTTCTCCAGTAAGGCCTCTTTCACGTATCAGTTTTTTTTGCTTCAGTCAGAATCCGTTGTTTTGTGAAAAAAACGGATTCAGCAAATGATTTTGCTGGATCCGTTACTTTCTCATAGACTTGTATTAGCGACGGATTGTGACAGATGGCATAACGTTTCGTCCGTCATGCGCTGGATCCATCGGAATTGTTTATCCGTCGTCTGGAGACAACGGACAAAGTAATGTTTTTTGTCTCCGTCAAAAAGTCAGACAGCGACGGATCCAGCGCAGTCTGTCGTTGGCTATAATGGAAGCCTATGGGCGCAGGATCCATCGCTGTCCGTCAAATGACAGAATTCGGCGAAGGATTCCATTTTTTTTAAACTGAGCATGCTCTAATTATTATTACCAGGTAGGGCAGTCCAGCAAAAACACTGATCCATCGCATCAGTTTTTTACAATTTGCACAGGATCCGTTTTTTTCCAACTTTGACGGATTGTGACTCATTGTAAAAAACTGATGTGTGAAAGAGGCCTAAGATGATGCCGCCAGCACCTGTGAAATAGCAGCTATCGATCACAGCTAGACTCCGATAGTAGAATAACTTGAATAAAACTTATTATTGGCACATAAAACATGTGATTTTGCTGCAGAGCAGGTGCCACGGCTGGCACCTGCCTGCAGAAGGTTTTTTTATTTTGTGTATATACAGATATTCATTATGTAAACTAGTTGGCGGGGTCACTGAGGGATCAGTGACCTGTCAGCAGTCTGCATTATGAATAGCTAATCAGAGCATCACATGCAACAACCCTGCCTTAGGGCACAAGAATCTCATTAAGGGCTCATACTCACTTGAGCCGAAAACGGAGGATTTTCAGCCGATAAAAAATCGGATTGAAATCAGACCAATGTTATTCAATAGGTGACATCTCATATGCGATTTTTTTCTCATCTGAAATCGGTGTGAGAAAAAAATCGCAACATGCTGCGATTTGATGCGATTTTGGCATGATAATCGCTAATGCAATAGATGGTGCTATAAAAAATCACATGCAAATCGCATGTCAATTGCACATATTCGGACCATCCTGAAAACTGACCGTTTTTTTTCCAGCAAGTGAGTATGAGCCCTAAGGCCGGTTTCATACGTCACGGTTACGGAAAAAACTGTACCGAAGATATCAGTGTCCGTGTGTTCGTATGTGTACTATGTGCGGCACACGTGTGGCAACCGTGTGCCACCCATGTGCCGCATCAGTACCACACGGACACACGGACGGCTACCGGGGAAGTAGCGCTACAGTAAATGCTGTCCCCCTGCAGCTGGTGCTGAAGCCAGCAGTCATCATTTTTCCTGCTCTGCCTGCGAGCAGAGGATAACGATGAGCGGTATATTAATACACCGCTCTTCGTTCTCCTCTGCTCGCAGGCAGAGCAGGGGGAATTACAGCCGTCTTCAGCACCAGCTGCAGGGGGACAGCGGCTTACAGTAGCCGCTACTTCCCAGGCGGCCGTCCGTGTACAGTACACGGAGGACAGTGTGCACTGTTCTCCATGTGCACATCTGCGGGACGTTTTCCGGTCCGTTTGTCCGTGTGAAAACGGACATGTCAGCGTATTTTGCACACGGACACAATGTCCGTGAAAACACACTGACATCTACATGGACCCATTCATTTAAATGGGTCTACGTGTGTACGTGTCTCCGGTACGTGTAAAAACTGTCAAATATGTACCGGAAACACGGACATGCCTAACACAAAACTGAAAATAAAGATTAAAGAACAAACACGACAGATTTCATCAACCAAGTGTGAGACAGTGAAGGAATATGTGTCGAATGGGGTGTACATTTCACCTAGGTACTGTGCTGTATGGTATAAGAGAAATGTATGGCTTTGTAAACCTAGTGGTAGAGAAAGGTCACTACACCTTACATTCAGTACACACTTGCAGCTCAGGCCTGAAACCATTCAGCTGTTAATTAGGAGACCAGAAATAGGTGTCTGCGAACACAGTCAGGGAGCTCGCTTAGTCTGGACAAGGAGTCCAGGCACAAGAAGGAGTCTCCAGGAGTATGAGCTGTCTCAGTCTGGGTGCTCGATGTACCCCGGACACAGGAGTAGTCTCTGTGACAATCCATGCGGATAGCTGCTGAATAGGAGGGGAGCTCTCTCAAGTCTGGACGTCGAAGGTGCCTTCAGACACAAGAAGGAGACTCTGTGAAACTCCATGCTGGTAAATGCTGAACATATATGTTGTTTTGGCCCAGGCTGTTAGAGTCTGGTCCCAGGTAGATAGGGAAATCTATCTAAGTGTAGTAAGTGGCTGGACAAGCCCAGGTCTTATGTTTATGATTTGGTTTTGATTATGTTCTGTTTGCTGTAGACTTTAATAAAACTGGTTGCGGCCAGTTTTTACCAGAACTGCTGTCTGTGAATGAACTGTTTCCGTGCCACTCCGTCTACCCGGACGGCGATCCCAGAGCTATATCCCCTGAAAAGCTTACAATTGGTGCTAGAATGTGCGTGCAGCACAGTGGCGAGAGACAGCAATAAAGGTGAAGTCTGTTGAAGCAGCAGCAGAGAAAAAAAAGTGTGTCAGCAAAAAAACGTCTGTTGGAGCAGTCTTAAAGAGACAGTAGCCCTAATAGAGTTTGCAAAAGAAAAAAAAAAAAGTGTGTCTGCACAGCAAAGCTGAACTTGTTGTGGAAAAGACTGTGGAGTGTGCAGCAGCAAAGGAAAAAGTCTGTTGGAGCAGTCTTAAAGAGACAGTGGCCCTAATAGAGTTTGCAGAGAAAAAAAAAAAGTGTCTGCACAGCAGAGCTGAATTTTCTGTGGAAAAGACTGTGGAGTGTGTATGTCTTGAGTGAAGACTGCCGTTGTTAAGACAGAGAAGTCTGACAGGATGGATGACAGCCTGGAGAAGCTGATTAAACAAATGGCGCAAGTTAATGTGCAACATAAGACTGCCGTTGTTGAGACAGAGAAGTCTGACAGCATGGATGACAGTTTGGAGGAGCTTGTTAAGAAACACCTGCAGAGCATGCAGCAGGCCCAGCAGAGCTGGCAGCAGCAGCAGCAGGAGTTTAACCGATTGCTGAGGGAGCAGATTGCAGCTCTCAGCACCTCGTCCCCGAGTAATGTTGTAAAGGCATCTGCGTTGCCTGCAGTAAAGAAGCGGTTGGAGCCTGACGTCGGCCGTCGGGTCGGCATGGTTGAAGAGGTGATAGTGAACCGCTACACCCGAGCATGTCCTCCTGAGGTACAGCCAGAGGTCGGACAAGGAGACCACCAGGACGCCAATCGTCTGGTCAGCCTGATGGAGAAGGCCTTCGCCAGCAAAGACTGTCTCCGTGACCAGCCGTCTGAGAGGTCGTCACTTCAGAGTTCCCGGACGCTGAACTCTCGCGGTAAGAGCGTTCCAGCTGTTGGGGACATGGGGTATGCTGATAAGCGGGTTCAGGCCCGAGGGGACATGTGGGTGGAAAAGTGTGATGGACAGTGTTGGAGATGTCGTGAAATTGCAGCCAACTGTCCAATAGAGGGGGAGCCTATGTATTGTGATGTTGGCAGATCCCTCTCTCTCTGCGCAGAACCTGTGTGTGTGTCCACCTCAGCCGAAGAGACTGGACCACAGGGGTCCCCGGTGGTTGTAAATGACTGCCCAGCACAGGCCCTCTTGGACTCAGAGAGTCCAGTGACTTCCGTATGTGACAGCCTGATTGATAGGGACTTCATCCCTGATAAGCACCTGAGTATGGTGTGCATCCATGGAGACACCAAAGTCTACCCAGAGACTGCCGTGGACTTGGTCCCCAAACTCGGGGAGGTTTCATATGAAGTGGGGGTAGTGAAGAACCTGGTGCAACCCGTCATATTGGGTAATGACTTTCCCCGGTCTAAGGATCTCTGGGGGAAAAATGTTTCTGATGGACAGTGTGATGAAGCTCCTACTGAGGGTGCGCAGTCCCGAGGGGCGGAACACAATGCTAGTGGGCCGTTAAACTTATGTGATAATGATGATGATGATGATGATAATGATAATGATGATGATGATGATCATGATAATGATGATGACCATGATAATGATGCTGATGCTGATAATGATAATGATGATGATCATGATGGTGATGATGATACTGATCATAATCATGATAATGATATTGATAATAATGATGACTGTGATAGTGATGAAATTCCTTTGCAGGTGATGTTGGGAGACGAGGATGGTGGTTCTCGGGAACCGAGTGTCCCTGACTTACCTGTGTCCTGTGACAATTTTGAGAGTGAGCAGTGGCGAGACCCCTCTCTTAAAACGGCCCAGGAAAATATAAATGTTCTAAATGAGGTTTCCCAAGAGCCTGGCTCTGAGGAGAGGTTTCCTCATGTTGCCATAAACACTCACCAGTTGTATAGGGACACTGAAGTCCAGGGAAAGGTCGTGAGCCAGCTCCTAGTACCTGAGCTATATAGAAGTATAGTGCTGGGGTTGTCACATAGTCACATACTTGAGGGACCAGATGGTGAAGTTAATGTTGTGGATGACATGTTAACTAAGGTTCCAGATCAAGATGATGGATTGTATAACCCTGAAAGTGTGCAAGATGTGAATGAAAATGAATTGTATAACCCTGAAAGTGAGCAGGATGTGAATGAGAATGAATTGTATAACCCTGAAAGTGAGCCGGATGTGGCTGAGAAAAAGGGGTCAGACAGGGATAGTGGTAGTGATAGTGAATCATCTGTTGACAATCAAGCAACCAGTGCAAATGAGGAAGGCATGATAGCAGAGGAGGTTGAGAGTCCTGAGAGGAAGGCTGATGCTGACCTTGCAGCCGGACAGAAGATGGCATCTGAAGATGTTTTACAGTTGGCCGGTTCCCTGGCGAAGACTAGGGTGAAAGGAGGAGAGCTGAGCTTTAAAGGCAGGACTCTGAAACTGAACACAGCACAAGTGGATGCTGTTGAAGATGAGAAGTTATCAATGTATGGTATGGAGCTGCATCATGCCCAGGACTCTGAAGGTAATGCTGCAGAGGTGGAAAAAGCCATGGAAGTGGTGGTCACCAAGCCAGATGCCTCATCAGAAGCTGAGGTCTCAAGTGAAGCTGTGAGGAACAAGATTGAAGATATGGGGACTGACTCTGTCCAGGAATCTGTTTCTGCCGAAGACAGCGGCGTGGACGGGTTACGGTCCGGATCAGTAGCTGCAACTCGTGAAGCTCAGGCTGGAAGTTCGGCGCCCGGAGCCCCAGCAGTGTTCCCGAGTGATACAAAGGATCTGGATAAATCACAAGATGAGATTTTGAGACATCAGGCTGGCATTGGTGAGCTCAAGCGCACTTTCATGGAGTCTACATCGGAACCACGTCCCAACAAATGGGAAAAGCGGTGTGTCACTCCGTTGCCGCTGCAGACACACGGGAGCTCAGATGGGATGCAGAACGTGGTGGAAGAGAAGAGCCAGGCGGGTTCTGAGTATACAGATGCAGCTATCAAGGAGAACTTGAAAGCTGGAATAAATGGAGATATTGGATACCATAGTGATGTGACTGAAGAGGTAGAATGTAAGTCTGACGGTAGGGCTTCTGAGCATGTTCTACCAGAAGAGCCTGAAGAAGGGGCCGAGGACGTAAAGGACGTCCAACAGCTACAGGAGAAGATGCGTCTCCATGAGGTCTCCACCAAAGAAATGAAGACTGAGAATGTTGCGCTACGCGAGCAGCTGCAGCAGTGTGAACTGGATGTGGCATCTTTTCGCCGGGAACGTGAGCGGTTCCAGCAGTTGCTCCAGAGAGCACGAAATGAAAGGGAAAGTGTATATAGTACCTTGCAGGATCAAGGAAAAGTGGTTGCACAGGTACCAGATGAATTGATTACTTCTCAGAAAAAACTCCAAACTGTGATGGAGTGTGATGAAAGCCATGAGCATCTTCGTGAGAAGGTCAATGAAGTAAAAGGAAGGATACAGGGAATCTCTTCGTTGCAAGAGCAAATGCTGCTCAATAAGTCTAAGGCTCTATATAAGAATGCTGTTGTCACGGTAGAGCATTGCAGTTCGGCTGAAGATTTGGAGGATGAGTTGTGTGGACTGAGAAGGAAGAACGATCAGCTCCTTCTACAGTCCCAATCATTTGAACAGTGTAGCTTAAAATGGTCAGAGACCATGGCAGAGGAGCTTAAGGTCTGTGAAATAGACTTTATGAGTCCACCGATATCCAAGAAAATAGATGTGCTAAAGAGGGTTCAAGGGGAACTAGAGAAAAGTAAAAAAAACCCTATACCTTCTGTGATAGTTGGTGACTAGTGTTGAGCGATACGATACTGCAAATATCGGGTATCGGCCGATATTAGCTGTATCGGGCTTTCCATTCCGAGTACCGATATTTTCGTCATATCGGATACCGGAATCGGGATTGTCACTGTCACTGTCAGTGTCCGTCGGTCGGGTCTGTCAGGAGTCAGCGGCACTTACCTGGCAGAAGATCTCCGGCGGTCACGGGCTGGACTGCTTCATGGCCACCATCATCTTTCCCCGGCGGTCATGGGCTGGACTGCTTCATGGCCGCCATCATCTTTCCCCGGCGGTCACATGCAGTTTCTCGCGATAACTGCAGTGACTGCTGGGTAATCCCGGCCGTAAAGCAGTCAGTCTGATGACGTCACCGCCGGGGAAGCAGGTAATCAGCTGTGCTGCGTCGCGATGACAGGCTCTGCCTGTCATTGCGATGTAGCAGAGCTGGATCGTCGTGGGACAGTCGTTACTATGGACTGCGTCGGACAGGTGGTATACTGTTGGTTTGTTTTTTTTCTTTTTTTACAGGAGATCGATGGCGTCGCAGGAATGAGTGTATAATAAAATTAATGAAAACTGTGTTGTCTCTTTTATTTCATTAAAAGACTTTTTTCTTGCTTTGTCTTTTTTTTATACATTTAATAACTTTGGGATTAATAATGGATCGGTGTCTTATTGACACCTCTCCATTATTAACCGGGCTTATTGTCACCGTGCAATCAACGGTGACATTAACCCCTTATTACCCCACTTGCCACCGCTACAGGGCAGTGGGAAGAGCCGGGTAAAGTGCCACAATTGGCACATCTTTTGATGCGCCAAATGTGGGGCTGCTGTAGCCTGGTATTATCAGGCTGTTGAGGGCCAAAATCCATGGGCCTTGACAGTCTTTTAATACCAGGCCGCAGCAGTCTGCATTTTACTTGGCTGGTTAACAAAAATAGGGGGACCCCTACGCCGTATTTTTTTTCGAGGGGATCCCCTATTTTTGTTAACCAGCCAAGCTAAGCAGACTGCTGTGGCCTGGTATTATCAGGCTTGCAAGGTCCATGGATATTGGATCCTTACCAGCCTGAAAAACCAGGCCTCAGCGGTCTGCTTCATCTGGCTGGTTAACAAAAATAAGGGGGACCCCACGCCAATTTTTTTCGAGGGGATCCCCTATTTTTGTTAATCAGCCAAGATATGCAGACTGCTGTGGACTGGTATTATCAGGCTGGCAAGGTCCATGGATCTTGGCTCCTTAACAGCCTGAAAATCCAGGCCTCAGCGGTCTGCTTCATCTGGCTGGTTAACAAAAATAAAGGGGACCCCACGCCAATTTTTTTCGAGGGGATCCCCTATTTTTGTTAATCAGCCAAGATATGCAGACTGCTGTGGCCTGGTATTATCAGGCTGGCAAGGTCCATGGATCTTGGCTCCTTAACAGCCTGAAAATCCAGGCCTCAGCGGTCTGCTTCATCTGGCTGGTTAACAAAAATAGGGGGGACCCCACGCCAATTTTTTTCGAGGGGATCCCCTATTTTTGTTAATCAGTTCCCTCTGACGTCACTGATTGTGTCCCTGGCTGACCTGAAGTGAAAGTGGAAAGCAATCAATTAAGCTTTCCACTTCCTCTCCTGTCAGCCAGGAGAGGAACTCATTCATTTGGGGGTTTACTGTGAGGCTGCAGCATTAGCTGCGGTCCCTGCAGTAAACATTAACCCTTTCTGAAGGATTACACCGTGGGACCTGACTGTGCATGGGATAGGTAAGAATAATTTTGCTTTTTTATTTTATTTTTATTACAGGAAATGGTTTTTGCAGTCAAATAAAAGATGGTCAAAAACATGTGTCTTTATTTCATTAAAATGATTTTTAATTAAAGTGTGTGTGTTTTATTTTTATTTCATGCAATAGGATTAATAATTGATAGTTGTCTAATTGACAGCTCTCAATTATTAACCTGGCTTAAGGTCACCTTTCAATTGCAATGTGGCTTTAACCCCATATTAACCCATTCGCCACCGCTACAGGGCAATGGGAATAGACGGGCAAAGTGCCAGAAAGGGCGAATCTAATTATAGATTTGTCTTTTCTGGGGTGTCTGGGGGCAGATGCTAGTAGCCAGGGGGGGGCAAAAATAATGGTCCCTCTCTGGGCTATTATTATCTGCCCCCATTCGCTGGCTTTGTCTGTCTGGTTGCGAAAATAGGGCGGGAGCCCACGCATTTTTTTTAAACAATTTTACACCTCATATATATATATATATATATATATATATATATATATATATACATGTCATTGAATTTGTGACACATATATATATATTTATATTTATAGTTCATACACTTCTACATAGTATAATAGCCGCTAAGTCAATTGACGGCTTTTGTGAAAATGCAGAACCCGACATGAAATGACACTTGGTGTACATAGGGTTAACCATGTCTTTTCATGTCCTTTGCTATCTGATTTGCACAAACAATTACATCAGTCTATGTGTGCAAAATTTCACACCTGTAGGGGTTAATTAAAGGTGTAAATTCGTAGCAAAAAAGTCCGTTTTTTTTACAACGAATTTACACCTTTAATTAACCCCTACAGGTGTGAAATTTTGCACACATAGACTGATGTAATTGTTTGTGCAAATAAGATTGCAAACGACATGAAAAGACATGGTTAACCCTATGTACACCAAGTGTCATTTCATGTCGGGTGCTTCTGTCTTTTCACAGAAGCCGGCTTTACCCGGCAATTGAATCAGAGGATATTTTACTATGTAGAAGTGTATAAACTATACATATATGTATATATATATGTCACAATGACATGTATATATATATATATATATATATGTATTCTATGTGTGTATATTTAGTGTTTACAAGGAAATAAAGGTTTTTTTTAGTTGCGATATTTTGTTCCCATAGACTTACATGGGACTTCCGGTATCGGAATCGGATATCGCCGATATTTAGTGATATCGGCGATACCATTCCGATCCGATATTTTTAGATATCGAGCAGTATCGCTCAACACTATTGGTGACACATGGTCAGTGCACCAAGGACAGGAGGTACGTGAGTTTCTGAGGAAGAGTCAGCAGAAGTGTTCTGATGTGCCGGGTCGTACTTCTCTGGCCAGGCACTGTATCGAAACTGAGCCCGGCCCTAAGGTCAAGATGAAACCATGCAGGATACCCGAGGCCCGCAGAGAGCATAGGCCTGGGAGGGTACAGGGTAGTGCGGATGCTTCAGATGAAGAGAAAGCTGATGTTGGCTATGGCTCAGGTGAAGATACAGATGACAGTAGTGAAGATGAAGCTGATGAAGGCCATGACTGGTCCAGAGTTCACTGTCTCTTTTGGATTGTTGACCAGCCCTCCGGTCTGGATGACCAGCCCTCCGGTCTGGAGAAGAGGGGGGGGATATGTGAGACAGTGAAGGAATATGTGTCGAATGGGGTGTACATTTCACCTAGGTACTGTGCTGTATGGTATAAGGGAAATGTATGGCTTTGTAAACCTAGTGGTAGAGAAAGGTCACTACACCTTACATTCAGTACACACTTGCAGCTCAGGCCTGAAACCATTCAGCTGTTAATTAGGAGACCAGAAATAGGTGTCTGCGAACACAGTCAGGGAGCTCGCTTAGTCTGGACAAGGAGTCCAGGCACAAGAAGGAGTCTCCAGGAGTATGAGCTGTCTCAGTCTGGGTGCTCGATGTACCCCGGACACAGGAGTAGTCTCTGTGACAATCCATGCGGATAGCTGCTGAATAGGAGGGGAGCTCTCTCAAGTCTGGACGTTGAAGGTGCCTTCAGACACAAGGAGGAGACACTGTGAAACTCCATGCTGGTAAATGCTGAACATATGTGTTGTTTTGGCCCAGGCTGTTAGAGTCTGGTCCCAGGTAGATAGGGAAATCTATCTAAGTGTAGTAAGTGGCTGGACAAGCCCAGGTCTTATGTTTATGATTTGGTTTTGATTATGTTCTGTTTGCTGTAGACTTTAATAAAACTGGTTGCGGCCAGTTTTTACCAGAACTGCTGTCTGTGAATGAACTGTTTCCGTGCCACTCCGTCTACCCGGACGGCGATCCCAGAGCTATATCCCCTGAAAAGCTTACACAAGGTATAATTTTATTCAGTATAATGGCGCTTACCTGACAGTGTCTGTAGGTTACTATGCACAATCCTGCTTACAAGTTCCCTTTACAATGTATCAAACAACAAGAGCTACTTTGATAAATTTTGTGCCTTGTAAGACTGTCTAGTCTAATTTGGCACTGTCTAAAAATTAGACAGTATTGCTAAATATACCCCAAATGGGGTCTATTCATCAATGCATTTACTCCACAAAAGTGAAGTAAAATTTTGAAAAGTTGCAACATTTTTCTGCAAAATAAGTGGACCAGGGAAGGAGCTGGGATGGGTTTTGGGTATGGCTATGGCCCATATTGAATTCATCAAATATGACTGCATTTTGTATGCCAGAAATGGAGTTCCTGGAGGAGCACACCATTTACTAGAGGCACCAAACTCTTAATGAATTTGACGCCATGTACTCTGTCAAGTTTGGCATAGTCATATAGGCAAATACTATACCAGTCTTGATGAACTGGATCCAATGTTTTTTTCATAGAATTTGTCAAAGGACATTTTCTGGTTTGCAGTACTCGAAGGTCCGAGTCATCAACACTGGCGATTTTGTCTCCTTGACTAGGTGGTGGTGTTTTTAACCAGACACTCCTGATTTATAAAGAGCCACACTTCACCAAATGCCTCTCCTGATTCAATGAAGGTGAATCAAGAGTGTCTAGTGTCTAACCCAACACATCAACGCAGCATGTCTCTCACCACAAATCTTACTCAGGACCTTGTTTGAGTAAAGCCCCCATTACACTAAGCGAGATCGCTAGCGATATCGCTGAAACATCACCGATTTTGTGATGCAACAGCGACCTAGCCAGCGATATCGCTTAGTGTGACACTCAGTGACAACCAGCCCCCCTGCTGGGTATCGCTGGTCGTCGTTGAATGTCCAGCACCATTTTTTGATCGTTGGTCTACCGCTGGCCAGCACGCATCTCTGCGTGTGGCAGGAGGGAGCCCAGCGATCAGCAAGCTGGAGCTGGTAACCAAGGTAAATATCGGGTTTCTAAGCACCGCGCGGTGCTTAGAAACCTGATGTGTACTTTAGATACCAGCGTGCTGGGGCAGGGAGCTGGTAACCAAGGTAAACAGCGGGTTTCTAAGCGCCGCTCCCTGCCCCAGCACGCTGGTATCTAACTTACACTGCGGGTAACTAAGCGACGTGCATCGCTTGTTACCCGCGTAGTCGCTGTCCTGATCGCTGCTGAGATCTGCCTGTTTGGCAGCTCACCAGCGATCATGTAGCGACACACCAGCGATCCTGACAAGTTCATATTGTTTTCGGGATCGCTGGTGAGTTGCTATGTGTAACGGGACCCTAAGATTTCTGTTCACAGTAAACACCATCCCTCCTCATGAATTTGATGAGTGAGGTTTGTTATTACCTGTCACTTCCCAGTTCCACCCATTTTGTTGCTTTTTTTTTTCACCAGAAATCTAACACTAATGCTTAGTTAATTCACCCCCATAAACGTTTCTTCATCAGACCATCATGGTTGCTGAATCAGTTAGAATGTACTGTTTCAGATGACATCGGTTTTGTGTCCATGGTCAGTCTTAGTATTATTATAGATAACATCTCCAGGTAACACTGTGTGACACATGCAGTGAGCCTTTTGTTCTGATGAATTGTAGGGCTACCTTTTGACGTCTCAGAAAAAAATGCTTTTAAGAACTTATACTATGTAATTATATCACCACAAAGAATAAATAAACATGGAAATATAATAACCATAACCCCACTTGCTTATAACAGCATGCTGAATGTAAGACACCACAATATTAATCTTTTTATTCCTCAGTACAATGACCCTGTATTTGAGCAATTATATCGCCTTGCCCTTGAAAGTCTTTATTCTTAGAATGTTACTTCTTAGGGGGACTTAGAATGTACTAAATTATTAAAATATAAAATATAATATTTATTAATATAATAACATCAAACTAAGTATTTGAGCTTAAAGGGGTATTCCAATCTCCAAGATCCTATCCCAATATGGAGACATGGATTCCCTGAATTTTTGGGCCTCATAGTAGTTGCCGTTCCCGCTACCTTGGTGGTTGTACCCATGTCAGCTAGGAGATAATTATATTTTCGGAGAATATCAGAGTATGCAAAGAACACATATGGATTCCATGAAACAGTACACCTGTGGAGAAACAATGCAATAGTTAATTAACCCCTCTCCGATGTAATAGCACACCCACGTTGGACTCCCCCTATTTGGTGCGGACTCTGGCGCTGAGACTTCACCTTTCCGGGCACGTGACAGCTGATCTGTACAACTGACGTGCCTGCAACAGCCACGGGTGGAATCGCGATCCAACCACAGCTGTTAATTAGTTAACCCCTTCATGACCCAGCCTATTTTGACCTTAATGACCTGGCCATTTTTTGCAATTCTGACCAGTGTCCCTTTATGAGGTAATAATTCAGGAACGCTTCAATGAATCCTAGCGATTCTGAGAATGTTTTTTCGTGACATATTGGGCTTCATGTTAGTGGTAAATTTAGGTCAATAATTTTTGCGCTTATTTGTGAAAAAATTGGAAATTTGTCAAAAATTTTGAAAATTTTGCAATTTTCAAATTTTGAATTTTTATTCTGTTAAACCAGAGAGTTATGTGGCACAAAATAGTTAATAAATAAAATTTTCCACATGTCTACTTTACATCAGCACAATTTGGGAAACAAATTTTTTTTTTGTTAGGATGTTATAAGGGTTAAAATTTGACCAGCGATATCTCATTTTTACAACAAAATTTACAAAAACATTTTTTTAGGGAGTACTTCACATTTGAAGTCAGTTTGAGGGGTCTATATGACTGAAAATTCCCAAAAGTGACACCATTCTAAAATGTCACCCCTCAAGCTGATCAAAACCACATTCAAGAAGTTTATTAACCCTTCAGGTGCTTCACAGGAGCTGAAGCAACGTGGAAGGAAAAAATGAACATTTAACTTTTTAGACACAAAAATGATCATTTACAAACAATTTTTTTATTTTCACAAGGGTAAAAGAAGAAAATGGACAGATAAAGTTGTTGTGCAATTTCTCCTGAGTACGCCGATACCCCATATGTGGGGGAAAACCACTGTCTGGGCGCACGGTAGGGTTCGGAAGGGAAGGAGTGCCATTTGACTTTTTCAAACCAAAATTGGCTGGAATTGAGATTGTATGCCATATTGCGTTTGGAGAGCCCCTGATGTGTCTAAAGGAACCACTAAGGAACTTATCTAGATCTGTTGTGAGCATTTTGAACCCCCAAGTGTTTCACTAAAGTTTATAATGCCTGGGTGTGAAAAAAAATTACACAAAAATGATTTTTTAGTCAACAATGTTGATTTTTCCCAAGGAAATTGGATCCAAAAAGTTGTTGTCCAATTTGTCCTGAGTTATCTGATACCCCATATGTGGGGGGGGGAAAACTGTTTGGGCACTCGGCAGGGCTCTGAAAGGAAGAAATGACGTTTTGGAATGCAGACTTTGATGGGTGTCATGTTCAGTTTGCAGATCCCCTGATGTGCCTAAACAGTGGAAACGGAAACCCCCCACAAGTGACCCCTTTTTGGAAACTAGACCACCTAAGGATCTTATCTAGATCTGTACTTTGAACCCCCAAGTGCTTCACAGAAGTTTATAATGCCCGAGCATGAAATTAAAAAATCTTATTTTTTTCCCACAAAAATGATCTTTTAGTCACCAACTTTTTAATTTCTCAAGGGCCAAGGGTAACAGTAGAAATTGGACCACAAAAGTTGTTGTCCAAATTGTCCTGAGTACGCTGATACCCCATTTGTGGGGGGAACCACTGTTTGGGCGCACGGCAGAGCTCAGAAGGGAAGGAGCACCACTTGACTTTTTCAAACCAAAATTGGCTGGAATCGAGATTGGATGCCATGTCGCGTTTGGAGAGCCCCTCATGTGCCTAAACAGTGGAAACCCCCTACAAGTGACCCCATTTTAGAAACTAGACCCCTACGGAATTTATCTAGATCTGTGGTAAGCACTTTGAACCCCCAAGTGCATCACACAACTTTATAACGTAGAGCTGTAAAATTAAAAAATCCCCAATTTTAATTTTCCCAAGGGTAACAAGACCCCAAAAGTTATTTTGCAATTTGTCCTGAGCACGCTGATACCCTATATGTGGGGGTAAACCACTGTTTGGGTGCATGGCAGAGCTTGGAAGGGAAGGAGCGCCATTTGACTTTTTCAACATAGAATTGGCTGGACATCATGTCGCGTTTGGAGAGCCCCCTGATGTGCCTAAACAGTGGAAATCCTCCACAAATGACACTATTTTGGAAACTAGACCCCTCAAGACACTTATCTAGATATGTGGTGAGAACTTTGAACCCCACGGTGTTTCACTAAAGTTTGTAATTCCCGAGCGTGAAATTAAAAAATCATATTTTTTCCACAAACATGATCTTTTAGTCCTGAGTATGCTGATACCCCATATGTGGGAGAAAACTACTGTGGGCACATGTCAGGGCTCGGAAGAGAAGTAGTGACGTTTTGTAATGCAGACTTTGATGGAATGGTCTGCGGGTGTCATGTCGCGTTTGGAGAGCCCCTGATGTGCCTAAACAGTGGAAACCCCCCACAAGTAACCCCATTTTTGAAACTAGACCCCCCAAGGCACTTATCTAGATGAGTGGTGAGCACTTTGAACTCGCAATAGATTCACAGAAGTTTATAACACAGAGCCGTGAAAATAAAAAATCATTTTTTTTTACAGAAATGATTTTTTCACCCCCAATATTTTACTTTCACAAGGGTACCAGGAGAAATTGGACCCCAAAAGTTGTTGTCCAACTTGTCCTGAGTACGCTGATACCCCATATGTGGGGGGAAACCACTGTTTGGTGCATGGCAGAGCTCGGAAGGGAAGCAGCGCCGTTTCGGAATGCAGACTGTGATGGAATGGTCTGCTGGCGTCATGTAGCGTTTACAGAGCCCCTGATGTGCCTAAACAGTAGAAAACCCCCATAAGTGACCCCATTTTGGAAACTAGACCCCCCAAGGAGCTTATCTAGATGTGTGGTGAGCACTTTGAACCCCCAAGTGCTTCACAGACGGTTATAACGCAGACCCGTGAAAATAAAAATTTTTGCTTGTTTTCCACAAAAACAATTTTTTAACCCCCAATTTCTTATTTTCCCAAGGGTAACAGGAAAAATTAGACCTCCAAAGTTGTTGTGCAATTTTTCCAGAGTATGCTGATGCCTCATATGTTGGGGTAAACCACTGTTTGGGCACACGTCTGGGCTTGGAAGAGAGGGAGCATCGTTTGAAGTTTTGAAAGAAAAATTGGCTGGAATCAATGGTGGTGCCATGTCGCGTTTGAGGAGCCCCTGATGTGCCTAAACAGTGGAAACCCCACAATTCTAACTCCAACCCTAACCCCAAACCACAACCCTAACCCCAACACACCCCTAACCCTAATTCCAACCCTAACCCCAACACACCCCTAACCCTAATCCCAACACTAATCTCAACCCTAACCATAAGCCTAACCCTGATCCCAACCCTAACCCCAACACACCTCTAACCCTAATCTTAACCCTAATTCCAACCCTAACCCTAATTCCAACCCTAATCCTAATTGCAACCCTAACCCTAATTGCAACCCCAACCCTATTTGCAACCCTAACCCTAATTGCAACCCTAACACTAATTCCAACACCAACCCTAACCCTAATTTTAACCCCAACCCTAATTACAACCCTAATTCTAACACTAATTCTAACCCTAACCCCAACCCCAACCCTAATGGAAAAATAAAAATAAATATATTTTCTTTATTTTATTATTTGTCCCTACCTATGGAGGTGATAATGGGGGGTTTATTTACTATTTTTTTATTTTGATCACTGTGATAGGGTCTATCACAGTGATCAAAATGTACCAGAGTGAATGAATCTGGCGGCCGGCAGATTTGGCGGGCGCACAGCGCATGTGCCCTCCATTTTGGAAGATGGCGGCGCCCAACACCGAAGACGGCGGGACACAGAGAGGGACATCAGGCCTCGGAAAGTACAAGGGGGTGAGGGGAGATCAGAGGGTGGGGGGAGCAGAGAGAAGGAGAGGAGGAGGAGCAGATAATGACGCTGCCATCAGTCGGTGGTGGGGCAGATCGCCTTCGTCAGTCGGTGGGGGGGTCAGATTAGTGTCTCCAGCCATGGCCGATGCTATTTCAGCATTGGCCATGGCTGGATTGTAAAATTTCACCAAGTTTCATTGGTGAAATATTACTATTGCTCTTATTGGCTGTTTCACTTTCAACAGCCAATCAGAGTGATCATAGCCACGGGGGGGGCAAAGCCACCCCCCTGGGATGAAGTACAAAGCCTCCTGTGCCTGCGGGTCAGGTGACCTTTCAGTGAACCCGGTCACCAGACACTCAGGAGCGCAATCCCACCACGACGCATACGCTGCGTCACAGGTCAGGAAGGGGTTAAATGCTGCTGTCAATCTCTGACAGTGGCATTTAACTCGCGCTTACTGACTGTGGCATTTAACTCACGCTTACCGGAAGTGCTTCGCCAATCCTCCCATCGGTGACCCCGTCACATGATTGCAAGTCACCGATAGATCGGCCTGACAACCAGAGGTCTGCAGCAGACCTCTATGGTTGTCATTGCCATATTGCTATGAGCGTCACCCCGTGGTCGGCACTCATAGCGGGTGAGCATTTCTGCTACACACAGGCGATCTGATCATCGACTGTGTTTAGCAGAAGTTATCAAAGTACTGCAGCTTCTAGTCTCCCATGAAGACTATTGAAACATGCAAAAAGTTAAAAAAAAGTTTAAAAAAAAAAAAGTTCAAATCACCCCTCTTTTGCCTTATTCAAAATAAAACAATAAAAAATCAAATATACGCATATTTGGTATGTTCAGAATCGCCACATCTATCATTATAAAAAAAATTAACCAGATCACTAAAAGGTGTAATGAGAAAAAAAATCAAAATGCCAGAATTATGTTTTTTAGGTCGCCGCAACATTGAAATAAAATGCAATAACGAGCTATCGAAAGATCATATATACACCAAATGGTATCAATAAAAACGTCAGCTCGGTGCACAAAAAATAAGACCTCGCCCAGCTCTAGATCATGAAAAATGGAGACGCATCAGGTCATCGGAAAATGGCGCCTTTCTTTTTATAAATTTTTAATTTTTTTTCACCACTTAAAAAAGAACCTATACATGTTTGGTGTCTGTGAGCTTGCAATGACCTGAAGAATCATAATGGCAGAGCAGTTTTAGCAGTTAGTGAACATGGTAAAAAAACAAACAAAAAACAACTGTGGGATTGCACTTTTTTGCAATTTCACCACACTTGGAATTTTTTTTCGCTTTTCAGTACATGATATGTTAAAACCAAGGGTGTTGTTCAAAAGTACAGCTTGTCCAACAAAAAAAACAAGCCTTCACATGGCCATATTGACAGAAAAATAAAAAAGTTATGGCTCTGGGAAGAAGGGGAGCAAAAAACAGAAGTTCAAAAACTGAAATAACCCTGGTCGTTAAGGGGTTAATCTGCCTACTGTCTGATTTCAATGAAGTACAGTTGGCCTCCATTATTGAGAAACATCATTAGTCAAAAGGGTTAAATTTAGAAATTATTTTCCTAACAGTCAGTAGTCCATGAAACCTTTTTTTTGCCTATCATAACATTATACTTACCAGGTGCCTTGTGTCTGCCATATCCCTATATCTCCCATGTTTTGGTAGGTGTTATGTTCCTATTACACATGCATTAGGTCCTTACATTGAATTTCGGCAGGGCAGGCAGGAGTGATTTGTACTCCAATGAATCGAAAACAGCTTGTTTACAATGTTAATTATTAGTGTGAATTGTGGGAACTGTTCTAGTTCAATCACTGCAGAATAATTGTTTTACAAAGTCCTTTTTGCTCCCTTTATAATTACTGTAAAAGCACAAAGTGCCAAGACGTAAATCAACACAACTATCCTTACTTAATGAAAATCTTTGATCAAATAAATGAGAATTACATGCAAGACTACAAACTGGAGAAGTTAATGTAAGCTGTTTACAATCAAGGAACAAATGTGATTTTAGCATAGAAATTAACTTATTAACTAGAGCAACTTTTATCATTTTTAGTCTGGCATTACATGGCTGTAATAGTGGCAAATTCCAACTTCCATAATAATACATATGCTAATATGCAGTAATTTGAAAATATGTATGCTAAAAAGCACTTGTCTGAAAATTGTGCACTTGCTCAGCAAGTCCCCATAGAAATTAATAAAGTGAACTGTAGATGCGAGACAACCTCTCAATCTGGCAATGTGAGAAGGGGCCCTTTCTCGAGGTAGAAATTCTGGGACCTGCATCAGACATTTATGGATTATCCAGTTGTTATGCAATTAATTTCCGAGGTGGAATACCCCTTTATCTACTTCTGGACTACCCATAGACTTTGAAAGTCACATCCAATAATCTCTATTTATGTTTAACTTCAAATTAATGTATTAATTTATACACTGCATTGAGCCAATGCTTTTGCACACATATTAGGAAGCACTGACCTATCCCACTAAGTGTAGGGTTGGGGCTGGAGCTGCTGGGTTTTAGGAAACCCAGTTAGCTCTGCTGTACAACCAGCATGACATTTCCCTGTAACTGTGGCTAATATACCAGTCCCAGTTACAGGAGAAATAAGCAATAAAAAGAATGTATAAATATGTTCAAATTACCCCAAAAGGTCTTTTGAGACCTTATATGTGACACAGAGCGTAAGATAAATTAAAAATTAAACAAATGAATATATAAATAAAGCAAAATTAAAATAGAAAAAATAAAGAAACAAAGCCAGTCTGAATCACTGTTTCTTATTCCATCACCATTGAAAAACAATATGTCCAATATATAAAAATAATTTCTACGAAAAGTGTAACACATTTTAATGTTTTAGCTGTCCCTTGTGGCCATAAAATAAAAGAAATCAAAAATAGTGATAAATACACATGAATATAAAAGTGACATAAATATGAAACCCCATGTATCGCAAAAAAAAAAGGCAACTATTACTTGAATATCAGAACGAGAACATTTTTAAAACTGCTAAAAGGACATTTAAATCTGAAAATATGCCTGGTCAGGAAGATGGTTGTGTCATCAATTGGTTAATATGACAGATGACCTGAAATTTGAGGATCCGAAAGACAAACGTAACGCACCATTGTTTCAACCAATTGCGTTTGATATTTGCTTATTAGGTTGAGGATAACTGTATACTAAACAAAGAGCCTCATGTAGAAAAACGTAAATGCAGAACTGTCACAAGATGCATTTGAAAGCCTATTAAAGTCTGAGACACGATGGTGTGCACTTTAGTTTAATGTTGCACACTATGAAGCCCAAAGTATCACTGTCAGTGCTGCTCCTTAATGGATGTTGTAATCCTCACTGTGTCTTCCTAGGATAACAGCTTGCAATTATATTTTTTTTGGTCAGGCAGTAAAGGTATCATTTCATTGAATATGTTATGTTGTAAGCAAGAGAAAAACTCACATAGTTTCTTATGTGAGAGTCACCCTAGTACAGGAGCTTTAATAAATATCTATAATCTAGTAGAATCTATGACTGGTAAAAGTTCAGTTTGTATCAATACATAATATAGATCATGCTTCATCATCCTCTTTGTTAATTAAAATGCATTCTGCCCTGGTCATCTCACATAATTACCCTATTTAGACAGTGAATTATTGACATAATGGACACTATTCATCAAAGTCTGGTAATATTTGGTGCTCATTAACCCCCCTAAGATAGAAAAATAGCTGCAGTATGTAATAAAAGCCAACCACGTCCCCATATTTATTCATAGCTATTAAAATTTAATATATATTCAGATGAAAACAATATAGTCCCACATTACCAATAGGAAAACACCAATTAGGTTGTAAAATTCCTATAGCGGAGTAGATTCCCATTTTTTTGTACTTTCACTCATATTACTGTAAAATGAGAATTAAGTTTTCCTGTTACTAGGTTGAGACTTTAATGTATGATGAGTGGGGCTCTGAGCTAGGGAGATGTGAGACGTGTCTTCAGTGTTTACCCAGACACAGGGATGGACGTCCATACTAGTGAGTATGTGCTTGGCACTGGAGCTCAGCCTGTTCACGTGAATGGGGCTAAGGCTAAGTTGATTATTGGATAATTGTGATGTTGATGTCTTCTAAAAGCCCAAATACACAATGTAGAAGTTGACTGTACCTGATCATCTCATATATAAGGAGGTGTTGGTGGATGGTATTGGGGAAATAAGAATCAGGTGGTTGGATTTCAATCACACAATCCTTTTATTTATCGGTGATCATTCTGGTAGTGGCTCTGTAGTAGAGAACGCAAGAATGTTCGACTGTGCAATTCTGTGTATGAGGGACTGTGGAGAGATATCTTTGGTCCAAACAATAATTTGTCAAATACTTATCTAATGTGTATGGCTAGCTTTACAGTCTAATATCCAAATTGATTCCTATATGATTGGAATCTATTGCAGCGCGGTGGCTCAGTGGTTAGCATTAAGGCCTTGCAGCGCTGGGGTCCCAGATTCAAATCCCACGGAGGACAACATCTGTGAGGAGTTTGTATGTTCTCCCCGTGTTTGCGTGGGTTTCCTCCAGGTACACCGGTTTCATCCCACATTCCAAAGACATACTGATAGGTAATAAAGATTGTGACCCAAATGGGGACAGTGCTGGCAATGTCTGTATAGCGCTATATAAGCGAGTAAAATAAAAAAATTAATTTGTGTTTGCAAAGATAAGCTGCATCGGAACTATCTATAGCTATTTAGCACCATTAATTCCACAGCGCTTTACAGACATCATCATCACTGTCCCCACTGGAGCTCACAATCTACATTTCTTACTAGTATGACTTATGAGTGTGAGGGGAAATCAGAGTGCCAGGAGGAAACCCATGCCAACACCAGGAGAAACATACAAACTCCTTGCATAAGTTGTTTTTGGTGGAATTTGAATGCAGACCCCAAGCACTGCAAGGTTACAGTGCTAACCACTGTCTTTCAATCACTCCTCTCTTTTCTACAGTTGAAATAACAAGTATACAGAAAAGAAAGTCTGAGCTAATATGGGGAGACATAATTTATTTATGACCCTCAAAAAATCATAGTATAAGTCAACATTATATTTGAAAAAAATTAAGGGTCCAATTCATCAATGTGTTAACATTAGAATTCTAGCTAAAAAGACATTGAAATGTTGCAACATTTTTGCTCAAAGTTGCAGAAATATGTTAATGATTTTTACATTATCCCTGGTTAGCTTTTCCAAAGTAGGTAGACCTGGGAATGACAGAGCGTAGCGAAACCCATCCAGCAGTTCATCAAAATTAATACCACTGTGGTGGCATAAATTATAGCAGAAATGTGCTGGAGTAACATTTCTAGTGGGGACGCCAGTTGTATGATGTACCTAATTTATTAAGTGACATGCGCCTCTTAACCAATTTAGTGCATCTCATTCAGCACTCCCTTCATTAAGACTGGAGGCCAAAACGCCAGTCTTCATGAAATGTGCCCAAATGTTTTTTCTATTTTTCCTTTCCCCTAAGGTTGGAGGCAGATAAGACTATGCCACTTCAGTGAGTGATAGGGAAAATTAACTGCTACTTCTCCCTCTTCATGGGAACATGCAAATGCCACAGAGCATGCCCACATCACTCCCTCAGTCAATAGGCCATTTTCTTTTGTTAGGGTTCTGTTTTAACAGTACATGCAAAATGACTGCATCAAATTGTAAAAAAAACAGTCTTAAAAAAGAATGAAAAATACCCAATTAGAATTTTTATTTCAGAATTATTTGTAATTAGAAATCAAACATAAGTTAATCTTTCCCCTTTAAGGATGACTGAACAAAATACATACCCATCAACACTATATACTACTGTTAAAAGCCAATGCTCCCGCTTTATATATTAGTTTAAGTGTACAAATAAATCTGTTTTGAGATATTAGAGCCCATAGCTTCCAAGAAACATCCAAAAATATCAAACATGTAGGAATCCACTAGTCACTATTCTTTACGAAACTTTAGTTGTGTCCAATTCTCTCTCAATTGTTTGCTGTTTTACACTCTATACATTAGACAGATCTAACGTGCATTGGCACCTTAAGATTTCTCCATTAGCCTTGCCAGCAGAACTGACAGATCTTCTACAGGAGGAAACATTTTAGCTTTGTTAAACACAGTGTTCACATCAAAGACCATTGGAACAGCTGTAATGTACAGCATGTTGTATCTAAATGAACGTTTACAGCAGCATTACAGAACAGCATGCTCCTAAGAAGAAAGCAAGAAGCATTTATTTTACTTGGGAGGATAATTTGATGCAAATTTTGTGTGTGTGCTAGAGGTAGAGAAGTTTCCAAACAATTTTTTTATATCATTTGATCCTTTGTTGTGTTTTAAACATTTAATCATGTTCCTGAATGGGCGCCCTGTATTTGAGATACAGACTCATCCCATAACTGTCCAGTATTAAAGAAGTTTTCCAGAACTTTAAATTGATGACATATCTTTACATAGTAACATAGTAACATAGTTATTAAGGTTGAAGGAAGACTTTAAGTCCATCTAGTTCAACCCATATTCTATCCTAACCTGCCCTAACATGTTGATCCAGAGGAAGGCAAAAAAAACCCAAGTGGCAAACAGTAAGCTTCACATTGGGGAAAAAAATTCCTTCCCGACTACACATACGGCAATCAGACTAGCTCCCTGGATCAACGCTGTATCTAGGAAACTAGTGAATATAGCCTGTAATATTATACTTTTCAAGAAAGGCATCCAGTCCCCTCTTAAATTTTAGTAAGGAATCACTCATTACAACATTAGACGGCAGAGAGTTCCGTAGTCTCACTGCTCTTACAGTAAAGAATCTGCATCTGTGATTATGGCTAAACCTTCTTTCCTCCAGACGTAGAGGATGCCCCCTTGTCCCCGTCACAGGTCTAAGGCCGGCGTCACACACAACTACAAAAAATCTGACCGTTTTAGTCAGTCGATTGTCGGATCAAAATGCAAACATCACACATCCTTCTGGCATCCGATTTTCCTTCAAAGATGCGATTTAGTCGCATGTGTGTGTACCTTGTAACATCCGATTTTCATCCGACTTGCGAGAATTTCTCGCAGGCTTGCAAAACTGACATATAATGGATCCAAAAGAATAGTATTTAAATCACAAAAGAAAGAATAGATATATACACATAGAACACATATATATATATATATATACATGTCATTGTGACATATATATATATATATATTTATAGTTCCTAGCCTTCTACATACTGTAATAGCCGCTAATTCAATTGCCGGCTTTTGTGAAATCACAGAAGCCGACATGAAATGATACATTGTTTCCATACAGTTAACCATGTAATTTCCTGTATTTTGATATATGGTTTGAACTTACGATTACATGAGTGTATTTGTGCAAAATTTCAGACATGTAGGGGTTAATTAAAGGTGTAAATTCGTTGAAAAAAAATGCGTGGGCTCCCGCTGTATTTTCTCCACCAGACAGACAAAGCAAGCGAGTGGGGGCAGATAATAATAGCCTAGGGAGGGTACATTTTTTTTGTGCCCCCCCCTGGCTACTAACATCTGCCCCCAGACACCCCAGAAAGGGCAAATCTATAATTAGATTCGCCCTTTCTGGCACTTTGCCCATCTATTCCCATTGCCCTGTAGCGGTGGCGAATGGGTTAATAAGGCGTTAATGTCACCTTAGTATTGAAAGGTGACCTTAAGGCAGGTTAATAATTGAGAGCTGTCAATTAGACAACTATCAATTATTAATCCTATTGAAGTAAATAAAAAAACACAAACACACTTTAAGAATAAATAATTTTAATGAAATCAAAACACATTTTTTTGACCATCTTTTATTTCACTCTTAATCCGTTCGAAGCCCTTGTTCTTCTAAAATAAATATAAAATAATAAAACAACATTATTCTTACCTATCTGGCAATCTGTCACGTCCCACGATGTAATCCTTCACAAAGGGTTAACTAGCAATCAGATAAGCAGCGCAAGTAATCCTGCGTGCTCAACTGATAGCTCCTGAATGAATGAGCTTATCTCCTGCCGACAGGAGAGGATGTGATTAATGAATGAAGCTTAATTGATTGTATCCACTTTCACGTTTGGTCAGGTCACTGAAGTGAAAGTGGCAATAAATGAATTAAGCTCCATTCATGAATCTATTCCTCTCCTTTCGCTGGGAGAGTAACTGATTCATTCATGGGGTTACAACTCGGAGAGAGCATTAGCTTTCTGCAAGCTGTAACCTGTTAACCCTTTCTGATGGATTACACCGTGGGACCTGACTGTACATCGGATTGGTAAGAATAATTTTGCTTTTTTATTTTATTTTTATTACAGGAAATGGTTTTAGCAGGTAAATAAAATATGGTCAAAAACTGTGTGATTATTTAATTAAACTTATTTTTTATTAAACTGTGTGTGTTTGATTTTTCTTTCATACAATAGGATTAATAATTGATAGTTGTCTAATTGACAGCTCTCAATTATTAACCTGGCTTAAAGTGACCTTTCAATTGCAAGGTCATTTTAACCCCTTATTAACCCATTCGCCACCGCTACAGGGCAATGGGAATAGACGGGCAAAGTACCAGAAAGGGCAAATCTAATTATAGATTTGCCCTTTCTGGGGTGTCTGGGGCAGATGTTAGTAGCCAGGGGGGCACAAAAAATATGTACCCTCCCTAGGCTATTATTATCTGCCCCCACTCGCTGACTTTGTCTGTCTGGTGGAGAAAATACAGCGGGATCCCATGCATTTTTTTTCAACGAATTTACACCTTTAATTAACCCCTACATGTCTGAAATTTGGCACACATACACTTAAGTAATTGTAAGTTCAAACCATATATCAAAATACAGGAAATGACATGGTTAACTGTGTCTAAACAATGTATCATTTTCATGTCGGCTTCTGTGATTTCACAAAAGCCGGCAATTGAATTAGCGGCTATTACAGTATGTAGAAGTGTAAGAACTATAAATATATGTATATGTATGTGTCACAATGACATATATATATATATATGTATTCTATGTGTGTATATCTATTCTTTCTATTCTTTATTAAAGCTGTCAGTGTGATTTTACAGTATAGCCGGGGATGAATTGCCGGCTTTTCTAAAGGACACCGATGCAATTTAATCGAAAGTCACACATGCGGTCCGTTTGTAATCCGATTTTTGATCGCTCCCATAGACTTGCATTAGCGATAGTCGACCCACAATCGGTGACAATCGCAGCATGCTGCGATTGCACTCGGACGTTTAAAACGGACCACAAAAAATCTGATACTGGGAGCTGCTCCATAGATTAACATAGGTCCGACTGCAATGCGAGATTTCATCGTATTGCAGTCGTCCGATTCTGTCGCCAGTGTGACGCCGGCCTTAGAGTAAAAAGATCATTAGAAAGGTCTTTGTACTGTCCCCTCATATACTTGTACATTGTAATAAGATCACCCCTAAACCTTCATTTTTCCAAACTAAATAACCCCAAGTGTAATAACCTGTCTTGGTATTGCAGACCCCCCAGTTCTCTAATAACCTTGGTCGCTCTTCTCTGCACCCGCTCCAGTTCAGCTGTGTCTTTCTTATACACCGGAGACCAGAACTGCACACAGTATTCTAAGTGTGGTCGCACCAGTGACTTGTATAGAGGTAAAATTATGTTCTCCTCATGAGCATCTATGCCTCGTCTAATGCATCCCATTTAGGATCAGATAATATCATATTGGTGGGGTCCGACTCCTGGAACTTTCACAAATCATCTGGTTGAAGGAGCCAAAGTGCATTGGATGTAGCAAAGGTACTGTAAGGTCTCTCACGTTAACTTGTTTGTCGCAGTCCCGGAAATATCTGAACAGCAGGGATGGAGAGAGTTAGAACCCTAAATATGTGATATTGATGACTAAAGATGAACAAAGCAATTTATCCAATTCAAATCCATTATAAATTTCTTAAAAAATATGAATTCGCCAAAATATGATTTTTTTGTGATTCTACTTACGGTACACAAATCTGGTCACCATTTTACTGAATTCTTATCCAGGAGGTGGTTAAAATAATCATATTCTCATCTCTCCTTGACACTACCCATACCACCGCTACTTCCACCAGTCTTCTGGGCAGTTCTTCTGTCTACTGTCTTCTTTCTTGCATCTTCTTCTCTTTTTAAGCCTCTAGAGTTGCCATTCTCCACCAAACCCCATGTTGTCAACTGTAGCGCAATGCCTTTAATGACAAGCATCACGATGCAAGCGATCACGTGACGTAAGGTGCCCATTACTGATGTTAATGCTTGCATAGCTCAAGGCGTGATAGTGTGGGTCTAGTGAAAAATAAAATGGAAACCAGAAGAGACCAAAAACAGAAGAGAATAGCAACATCACAGAGAAGCTGTTAGGAGGACTGGTGGCAGGAGAGGTATAAGGAGGACCGAAGAGAGATGGATATGAGCTTTTTTTAATGCAAATCAAATTTCCAGCCTGAATTACCATAATGAAAATCAGTCAAATTGGAATTTTAAATGAAATTGGAACTTAAACCTCTTAAAAGGCATCTTTAAGCAACACATGCCATCATAGTGACGCCAAGCACAATTGCCAGTCATTGTGTGTGTCGGTAGAAGCTAGAGCATTTCTTCTAATCAACGGTAACTGCAATGTTCCCTCTATAAGCAACTGCGCCAGCAGATTAACGTCATAAACTATAGTATAAAAAAATGCCCTTGGATTAAGTGTCACGCTGTATAGCAGATATATATATATATGTGATGACAGTAATCTATATCAAAAGGGCAACATACAATATAACATGCGCATAGATATATGATAACATAGAATTACCTGACAGAAAGTCCAGTGGGTCAATACGGAATCCGTTATACGCTGTCTCCGGCTAGAGGGTGACCGGGGTCTATGCTGACCCTAAACTGGGGTCCTAACTAATCCCTCTACCTGGAGGTACTGTTAAAGGTACAGAGGTCCAGGCCACCAGCGTAAACCCTGTCTCCTATCAATCCCTGCCAACTGTAATCTAGTCCTAAGAAGGACCCTAATTACCACCAAAGGGAATGAACAGGTAACGGTTAATGAACAGAAAGACATACAAGAAAGACAAGAAATAAAGTAAATAAAGTCTTACATACAACACTCACACACAGTAGGAACACCTAAGGTCTCAGAGATAAACTATAAGCTATAAGAGTAAAAACAACTAAGGAGCTCTTAGCTTAAGTATTCTCAGAACCGATCCAGTCTGCTAGACTACATAAAGGCTTTCACCGGCATCTAACAAGCAGACTGGCAGGTATATGAAGGAATCTAATTAGAACATAATCAAAAGCAGCCGGGCGAGGCTGGACCTAGTCTTAGCAAAGAGCTAGGTAAAATTAACTCCCTCATTACCAAACACAAAGAAACAGCAACTCAGCTGTGAGAAGTCAGAGTGTGTAATCGCGACGATCCTTGTGGCGATACACCCATGACAGTACCCCCCCCTCTACAGGGGACTCCGGACCCTCAGGGCCAGGTCTGCCCGGGTGAGTTGTGTGAAAGGTCCGAACCAATCGATCTGCGTTAACATCAGACGCAGGGACCCACGTCCTCTCCACAGGACCATACCCCCTCCAATGAACCAAGTACTGAAGGGATCGGCGACTGAGACGTGAGTCAATGATTTTCGACCCATGAAATTCCACGTTATCATTGACCACCACTGAAGGCGGAGGTAGAGGTGACGGTATGACTGGTGCCACATACTTTTTAAGTAATGACTTGTGAAACACATTATGAATTTTAAACGTAGGAGGGAGGTCCAGACGAAATGCCACAGGATAAATTATGGAACTGATCCTGTACGGCCCGATGAATCTGGGACCCAACCTCCAGGAGGAAACTTTAAGTTTTATATTCCTGGTAGACAACCAAACTAGATCGTTCACCTTCAGATCTAGACCAGAAACTCTCCCCCTATCAGCCATCCGTTTGTAACGGTTCCCCGTAACCTTCAGTCTTAACCGATCTGGAACTATCAGTCTCCCTGGAAGTCCCACCGGGGCGTCCCCCTGAGCCCCCAATACCTCCCCCTCAAGCTCAGAGCATACAGCTGACACTACAACTCCCTCCTGAGGAATAGGAACCGGATCATCCGTCTTCCCGGCCCCTGGGAAAGTACGAGATAAGGCATCAGGAAGCAACTTTATTGAGCAGTCATATGCGCGATGAGGAGGTAACTCTTTACACCCCTCCTCTGAGAACATCTCCCCAAAGTCCTCCAGAAAAGGAGACAAAGTCCTAGGCACAACCGCACCGATGACCGTGCTCATGCAGTTATTCCTGCAAAATTTACCCCACTGGCTTATCTTTCCGGATTGCCAATCAATCACTGGGTTATGTTTAGCCAACCAAGGAAGTCCCAACACAATAGGAGTAGGTAGACCCTCCAACACATAACAAGACAATTGCTCTTTATGTCTTGCCCCTACTCGAAGATCTATGTTATGAACCAAGCTACCTTGACCGAGAGGTCTAGAATCAATAGAGACTATAGGGACCGGTTTGGCCAATACACTCAGTTGCATACCATGCACCTGGGCAAACCGAGCGTCCACCAGATTAGCCCCGGACCCACTATCAAGAAAAACAGAAATCCTCTCAGTTCTAGTACCAATCACCACCTCCGCAGGCACAAGAAACTGAGAGGGATTTGGGGACGAAATACACACTCCCAGGTTAACTCCTTTGCTCAAAGAGGCCCGGGATGGACACCCCCCAACAAAATTTCCCTCTCTCCCGCAAAAGAAACACCTTCTAGTCTTGCGGTGCACCGCCAATTCCCTCCTACAAAAAGATGTCCCTCCCAACTGCATGGGTTCCTCAGAACAGACCAGGGGAACCTCAGTATAAGGGACTTTAGTAGTAGGTGGAGTCATCACGGGAGGCGGAGTTACCTCGCGTCTTCCCCGAATTCGTCTATCCATGCGAATAGCGAGGGCCATAGCAGCCTCCAGTGATGGAGGAGAATCATACTGAGCCAACACATCTTTTAATTTGTCAGACAACCCTTGACAAAACTGGCTCCTAAGAGCTGGGTCATTCCACTGAGTATCTGTTGCCCATCTACGGAACTCAGAAGAATATTCCTCCGCTGGACGATTTCCTTGCCGTATTTTACGTAACTTTGTTTCAGCAAGGGAAACTCGATCCGGATCATCATATACCAGACCCAGGGCAGTAAAAAATCGATCCACTGACTGGAGATCTGGGGAGCCTGGAGGAATAGAGAACGCCCAAGATTGAGGGTCCCCTTGTAAGAGCGAGATAACAATTCCCACCCTCTGCTCTTCACTCCCAGATGACCGAGGCCGCAGCCGAAAGTACAATTTACATGCCTCCCGGAAAGTAAAAAATTTGTCCCGCCCACCAGTGAACCTGTCCGGGAGAGCAACCTTAGGTTCAGATCTGGTTTGCTCCGGGGGGAACAAAACCTTGGACTTAATGTCTGCAAACTCCATGGACAACCCCTGCAACTGCCGGGCCAGCTGGGCTACTGGATCCATGACAGCTGGAGAGAATCTTTAGTATGGCCGGTGAAAATGTCACGCTGTATAGCAGATATATATATATGTGATGACAGTAATCTATATCAAAAGGGCAACATACAATATAACATGCGCATAGATATATGATAACATAGAATTACCTGACAGAAAGTCCAGTGGGTCAATACGGAATCCGTTATACGCTGTCTCCGGCTAGAGGGTGACCGGGGTCTATGCTGACCCTAAACTGGGGTCCTAACTAATCCCTCTACCTGGAGGTACTGTTAAAGGTACAGAGGTCCAGGCCACCAGCGTAAACCCTGTCTCCTATCAATCCCTGCCAACTGTAATCTAGTCCTAAGAAGGACCCTAATTACCACCAAAGGGAATGAACAGGTAACGGTTAATGAACAGAAAGACATACAAGAAAGACAAGAAATAAAGTAAATAAAGTCTTAAAGTCTTACATACAACACTCACACACAGTAGGAACACCTAAGGTCTCAGAGATAAACTATAAGCTATAAGAGTAAAAACAACTAAGGAGCTCTTAGCTTAAGTATTCTCAGAACCGATCCAGTCTGCTAGACTACATAAAGGCTTTCACCGGCATCTAACAAGCAGACTGGCAGGTATATGAAGGAATCTAATTAGAACATAATCAAAAGCAGCCGGGCGAGGCTGGACCTAGTCTTAGCAAAGAGCTAGGTAAAATTAACTCCCTCATTACCAAACACAAAGAAACAGCAACTCAGCTGTGAGAAGTCAGAGTGTGTAATCGCGACGATCCTTGTGGCGATACACCCATGACATTAAGAGTGCCAGCTTTGTGTTCTGTAAACAGATTGCCTTCCAATAATCAATGCCAGCGGAGTGACTCCGTATTACCAGCAGAGTGCACCGAGTCAGCAGCAATGCCATCCGAATGAATCTTTATAGACAGCGTAGCTGAGTTAGCCCTGATACATTCTGAGGCAATACACGATAACAATATGTTATGTATCTATACATTAATTAGGCTTAACATTAACATGTAGATTTCATAAACTTGGTTCCAATCACAATCACCATCTTAATTACTTAGCTTTATTGTCTCACAGAAATCATTAGTTGTGAAATGTTTCTCAAGCATTTCCATGGCTCTGAATACTTATACCATTATAGACTAGCCAAATCTGATGGCTAATTGGAAGTTATAAAAGTTTTTATATGCCTGGAAGCTGTCCATAAGTCTAATGATTTGATGACCGATGATGCATGGAGAAAATAAAGTACAATACTAAGGGCCTACCACATAGCACTTGTAATACCACTGATGTACATGGCACTTGCCAAATAAAGCTTCATTAGGAATGTACATCAAATAGCACAATCTGCATCCAGCCAGCCACTCGTAATAAAATAGGAAAGGGAAAAATCAACTAAACTTGACAGACACTAGCGGTTGGGATTGTATTTTCCTATAAAGATAAGCACATTGTCGATAAATAGATGTATACAAAACTAAGCAGAGGATGGACAGATTAGATAGATACCGTATTTTTCGGATGATAAGACACTTTTATCCCCACAAATTTGGGGGGAAAATGGGGGTGCATCTTATAGTCAGAATATACTTACAAATACTGTGGCGGTAGCAGGATTCGGGAGATTCTGCAGCGGTCTCGGTCTGACGCTGCCGGGCAATGATCACACTCCCTTCCCAGGCTGGTGCAGCAGTTGAAACAGGTTCGGCGGTGGTGCTTTGTGGTGTGGGTTGGCTCTGCCAGCATTTTGTGAAAGCCCGAAGGCCCCACACATCCATTGCTGCAATGTGGTGGCCTCCAGGAAAATGGATGCTGGGGGCGGTGCATGCTCAGATTGAGATCTCGGAAACGAGATGTTGGGACAAGATCTCGTTGCTGAGATCTCAATCTGCTGCGATGAGGTGGCCTCCTGGAAAATGGCCGCCGGGGGTGGCGCATGCTCAGATTGAGATCTCAGCAGCGAGATCTCAATCTGAGCTTTGCTGCCCCTGTTGGCCATTTTCCCAGAGGCCACCGCATCGCAGCAATGGATATGCAGGGCCTCCAGGTATTCACAAAATGCTGGCGGAGCCCCCTGCACCACAAAGCACCACCGCCGAATCTGGCGCATCAGCCACACCAGCCCCACCAGCCTGGGATGGGATTTCCCGGTGGCCACTGCATCACAGCAATGGATATGCAGAGCCTCAAGGCTTTCACAAGATGCCGGTGGAGCCCCGAGAACCACTGCCGAACCTGCCGCCCCAGCCTGGGATAGGATTTCCCGGAGGCTACCGCACCTGCCGTACCAACCTGGGATGGTAGTCATATCGACAGACCACCGAACATCCCCTGTGATCCCACTCCACCAGCGCTGCTGATCCCCCCGGGGTAAGCTGAATTTGGACTGTAAGACGAACCCTCGTTTGACACATTAATTTTTTTCCCTATTTTCCTTTTGAAAATTTGGGAAGCATCTTATGGTCAGGTGCGTCTTATAGTCAAAAAAATACAGTAGAAAGATAGATATATATTGAAGAAAGTGGAGGATTTATTCAGACTCACATGTTTGGGCGTCGCTTCAACTCTAACTGTGCCTTTCTCAAGGCTTGAGAAAGGCTCAATTAGAACCGAAACGTTGAACAGGCATGTGGGTCTGAATAAATCCTCCACTTTCTTCAACACATAGAGTATGGAGTGCTGCCTTCATTTTTAATTTTCTACCTGATATTGGGGCAAGTTTTTGACTTCTTGCCAGAGGGGCCTTGCACCCAAAGATAAGTATTGTGCTGCTCCATTCTTGCCTAGATAGATATATAGATAGATAGACAGACAGACATATGTGGGATAGATAGATAGATAGATAGATAGATAGATAGATAGATAGATAGATAGATAGATAGATAGATAGATAGATATGGGATATAGATAGATAGACTGACAGACATGGGATAGAAGATAGATAGTAGATAGATAGATAGTAATGATAGATAGATAGATAGATGTATAGATAGATAGATAATATCTCTTCAAAACTGGAAGCAGCACACATAGTGGAGTCAATTCACGTGCAGTTTAATTGTCCATCTGGCAATGTTTCGGTCCCAAAAGTGTGGACCTTTTTCAAGGTAGATAGATAGATAGATAGATAGATAGATAGATAGATAGATAGATAGATAGATAGGGGATAGATAGATAGAATAGATATGGGATAGATAGATAGATAGATAGATAGATAGATAGATAGATAGATAGATAGATAGATAGATAAGATAAAAGATGACTCTTATTGCATGCATCTCCCCCACCACAGACATGCTGTTATGAGCTATTCTGTAGATGTTCTTGCGTCCTTCTCGGGGTCAGAGGGCACATATGGAAGAACTATTGCCTGGTAGGACTCTGGTACAATGATTGTTTGTATATAGGATGTATGCTCTGAACTGGTTTTACAGATCAATGGTTAGACGGCTAGAACAAAGGAGTGCCATCATACAATTTGCCTAGAAATAAAAACTTCCCTGTTCTTTTGGGATTTTTGGATAAATATTCAATATTTTGTTGTTTAAGGAACCATTTTTTTACCTGGATGTTAAGAGATATGCAACTTTGTAATACACTTTGTGATTCAATTGCTAACCTTTTTCAACATTGTATTTTTCCAAAAGAGAAAATAAGCTTTATATAAAATTCAAAGGATCTAATTCATTAAGACTGGCATTTTGGACTTAATTAATTAAGAAGCTGCTTAATGGATTGGGTGCATCTTACAACTGGCGTGCAGTACATTAGCGAAAAATTTGGATGAATAGACAGGTGGGATTCGCAATGCTTGCTCAATATGATTTATCCACTTTGGCAGAGCTGGTCATGACTGGCTTAAAACCACCACAACTTGCAAAGTTTTTGTGTACCTTTCATATTCTGCAAAAAATTTGCAACATTTGAAGATGTTTTAAAATTCTTTATGACTAAGGCCCACAGTTTCAGTCCATTCCTATTTTCAAACTTTGACCTCAGGATTAGAGTTGAGCGAAACAGGTTGGCCAAATTCATAAGTCACCGACTTTTGCCAAAGTTGAGTTTCGCCGACAGATACCCGACCATAGCGTGAAGTCGGCCATGCGGTCGGCAAAACGAGCGCCAAAGTCGGATTTCCCAGAATGCTTGCAGGTGCCTTTTTTCAGCCAATGAGCAAGGATGTACACTGTGGGCAATGAGATGACATGTGCAGCGTCCACCACCATCGTAGAAAGGGGCATTGCAGTGATTGGCTTGCTTTGGGGGTGTCATAGTGTCTATAAAAACCCTGACTGCCATTTTACTTCTGCCGATCTTAACAGTAGGAAGAGGTTGCTGTTTATCAGTAGGGAGAGAGTTAGGGCTGTAAAGATATAAGAAGTTCTTATGTGCTTGTGCTGATAGCAATTGTGCTGTACAGTTAGTGTGCAGTGACAGGGGAGCATTTTCTTGTGTGCAGCAGCGCTGGTTATTAGACTGCCTAATAGTTGTATTGCTGTGTGTACACTGCTGTGCAGACTGCTTTTTACACAGCACTAATACATTGTAAGCTTTTCAGGGATATAGCTCTGGGATCGCCGTCCGGGTAGACGGAGTGGCACGGAAACAGTTCATTCACAGACAGCAGTTCTGGTAAAAACTGGCCGCAACCAGTTTTATTAAAGTCCACAGCAAACAGAACATAATCAAAACCAAATCATAAACATAAGCCCTGGGCTTGTCCAGCCACTTACTACACTTAGATAGATTTCCCTCTCTATCCGGGTCCAGACTCTAACAGCCTGTCCCCAAAACAACACATATGTTCAGTAGTTACCAGCATGGAGGTTCGCAGAGGCTCCTCTTTGTGTCTAAAGGCATATCCAACATCCAGACTTGAGAGAGCTCCCCTCCTATTCAGCAGCTATCTGCATGGATTCTCACAGAGACTACTCCTGTGTCCGGGGTACATCGAGCACCCAGACTGAGACAGCTCATACTCCTGGAGACTCCTTCTTGTGCCTGGACTCCTTGTCCAGACTAAGCGAGCTCTCTGTCTGTGTTCGCAGACACCTACTTCTGGTCTCCTAATTAACAGCTGAGTGGTTTCAGGCCTGAGTTGCAAGTGTGTACTGAATGTAAGGTGTAGTGACCTTTCTCTACCACTAGGTTTACAAAGCCATACATTTCCCTTATACCAGTCAGCAAAGTATCTAGGTGAAATGTACACCCCATTCAACACACATACTCTCACTGTCTCACATATCCCCCCCCTCTTCTCCAGACCGGAGGGCTGGTCATCCAGACCGGAGGGCTGGTCAACAATCCAAAAGAGACAGTGAACTCTGGACCAGTCATGGCCCTCACCAGCTTCATCTTCACTACTGTCATCTGTATCTTCACCTGAGCCATAGCCAACATCAGCTTTCTCTTCATCTGAAGCATCCGCACTACCCTGTACCCTCCCAGGCCTATGCTCTCTGCGGGCCTCGGGTATCCTGCACGGTTTCATCTTGACCTTAGGGCCGGGCTCAGTTTCGATATAGTGCCTGGCCAGAGAAGTACGACCCGGCACATCAGAACACTTCTGCTGACTCTTCCTCAGAAACTCACGTACCTCCTGTCCCTGGTGCACTGACCATGTGTCACCAACTATCACAGAAGGTATAGGGGGTTTTTCACTTTTCTCTAGTTCCCCTTGAACCCTCTTTAGCACATCTATTTTCTTGAATATCGTTTGACTCATAAAGTCTATTTCACAGACCTTAAGCTCCTCTGCCATGGTCTCTGACCATTTTAAGCTACACTGTTCAAATGATTGGGACTGTAGAAGGAGCTGATCGTTTTTCTTTTGCAGTACACATAATTCATCCGCTAAGTCTCCAGCTGAATTGTAATGTTCTACCGTAACAACAGCATTCTTATATAGAGCCTTAGACTTATTGAGCAGCATTTGCTCTTGCAACGAAGAGATTCCCTGTATCCTTCCTTTTACTTCATAGACCTTCTCACGAAGATGCTCATGGCTTTCATCACACTCCTTCATCACAGTTTGGAGTTTTTTCTGAGAAGTCATCAATTCATCTGGTACCTGTTGGACGTCTTTTATGTCTTCGGCCCCTTCTTCAGGCTCTTCTGGTAGAACATGCTCAGAAGCCCTACCGTCAGTCTTACATTCTACCTCTTCAGTCACATCATTATGGTCTCCAATATTTCCATTTATTCCGGCTTTCAAGTTCTCCTTGATAGCTGCATCTGTATACTCAGAACCCGCCGGATTCTTCTCTTCCACCACGTTCTGCATCCCATCTGAGCTCCCGTGTGTCTGCAGCGGCAACGGAGTGACACATCGCTTTTCCCATTTGTTGGGACGTGGCTCCGATGTAGACTCCATGAAAGTGCGCTTGAGCTCACCAACGCCAGCCTGATGTCTCAAAATCTCATCTTGTGACTTATCCAGATCCTTGGTGTCACTCGGGAACACCGCTGGGGCTCCGGGCGCCGAACTTCCAGCCTGAGCTTCACGAGTTGCAGCTACTGATCCGAACCGCAACCCGTCCACGCCGCTGTCTTCGGCAGAAACAGATTCCTGGACAGAGTCAGTCCCCATATCTTCAGTCTTGTTCCTCACAGCTTCACTTGAGACCTCAGCTTCTGATGAGGCATCTGGCTTGGTGACTACCACTTCTATGGCTTTTTCCATCTCTGCAGCATCTCCCTCAGAGTCCTTGGCACGATACAGATCCACACCATACCTTGGTAACTTCACATTTCCAACAGCATCTACTTGGGCTGTGTTCAGTTTCAGAGTCCTGCCTTTAAAGCTCAGCTCTCCTCCTTTCACCTTAGTCTTCGCCAGGGAACCGGCCAACTGTAAAACATCTTCAGATGCCATCTTCTGTCCGACTGCAAGGTCAGCATCAGCCTTCCTCTCAGGACTCTCAACCTCCTCTGCTACCATGCCTTCCTCATTTGCACTAGTTGCTTGATTGTCATCAGATGATTCACTATCACTACCACTATCCCTGTCTGACCCCTTTTTCTCAGCCACATCTGGCTCACTTTCAGGGTTATACACTTCATTTTCATTCACATCGTGCTCACTGTCAGGGTTATACAATTCATTCTCATTCACATCCTGCTCACTTTCAGGGTTATACACTTCATTTTCATTCACATCCTGCTCACTGTCAGGGTTATACAATTCATTCTCATTCACATCTTGATCTGGAACCTTAGTTAACATGTCATCCACAACATTAACTTCACCATCTGGTCCCTGGTTTCCCTCAGGTGGTCCCTCAAGTATGTGACTATGTGACAACCCCAGCACTATACTTCCATATAGCTCAGGTACTAGGAGCTGGCTCACGACCTCTCCCTGGACTTCAGTGTCCATATACAACAGGTGAGTGTTTATGGCAACATGAGGAAACCTCTCCTCAGAGCCAGGCTCTTGGGAAACCTCATTTAGAACATTTATATTTTCCTGGGCCGTTTTAAGAGAGGGGTCTCGCCACTGCTCACTCTCAAAATTGTCACAGGACACAGGTAAGTCAGGGACACTCGGTTCCCGAGAACCACCATCCTCGTCTCCCAACATCACCTGCAAAGGAATTTCATCACTATCACAGTCATCATTATTATCAATATCATTATCATGATTATGATCAGTATCATCATCACTATCATGATCATCATCATTATCATTATCAGCATCATTATCATGGTCATCATCATTATCATCATTATCATTATCATCATCATCATCATCATCATTATCACATAAGTTTAACGGCCCACTAGCATTGTGTTCCGCCTCTCGGGACTGCGCACCCTCAATAGGAGCTTCATCACACTGTCCATCAGAAACATTTTTCCCCCAGAGATCCTTAGACCGGGGAAAGTCATTACCCAATATGACGGGGGGCACCAGGTTCTTCACTACCCCCACTTCACATGAAACCTCCCCGCGTTTGGGGATCAAGTCCACGACAGTCTCTGGGTAGACTTTGGTGTCTCCATGGACGCACACCACACTCAGGTGTTTATCAGGGATAAAGTCCCTATCAATCAGGCTGTCCCATACGGAAGTCACTGGACTCTCTGAGTCCAAGAGGGCCTGTGCTGGGCAGTCATTTACAACCACCGGGGACCCCTGTGGTCCAGTCTCTTCGGCTGAGGTGGACACACACACAGGCTCTGCGCAGGGAGAGAGGGATCCGCCAACATCACAACACATAGGCTCCCCCTCTATTGGACAGTTGGCTGCAATTTCACGACATCTCCAACACTGTCCATCACACTCTCCCACCCACACGACCCCAACAGCTGGAACGCTCTTACCGGGAGAGTTCGGCGTCCAGGAACTCTGAAGTGACGACCTCTCAGACGGCTGGTCACGGAGGCAGTCTTTGGTGGCGAAGGCCCTCTCCATCAGGCTGACCAGACGATTGGCGTCCTGGTTTTCTCCTTGTCCGACCTCTGGCTGTACCTCAGGAGGACGTGCTTGGGTGTAGCGGTCCACTATCACCTTTTCAACTCCATAATCAGGTTTGCTGACTGCAGACTCCCAACTGCATCTCCAGTCATGAACTCCCCTGGCACGGGCTGTCACCGTAACACCCAGCCGGGTAAGAATCTCCGCTTTCAGCTTGGCATAGTCTTGGCTGTCCTGCTCGCTCAGGTCAGCATAGGCCCTTTGGGGTTCTCCAATCAGATAGGGTGTGACCATCATGGCCCATTCAGATAGGGGCAGATTCTCCTTCTCTGCCAGTCCCTCAAACCTAGTGAGATATACCTCCACATCGTCACGAGGTGTCATCTTTTTCAGGGACCGTCTTACCGCCTTCTTTACAGCGGACAATGCAGGTGACTTTGCAACATTACTTTGGGACGATGCGCTGCAAGTCTTTTGTAGTGCTGCAACCTGCTCAAAAAACAACCGGTTATTCTCCTGCTGCTGCAGGAATTGCTGCTGGGCCTGCTGCATGCGCTGCTGGTGCTGCAGGCGCTGCCGCTCCATGCTCTGCTGCATGCTCCGCTGGGCCTGGACCAGGTACTCAACGAGCTCCTCCATACTGCCGGACTTATCTGTCTCAACCACGGCAGTCTTATGTTGCACATTAACTTGCGCCGTTTGTTCAAACAGCGCCTCCATGCTGTCATCCATGCTGTCAGACTTCTCTGTCTCAACAACGGCAGTCTTCACTCAAGACATACACACTCCACAGTCTTTTCCACAGAAAATTCAGCCTTGCTGTGCAGACACACTTTTTTTTTTCTTTGCAAAGTCTATTAGGGCTACTGTCTCTTTAAGACTGCTCCAACAGACGTTTCTCTTTTTTTTTTTTTTTTCTCTGACACACTTTTTTTTTTCTCTGCTGCTGCTTCAACAGACTTCACCTTTATTGCTGTCTCTCGCCACGCACATTCCAGCACCAATTGTAAGCTTTTCAGGGGATATAGCTCTGGGATCGCCGTCCGGGTAGACGGAGTGGCACGGAAACAGTTCATTCACAGACAGCAGTTCTGGTAAAAACTGGCCGCAACCAGTTTTATTAAAGTCCACAGCAAACAGAACAAAATCAAAACCAAATCATAAACATAAGCCCTGGGCTTGTCCAGCCACTTACTACACTTAGATAGATTTCCCTCTCTATCCGGGTCCAGACTCTAACAGCCTGTCCCCAAAACAACACATATGTTCAGTAGTTACCAGCATGGAGGTTCGCAGAGGCTCCTCTTTGTGTCTAAAGGCATATCCAACATCCAGACTTGAGAGAGCTCCCCTCCTATTCAGCAGCTATCCGCATGGATTCTCACAGAGACTACTCCTGTGTCCGGGGTACATCGAGCACCCAGACTGAGACAGCTCATACTCCTGGAGACTCCTTCTTGTGCCTGGACTCCTTGTCCAGACTAAGCGAGCTCTCTGTCTGTGTTCGCAGACACCTACTTCTGGTCTCCTAATTAACAGCTGAGTGGTTTCAGGCCTGAGCTGCAAGTGTGTACTGAATGTAAGGTGTAGTGACCTTTCTCTACCACTAGGTTTACAAAGCCATACATTTCCCTTATACCAGTCAGCAAAGTATCTAGGTGAAACGTACACCCCATTCAACACAAATACTCTCACTGTCTCACAACTTTTATTCTTTTTTTCTGCACAGTTACCGACCGTTCATTTTTTCCCACACCGTATAGAGCTGTACACTCCTCACACACTACAGTGTACCGGCTGGTATCACGGACAAATACATGCTGACTATCTGTGTGTGACTCCGGAAATAAATACGGAGATTTAAATTTTCCCCTACACCGTATACAGCTGTACGCTCCTCATACAGTACCGTATATCTGCTGGTATTACGGTCAAATACATACTGAGTGAGCGTCTGTGTGTGACTCCGGAAATATATACAGAGATTTAAATTTTTCCCTACACCGTACACAGCTGAACCCTTCTGATACAGTACCGTATATCTGCTGTTTGTATTACGGTGAAATCAATACTGAGAGAGCATCTGTGTGTGACTCCCTAAATAAATACGGAGATTTACATTTTCCCCTACACCGTATACAGCTGTACGCTCCTCATACACTACCGTATATCTGATGGTATTACGGTCAAATCCATACTGAGTGAGCGTCTGTGTGTGACTCTCAAAATAAATACGGAGATTTAAATTTTCCCCTACACCGTATATAGCTGTACGCTCCTCATACAGTACCATATATGTGCTGGTATTTTTGGTACATTTTCCCAAACATGAGGAAGTATGGTGGAAGAGGCCGCGGACGTTGGCGGGGGGGCCAGCTGGTACTGATGGTGGTGGTGGTGCATCTGCTGGTAGTGCCAAAAGCTCAATAGCACCTAAGGCAGGAGGTGTTGAGCCTGTGTCATCGTCTAGCTCCAGAAGGCCTGGAAGGCTCCCTTTTCTGGGAGTAGGTAAACTGCTTTTAAAGCCGAAGCATCAGGAACAGGTTTTGGCTTACATTTCTGAAACAGCCTCCAGCTCTATCGCTTCCTCTTCTGAAGTTTCAAAAAATGCTAGCACTGAGTCGTCAGTGCAGGCTCCTGGTCAGGAACAACACCTTTCCTTGTGCCCTTCACCCCTACCAAAAGTGAAGAATGCGGCAGCCCACATTTCAGATTACTCCCTGGAGCTCTTTTCACATACCATGCCTAAGTTATCAAGTGAAATCCTGAATTCCCAAGTCCAAGATGAATATGACATGGAGTGCACTGATGCACAGCCAGTGCTATATGAATCTGCTGGTACATTTACCCAGAGCACTTACACGGTGACACAGAGTTGCATGCTTAGACATGTAAACACCATGCACTTGCAAGCGTGGACGGACTACAAAACCTCAGGTAGCACACGTGCACCTGCTCCGACTAAGGGTAGCCAGCAACGCTACATCGCTTCCCCCACTGTAAGCCCACTGTATAGCACACCACCAGCAAGAAATGTTGAGGTGTCATCGCAAGGCCAAAGCAGTCAGGGAATCACAATGTTTTTCCAACGATAGACTGCATCTAGGCCAGCACCACCACCACCACATCACCATCACCAACCCCCTCTCAGTCCACCATGTCCACTGCTAGTTCCACCATATGCAGCTCTCAAGTCCAGCTCACCCTAGCAGAGACTCTGAGTAGCACAAGAAAGTACTCATCCTCTCATCCGCATACACTGGCTTTGAATGCCTACATTGTCAAACTGATCTCATTAGAGATGATGCCCTTCGGTTTGGTTGAAAGCGCAGCGTTCCGAGAGCTCATGGCCTACGCTGTCCCACGCTGTGACGTACCCAGTCGGCACTTCTTTTCTAGAAAAGCCATCCCTGCCCTCCACCTGCATGTGAAAGACCGCATTGTACATGCTCTCAAACAATCAGTGAGTGGAAAGGTGCACCTCACAACAGATACATGGGACTGTAGGCTTGGCCAGGGCCGTTACGTGTGCATCACTGCACACTGGGTTAATGTGGTGGATGCAGGGTCCACAGGGGACAGCGGTGGTGGGACAGTGCTGCCTAGCCCACGGTATAGGCAACAGTTGGCTGTAGGCATTCGACCCTCCTCCTCCTCCAGAAGCGAAAGCTCGTCAACAGAGCACAGTCGCACGAGCACTCCATCCGCAGCTGCCAGTGTTGCACACGAAGTGTCCCACTATCGAACAGCTAGTGGTAAGCGTCAGCAGGCTGTTTTAAAGATGATGTCTTTGGGCGACAACAGACACACCGTGGAGGTGCTGGCCGACTTCTTGAAGCGAGAAACAGAGTCATAGCTGGGCAGTCTACATCTTGATCCAGGCAAGATAGTCAGTGATAACGGACGCAATTTTATGGCGGCCATAGCCCTGGCAAAACTCAGACACATACCTTGCCTGGCTCACACCTTGTTCCTGGTGGTGCAGTGCATCATAAATAATTATCCGGAGTTAACAGCCCAGCTCCATAAGGTGCGAAGACAGTGCTCGCACATCCGTCGCTTGCCCGTAGACTTCAGTCATATGCAGAGGCTGCAGCGATCGCTCCACCTCCACAAGCACCACCTAATCATAGACATTGCAACAAGTTGGAACTCCACCATGCACATGGTTGAGAGGCTGTGCGAACAAAGGCAGGCTGTAATGCATTTGTGGGAGGATACACGGGCAGGCAGTTTGAGGGCAGACATCGAGTTGTCGGGTGTGCAGTGGTCAAAGCCGAAAGACCTCTGTAAAGTCCTTCAGTGTTTTGAGGAATGCACACGGCTGGTAAGCGCAGACGATGCCATCATAAGCATGAGCATCCCACTTATCCATCTGCTCATGCAAGCTTTGACGTACATTAAGGATCAGGCGTCTGCAGTGGAAGAGGAAGAGGAGGGAAGCCTTGATGACAGTCAGGCATCGTTTGCTCAGGGAACTGTCCTGGATGAGGTGGAGGAAGAAGAGGAAGAGGAGGAGGAGAATGAGGGCGATGATTATTTTCTGGAGGAGGATGCTTCTCAATGGGCAAGAGAAAATGTTGGCTTGCCAAGGTCAGGTATAGGATTTGTGCGTGACTGGAGGGATGTGGATTTGGCAGAAAGTGCTCCTCCACCCACCACTGGCAGTTAGAGATGAGCGACTTTGCCTTTTTTAGGGTGGAGTCGGGCTTCATGAAACCCGACTTTCTCAAAAGTCAAGTCGAACTAAATCGGCCGACTATCGTGAAAAGTCGGAGGTCCGACTGAAACATGAAACCCAATGCAAGTCAATGGGGAAGCAAAGTCGGCAGGGAGTGGAGGACAGTAAACACACCTACAGTGGCCATTTCAATGCCAACGACATCAATTCTTATTACTTAAGCTTGGCAACCTTAATTTACTTTATTTTAATAGTTACGCATTGAAAACTGGGGGTTATTTGGCTAAAGATGTGGGGGGATAGGGCTGGCTCCAGGTTTTCATGTGTTCCGGGCGAAAGAGTGTCAGTGGGCCCCTTTAACACATACCACAATTCATGATGCTCCGATATGGCACAGAAATATAGGTATAGTACAATGACAAATACTTCACTTCTTACATTACATGACTGATATCTATTTTAAATTCCACAATAGCTCAAAAACCGGACAGTATATTACTTCATACAGTATTATGGCCACCACGGAACTTCCGGTTCCTGCGCTGACATGTGAGGAGGGAGTTTGGTGGAGCTCCTGAATTCCTCCCAGGTAACCACGCAGAACGGACTGATAGGAGCGCAGAAAAACCTCCCCCGGGAGCACTGTCACCTTCTGCACCCGTGGGGACATAATTTATGGAGCGTTACTTGCTCCGGAGTTCACAACAGACCCCTAACCAGCTGAAGCATAAGGGCAAGATGGCGCCTGGAGGAGAGAAGGGGGAGAGAGACGCGGTGCTGAATGCTGCCACGGACACGCAGCAAGAGCTCTTATCAGAAGCACCATGTGACCCGAGAGTTCCTCAGGAATTTGACTCCCAGAGAATGGCTGGAGAGGTCACAGCCCTTCTCTTACCAGATATACAGAAGCTGCTGGAGACGGCATTGCAATCATCCTTGTCTTCCATACAAAAGTCTGTGGAGCTGAATACCACTGCAATAACCAAGCTGCAGCAGGATGTGGCACTGTTACAACAGGAGAAGCAACTCGCCCAAGACAGAGAACAGAATCTTCAGCAGAAGTTACAAAGTTTGATGGAAAAAACGGAGGACTTGGAAAATCGCTCGAGACGGAGCAATTTGCGTATCGATGGGCTGCCTGAATCGTTTAAACCAGCAGACTTGCAATCCATCTGCGAGAAAGACAAACCGAAAATATTGGGACTTAACTACTACTGCCGTGTGGAACGTGCGCACCGCGTGGGACCGCCGCAAAACAACAACAGGCGAGGGGAGGCGCCGAAACCAACGACGTACAGGCCACGGCAAGTAATAATGAAGCTGCTAGATTATAACGATAAAGTTTCTTTGTTACGGGCATTCAGAGAAGCGAGGCGTCCTGTGCTACTTCATGGCTACGAGATTCTGCTCTTTGAGGACTTCTCAGTATCGGTCTCCAGGAGGCGGCGGGCGTTCAGTTCCATTTGCACTACGCTGTTCGAGCGAGATGTTCGCTTCCAGCTATTGTTCCCTGCGCGTCTGCGGCTGCAAAGATCTGACGGGACTTATGCCATTTATGACACACCAGAACAAGCCGAAGCAGCCTTGGAACGAAACCCACAAAGTGATAGGGAAGGACAGCAACGCAGAGCCAGGTTCTCCCCACGCCGACAACGACAAGATGGCAGTCCATGAAGGGGGACAGGAAAGCTGAAAGGGATTCTCTCCACGTTAAATGTCATATGGGATCTGCTTGCTGTTCAAGCCGTTTCTGTTGGAATCCCATGATCCCTATGTTGAAGCATGGACGCTCTGCTGTGTTTTTAGATGGCTCAGTTAATTTGTATTGGTTGTTGGAGGTCTCCCCTAGGGGAGGGCATCTAGACACACGTGGGACAAATGAGTTAAACACCACATATGGAGAGATAATAAGTGAAGCAGGCTAGTGGGGTCCATGCTTTGGGCACATGGGGGGGTACACTATATTGCCTGGGAGGATCGGGGCAATCACCTCACATGTTAGAAAAAAGGAGGTCACATAAACAGAGGTAGTGGTGGAGAGACTACGGCCGCATACAGCGGTCTATTGGTAAACAAGGGTTACTAGAAAAGAGATAGTTCGACAATCACTTAGGACAAAGGAAGAGGTACATATAAGCGGATCCGACAACAATATCTCAAGGAAGCTCAGGGACCCTTTTTAGAGTAGCGTGGGACCTCTCTCCAATAGTTAATCCTCAAATTGTCAATATATCTTGATTTGGTATTTGATACTGTGGTGCTGCTTCCTCCTCTCCTCGCAGGTTGTTGCCAACGACGGCCATAAGATGGTACACCGTCTCCTCCAGCACACTCTGACCTCTTCTGCTGCTCATTCAACATGAAGATCATCTCCTGGAATGTCAAAGGCTTGCGGGCGCCTGAGAAGCGTACAAAGATTCTAAGGTACCTCCGCCGGTGGAAGCCGGACATAGCACTTCTCCAAGAGACACACCTGAAGGTGACTGACTTTCCTCGCATGCACAAATTTTGGGTGGGGGACAGCTACAGGTCACAGGGCACTGAACGCAAGACAGGGGTATTGACATTAATCAGCAAGCACTTCAAGGGCAAGGTGATAGACTCCGAACATGACACAGACGGACGCTGGATGAGAATATCAGTATCACTCGACAACAAAACCTACAGCATTTATAACATATATGGACCTACAGAAGACAATGGACCGTTCTTTAGAGACATGGAGGCCCGTATACTTCAGGACACAATTTCCCTGAAAATAGTAGGTGGTGACTTAAATACGGTGAATCGACCCAGTGAAGATCGTAGGCCGATGCGAACGACTGTACGATCACATGACACGCGCTTACAACCTCTGCTAGACACGACTAACTTAGTAGACATTTGGAGACACTTGAACCCAGACGGTAGGGAATACTCCTTCTATTCGGCGCCACATGACTCATGGTCCAGAATAGATTATATACTGCTATCACAGGAGCTAGTAAGGGGAGTGGAAGAGGCGGACATACACAACATAGCTATATCTGACCACGCGCCCGTCTCAGTGACCCTGCCCGACATGGTCCAGATGGGGCCGGACCGCACTTGGCGTTTCCCTTCCTATTTGTTAACGGATGAGAAGTTTCGAGATCAGGTGAAGCAGTGGTGGCTGGAATATGTAAGAGATAATGGAGATAGCAGGGATAGACCGGAACTTTTATGGGCAGCAGGGAAGGCAGTAATGCGCGGGAAACTAATAGCTTATCTGACATCCGTAAAAAAGAAGATAGCGACAAATTACTCGCAGGCTAGCAGGACACTACGCGATAGCTATACGTCATACCTGACAACTTCCTCGATTCAGGATAAAAATAGATGGAAGCAGGCTAAGGCTGACTTTGACCTTTGGGTCGACCGCCGCGAGAGAACCAGTAATATGAATTATAGAGCCGAACTATTTCGTTATGGTAGCAAATCAGGGAGACTGTTAGCGCGACTGGCGAAAGGACATTACACTCCTCAACATATTACAGCGTTAACGAATATACACGGGACCATGAACACAGACCCTCGAAACATAAACACGATCCTACAAGAATATTACTCAGACTTATATAAGGAGGAGCACACGGACAGGGCAGAGGGACAGACCTTTCTAGACGGAATACGGTTACCATCCATCACACCTGATCAGCTTCTCCTTTTAAACAAACCAATTGAGGTGACGGAAGTGACAGCGGCGATAAAAGACCTGAAATCGGGGAAGGCACCAGGACCTGACGGGTTTACAGCCGAATTCTTTAAATTATTGAGTGAGGATATCTCACCCACGTTGGTAGGCACATTCAATCATATATTGGAGACAGGAGGGTTGCCCATCCACTCGAACATGGCACACATCAAGGTGTTACTAAAACCCAACAAACCTTCACACCTGGCTGGCTCCTATCGTCCAATCTCATTAATTGACCAGGATATCAAGCTTTTGTCCAGGATCATGGCTGATCGCTTGAGTAGCATTCTTCCTACACTGATAGGGCCATCACAGGTTGGCTTTGTTTGCCACCGAGCGGCCATGACTAATATTAGAAAAGCAATAGCAGTTCTGGATAAATACCGTGGTCTGACAACATCGAGCCCTGTTCTGCTGTCCTTAGATGCCGAGAAGGCATTCGACAGGGTGAGCTGGAGTTGGTTGGCCATGGTCCTGGACAAAATTGGCGTGAGAGGCACGTTTAGGACTTTCCTGACAGGACTCTACGCCAACCCACAGGCACGAATACACACTCCAGGCCACCTGTCGGCTCCTTTGACACTACAGAGGGGAACTCGTCAGGGGTGCCCATTGTCACCCTTGCTCTTTGATATAGCCCTTGAGCCATTAGTTAGACACCTGGAGGATAACACAGTATACGACGGTATAAAGGTAGGGGGATGGGAGATCAAACTGACATTGTTTGCAGACGATATACTCATTTATATGGCACATCCCCAAGAGCATCTCACTGGGCTATTAGACTGCCTAAAACTTTTTGAACGAATATCGGGATACCGCATCAACGCGTCCAAGAGTGAAATTTTGGAATTGGGAAAGCCTAACCCTCGTGAGCTCTGGCGTGCTCACGGATGGGGGTCAGATGTACTTAAACCCTTTATAACATACCTGGGAATCAAAATAGGACGGGAATCTAGCTCTCTGTACAAACTTAACTATGATCCCTTATTTGACAAAGTTGTACGGGAATTGGAGCGTTGGCATGATTTGCCCCTGTCTCTTCTGGGCCGTTGTCACCTTCTTAAGATGATTAGTTTCGGTAGGCTGCTATACCCGCTTCAGACTATTCCACTCCTGTTACGCCATGTTGATGTCTCACGGATACAAAAGGCGTTCTCCAGATTCATCTGGAGGGGTAAACGGCCCAGAATTGCACTTTGCAAATTAATGCGTGCAGTAACAGATGGGGGCCTGGCCGTGCCTAACGTTAGGAGTTATAACCTGGCTTTCTTGTTCCGAGTGGGGAGAGATTGGGTTAAGGGGACTTCGTCCTACTCAGATGTATTGCTGGAGTCGGGACTGACAGAGGGATGGAGTTTGGCGGCATGTCTTCACACAGTGATTTCTAAACTTCCAGACACTGTGAAAAAATCAGCGCTACAGCGCGATACAGTAATTGCCTGGAAGGTGACCAGACGAGCGCATGGGCTGTCTTCACAGTTATCTAAACACATGCCTGTATGGGGTCACCTAGAATTCCCAGTGGGAGTGACGGACCGCGTATTTGAGACGTGGCGTACTAAAGGTATACATACAGTATACCATCTCATGCACCTAGAAGAGCGTAGGTGGCTGACATCCAAGGAGCTAATGGAAAAATTCGATTTGCCCCCTTCTCACTTTCTCCAAACCCTACAAGTCCTGTCCTTCTGTAGAAATCGCCTGCGCAACATTAGAGGGGAGGTGGCGGACAATTCATTTCACAAGACGTACTTAATCCCCGAAGTGAAACTGACGTTGTCACACATCCAGAAGGAAATTAATTCTAACCTGTTGAACTCATCTCAGGGATGGTTTTCCCATTGTGGGAAAGGGCGACCCAGGACAAGGACATAGGAGAGAAAATACTATCGGGATGGTTATCAGTCCGGAAGCATGTACTCAGTGAGGTATGTGTCATGTGTGCATCGCCACGAAGATCGTCGCGGTTGCACATTCTGACTTCTCACAGCTGAGTTGCTGTTTCTTTGTGTTTGGCAGTTAGGGAGTTAATTCTGTCTGTGCTCAGTTCTGGGACTGGGTGCAGTTTCTCCCGGCTGCAATTAATTATTTGTTGATTGGTTTCCTTTAAATCTCTGGTTGTCTGTGTTGGGAGTTGCCAGTGAAATTCTTCATGCAGACCACAGTTAGGATTGTATCTGTATAGACTTAAGTTAAAGAGCTCCTTAGTTGTTTTAAGCTCACCTTGCTTAGAGTTTAATATCCCAGATCATTTATGTTCCTTCTGTGTTTGAGTGTGTATGCAAGTCTGTGTTTTCTCCAGTCTGTCTTATATGTCTAATCTGTGTATTTAGCAGAGATCAGCCCATATCCCTTTGGTGGTAATCAGAATCCTTCTTAGGACTGATTACAGGGTTCAGGGACTGATAGGAGACAGGGTTAGGCTGGAGACTTGGACCTCTGAACCATTATCAGTACCTCCAAGGTGAGGGATTAGTTAGGACCCCAGTTTAGGGTCAGGTTAGACCCCCGGTCCTCCTCTTTCCTGTGACAGTGTATCAAGTCCTCAAGATTAACCCTGAGTTCAACGGATATCGTGTCAGGTAAATCTATTCTATATTTACATGCTGATGTTGCTAATCTATATGTTGTATAGAGTGTTGTTCTTTTAAGAATAGTTTACTGACATCGTACACATATCATAAGACCGCGTGACATTTTCACTGGCCCATAAAATTATTCCCAGTTGCCATGGATCCAGTAGCCCAGCTGGCTCTGCAGTTGCAGGGATTATCCATGGAGCTGACGGACATTAAGTCCAAAGTTTTGTCTCCCTCGGAGCAAACCAGATTTGAACCTAAAGTAGCTCTCCCGGACAGGTTCACTGGTGGGCGAGACAAATTTTTTACCTTCAGGGAAGCATGTAAATTGTATTTTCGGCTTCGGCCTCGATCATCAGGGAGTGAAGAGCAGAGAGTGGGAATTGTTATCTCGCTCCTACAAGGGGACCCTCAATCCTGGGCCTTCTCCCTTCCTCCGGGATCCCCGGCTCTACAGTCAGTAGATCGATTTTTTACTGCCCTGGGTTTGGTATATGATGACCCAGATCGGGTCTCTCTTGCTGAGACAAAATTACGTAAGATACAGCAGGGAGATCGTCCGGCGGAGGAATTTGCTTCTGAGTTCCGTAGATGGGCCACAGATACTCAGTGGAATGACCCAGCTCTTAGAAGCCAGTTTTGTCATGGGCTTTCTGACAAATTAAAGGACGTTTTGGCTCAGTATGATTCTCCTCCATCACTGGAGGCTGCTATGGCCCTAGCTATCCGTACTGATAGACGGCTCCGGGAGAGGTGCAAGGTAACTCCGCCCCCTGTTGTTACTCCACCTACTACTAAAGTCCCTTATGTTGAGGTTCCCCTTGTCTGTTCGGAGGAGCCTATGCAGTTGGGAGGGACATCATTTCGTAGGAGGGGATTGGCGGTACGCCGCAGGACTAGAAGGTGTTTCTTCTGCGGGAAAGAGGGACATTTTGTTGGGGGATGTCCATCCCGTGCCTTGTTGAGCAAAAAGTCGCCGGAAAACTGTTAATCCCAGGTTGTGTGGTGGACGACAACCTGGGAGTATGTATTTCGTCCGCTAGTTCTTCTCAGTTCCTTGTACCAGTGGAGGTGGTGGTTGGTACGAGAGTGGAGAGATTTTCTGTTCTTCTTGATAGTGGGTCCGGGGCTAATCTGGTTGACGCTCAGTTTGCTCAGGCTCAAGGTATGCATCTGAGTGTATTGGTCAAACCGATCCCTATATTCTCCATTGACGCCAGGCCTCTCGGCCAAGGTAGCTTTGTTCATGAGGTTCATAACATTGACCTTCGGGTAGGGGCAATACATAGGGAACTATTATCTTGTTATGTGTTGGAGGGTCTACCTACTCCTATTGTGTTGGGACTTCCTTGGTTGGTTAAACATAACCCTGTGATTAATTGGCAGTCCAGAGATATAAGCCAATGGGGTGAGTTTTGCAAAAGTAACTGCATGAACACAGTCATCAGTGCGGTCGTGCCTAGTACTTTGCCTCCTTTTTTGGAGGACTTTGGGGATGTGTTCTCTGAGGAGGGGTGTCAGGAGTTGCCTCCTCATCGCGTGTATGACTGCTCTATTAATTTACTTCCTGATGCTAAGTTACCTAAAGCTAGGTTATATAACCTTTCTGGTCCTGAGAGGCAGGCTATGAAAGATTATATTTCGGAAAGTCTGGCCAAAGGGCATATTAGACCTTCATCTTCCCCAGTGGCCGCGGGGTTCTTCTTTGTGAAGAAAAAAGATGGAGGCCTACGCCCTTGCTTGGATTTCCGCGAACTTAATCGGATTACTGTTCGAGATCCGTATCCACTCCCTCTGATTCCTGATCTCTTCAATCAAATTGTTGGCGCCAAATGGTTCTCTAAATTGGATCTCAGGGGGGCGTATAATCTGATTAGGATAAAAGAGGGGGATGAGTGGAAAACGGCGTTTAACACGCCGGAGGGACATTATGAGAACCTTGTCATGCCTTTTGGTCTGACTACTGCACCAGCAGTATTCCAACATTTTGTTAATGACATTTTTCGTCATCTGGTGGGGCTGTTTGTGGTCGTATATTTGGATGACATTTTAATTTACTCACCAGATCTTGTGTCTCACCAGGAGCATGTGAGACAGTGTTGCAGATCTTGCGAGACAATAAACTATACGCCAAACTGGAAAAGTGTGTATTCGCCGTACAGGAACTTCAGTTTTTGGGTTTCTTGGTGTCAGCCTCCGGTTTCCGTATGGACCCTGAAAAGGTGAGAGCAGTGCTTGAATGGGATCAGCCAGAGGATCTTAAGGCTCTGCAGCGTTTTCTGGGGTTTGCTAACTACTACCGGAAATTTATTTGTAATTTCTCATCTGTTGTCAAACCTCTCACTGACATGACAAGAAAAGGGACGGATTTTTCTAAATGGTCGGACAAAGCTTGCCAAGCTTTTTCCTCTTTGAAAAAATGTTTTGCTTCGGCACCCGTTCTCATCCAACCAGATGCATCACAGCCGTTCGTTGTGGAGGTGGACGCGTCTGACGTAGGGGTGGTGCAATATTGTCCCAGGGTCCGTCCCCTGGTAAATGGCATCCGTGCGCTTTCTTTTCTAAAAAATTGTCGTCCGCCGAAAGGAATTATGATATCGGCAATAGGGAACTTTTGGCCATTAAGTTGGCTTTTGAAGAATGGCGTCACTTTTTGGAGGGGGCAGTCCACCCGGTCACCGTCATTACTGATCACAAGAACCTGCTGTATTTGGAATCTGCTAAGCGTCTGAATTCCAGACAAGCTCGATGGTCGTTGTTTTTTACCAGGTTTAATTTTGTTGTCACTTATCGCCCTGGATCTAAGAATGTTAAGGCGGATGCCTTGTCTCGCAGTTTCCCAGGGGCTGGGAAAATGGATGACCCGATTCCTATCCTTCAGGAGGGGGTGGTAGTGTCGGCTGTATGTTCTGAGCTTGAGGAGGAGGTGTTAGAGGCTCAGGGGGACGCCCCTGCAGGACCTCCAGGGAGACTGTTTGTCCCAAATCAGTTGAGACAAAAGGTTATTGAGGCACATCATAATTCTGCTTTAGCAGGACATCCAGGGAGTAAGGCTACTTTAGATCTCCTTTCTCGCCGGTTTTGGTGGCCTAACGTTAATAAAGATGTTTTAACTTTTGTCGCGTCCTGTGGGGTTTGTGCTCGCTCTAAGACCCCTCATACCCGTCCGTCTGGGACCCTCTTACCCTTGAAACTTCCGGAGCGTCCATGGACTCATTTGTCTATGGACTTCATCACGGACCTTCCTCAGTCGTCAGGGAAGACTGTCATACTGGTGGTTGTTGACAGGTTCAGTAAGATGGCACATTTCATTGCTCTTCCTGCCCTCCCTAATGCTAAAACTCTGGCGCAGGTGTTCATTGGGGAGATTGTGAGACTTCATGGGTTGCCTTCTGATGTGGTGTCAGATAGGGGGTCTCAGTTTGTGTCCAAGTTTTGGAGGGCATTTTGTTTACGTCGGGGGATGCAATTGTCATTTTCCTCGGCTTTTCATCCGCAGACCAATGGTCAGACAGAGCGTCTGAATCAAAGCCTAGAGACTTATCTTCGGTGTTTTGTCTCAGAGAACCAGGAGGACTGGTCTTCTTTCTTGCCTCTGGCAGAGTTCGCTCTTAACAACAGGCGGAGCGAGTCCACTGGTAAGTCCCCGTTTTTTGGGGCATATGGTTTTCATCCCCAGTTTTGTACATTCAATGGGGGGGGGCCCTTCTGGGGTTCCTGAGGAGGAGCGTTTCTCGTCGTCACTTGCTTCAGTGTGGAGAGGTGTATTGAATAATCTGAGTGCTATGGGGAACCGTTATAAACGTATGGCTGATAGGAGGAGAGTTTCTGGTCCAGATCTTAATGTGAACGATCTGGTATGGTTGTCTACCAGGAATATAAAACTTAAAGTTCCCTCCTGGAAGCTGGGTCCCAGATTCATCGGGCCGTACAGGATCAGTTCCATAATTAATCCTGTGGCATTTCGTCTGGACCTCCCTCCTACGTTTAAAATCCACAATGTGTTCCACAAGTCATTACTTAAGAGGTACGTGGCACCAGTCATACCATCACCTCTACCTCCTCCTCCAGTGGTGGTCAATGGTAACTTGGAGTTTCAAGTGTCAAAGATCATTGACTCACGTCTGAATCGCCGGTCCCTTCAGTACTTGGTGCATTGGAAGGGGTATGGTCCAGAGGAGAGGACGTGGGTTCCTGCGTCTGACATTAACGCAGATCGTTTGGTGCGGACCTTCCACAGAACTCACCCGGGCAAACCTGGCCCTGAGGGTCCGGAGGCCCCTCGTAGAAGGGGGGGTACTGTCATGTGTGCATCGCCACGAAGATCGTCGCGGTTGCACATTCTGACTTCTCACAGCTGAGTTGCTGTTTCTTTGTGTTTGGCAGTTAGGGAGTTAATTCTGTCTGTGCTCAGTTCTGGGACTGGGTGCAGTTTCTCCCGGCTGCAATTAATTATTTGTTGATTGGTTTCCTTTAAATCTCTGGTTGTCTGTGTTGGGAGTTGCCAGTGAAATTCTTCATGCAGACCACAGTTAGGATTGTATCTGTATAGACTTAAGTTAAAGAGCTCCTTAGTTGTTTTAAGCTCACCTTGCTTAGAGTTTAATATCCCAGATCATTTATGTTCCTTCTGTGTTTGAGTGTGTATGCAAGTCTGTGTTTTCTCCAGTCTGTCTTATATGTCTAATCTGTGTATTTAGCAGAGATCAGCCCATATCCCTTTGGTGGTAATCAGAATCCTTCTTAGGACTGATTACAGGGTTCAGGGACTGATAGGAGACAGGGTTAGGCTGGAGACTTGGACCTCTGAACCATTATCAGTACCTCCAAGGTGAGGGATTAGTTAGGACCCCAGTTTAGGGTCAGGTTAGACCCCCGGGTCCTCCTCTTTCCTGTGACAGTGTATCAAGTCCTCAAGATTAACCCTGAGTTCAACGGATATCGTGTCAGGTAAATCTATTCTATATTTACATGCTGATGTTGCTAATCTATATGTTGTATAGAGTGTTGTTCTTTTAAGAATAGTTTACTGACATCGTACACATATCATAAGACCGCGTGACAGTATGGAGGGAGACATACTTCAAATTAATGTATGGAGCAATATATGGTTTTAATATTCCGATGACGCCGACCTTTCCCGACAGGATCACACACTGCCCCAACTGTAAAGTACCTAACACCGACTTTCTGCATGGAATATGGGAATGTGAAAAGATTAAATCATATTGGCGTTCCCTTCAGACGTATGTCTTCAGGAAATGGAGCGTGACACTCCCGTATACCATGCAGACATTGCTCTTTCATGACCTTCCTGATGACGAGAACCTGAGAGGTAAGATACCAATGATGCACACTCTACTGCTAGCGGCGAAACGACTTATTCTTAACCATTGGTTGACAGACGTAATTCCTAGCATGACGGAGTTGACATCGATAATGAGAGATGTGCTGTGTCTGGATCGCATACTGGCAGAGCGGGCCAAAGAATCGTCCGCGAAAATTTTTTTTGACAAATGGAGGCCATTTGTGCTGACGCATTATTCTAGGGAGGAGATCGTCCAGCTTGTAAGACCGTTCAACTACACAACCTGGTACTTGCGGGGAGAGGTGGGAGGGACTTTGGGGGATCTACAATTATAATAGGAGAGAGGTAGGTCTTGCCTTGTACTATTGTGTTGAGTTAGATTCTGCCTGTACTGAGGAGGGCCTTATATTTTAACATGCCCAGAGAAAAGTATGTAGAGGTGGCGAGAAGTTGGAAAACTATACGCCATACAATATTTGCGAGTTTCAGTTTTCTGTTCCAATGTTGCTCAGATATTTACAATGTTTATTTTATGACCATATCGGCTGCGACCGAGATGTGTACCGCCTACTGTGGCATTTTTGTTTTGAAAATCCAAATAAAAAGGAATTAAAAAAAAAAAAATTATGGCCACCACATAGTGCGACATACAGAATAATGAGCCCAATATATAGCTCCATACAGAATAATTGGTCCCATATAATGTTCCATACAGTATATGATGAGCTCTACATAATGCTCCAGTATATGATGGTCCCCATATAATGTGCCATACAGCATAGGACGGTCCCCATAGAGTAGAATGAGCCCACATATTGCTCCATAGTACAGTATAATGAGTCGCATATAAAACTCCATACAGTATATGATGGACCCCATATATTGCTCCATACAGAATGGGCTTCATATAATGCTCCATAAAGAATAGGCCACATATGTGCTTCATAAGATTCTCCATAAATAATAAACCCCATTTGATGCTCCAGTATTTGATGGGCCCCATGGATGATGCTCCAGTGTATGATGGGCCAATATAATGCTCCATATATAATGGGCCCCATTTATAATGCTCCAGTGTATAATGGGCCCCATATATGTTGCTCCAGTGTCTGATGTCCCCCATTTTGAATGATCCAGTATATGATGGGCCCCATGGATGATGCTCCAGTGTATGATGGGCCAATATAATGCTCCATATATAATGGGCCCCATTTATAATGCTCCAGTGTATAATGGGCCCGTATATGCTGCTCCAGTGTCTGATGTCCCCCATTTTGAATGCTCCAGTATATGATGGGCCCCATGGATGATGCTCCAGTGTATGATGGGCCAATATAACGCTCCATATATAATGGGCCCCATTTATAATGCTCCAGTGTATAATGGGCTTCGTATATGCTGCTCCAGTGTCTGATATCCCCCATTTAGAATGCTCCAGTATATGATGGGCCCCATGGATGATGCTCCAGTGAATGATGGCCAATATAATGCTCCATATATAATGGGCCCCATTTATAATGCTTCAGTGTATAATGGGACCCGTATATACTGCTCCAGTGTCTGATGCCCCCCATTTTGAATGCTCCAGTATATGATGGGCCCCATGGATGATGCTCCAGTGTATGATGGGCCAAAATAATGCTCCATATATAATGGGCCCCATTAATAATGTTCCAGTGTATAATGGGCCCTGTTGTGAGTGGGCTTGGGATGAGTTCTGAGCAGAGGCTCCCTCTGGTGGTTACAAGCGGTGCTGGTCTGTCCAGTGAAGATTGTGAAGATTGTGAGGATTGGGAATCAGGTGTTACTGACTGGTCTTATATAAGGGAGTCACCTTCCCATCAGGGTTGCCGGTGATCAATTGTTCTGGTCTGAATCCTTGATTCCTGTTTCCTTTGTAGCCTGCTGTGTCGTTTCTGCATCTCCTGCTAACAGATAAGACATTTTTTCTTTTTGTTTTTGTGCTTGATTTTTGCATTTTGTCCTGCACTTCTGTGAGGGCCTTCAGGGTCCCCTCCTGGGGCTTTTGCCCTCTCAGTTTAGTTCAGCCACTGATGTTTGTACCTTTGCTTTTTCCAGTTTTTTCAGTGGCTGCTGTTTTGATTTTGTTACACCAGAGAACTAATTTAGGTGGTAGAGGTCGTGTGATCTCAGGTGTTTTTGAAATTAGTAGAGTTGGTGCTTTTCAGGGTTTTCTGGGATTGCAGTAAGTACCCTTCTTATCCTTTTCTATTTAGTTAGTTTGGGCCCCAACGTTTGTTCTTTCTATTTTCTGTCTGTGTCTGTATTTCTTCTTGTCTAACCGCCATTACATGTTTGGGGGCTTTCTATTGTCTTTGGGGTTCTGCTCCGGGGCAGATAGCTTTCCTATTTCTATCTTTAGGTGTAGTTAGTTTCATAGGCTGTGACGAGGCGTCTAGGACCAACGTAGGAACGCTCCACGGCTGCCTCTAGTTGTTGTGGTTAGTCAGGGTACTGCAATCTCATAGATTCCAACTGCTCTGGTGTATTGCCTTTTTTGCCTGCACTCCTCAGCTACCGAAACATAACAGTATCACCGGCCTAAAATTTAAAATTGTATGGTACTCACAGAAGGGAAAAAATTTGTGAAAGAAAAAACGGTTGTCAGAGTTGTCAGAGATATTTTTCTGTTTGTTGCATTTTTTTTTTTTTTTTCCCTCTGTATCTCTGGGTGCTGGGGAGGATTTTTTCTCTCAATGGAGTTTGCACAGTTGTCTGGCCGTGTGGATCAGCTTGCCACTGAGGTTCAGAGTATTGCTGCATATCTTGCTAGGTTGCCTGTTGTGGAACCTAGGATTCCCATGCCAGATTTGTTTTTAGGGGATTGAGCTAACTTTCAGAATTTCAAAAATAATTGTAAATTGTTTTTTGCCTTAAAATCTAAGTCCTCAGGGAACGCAGCGCAGCAGGTTCAAATTGTCATCTCTCTCCTGCGCGGCGATCTTCAGGATTGGGCTTTTTCCCTGACACCTGGGGATCCTGTTTTGAGTGATGTTGATGCATTTTTTCAGGCTTTGGGGTTATTGTACGATGAGCCTAATGTCACTGATCAAGCTGAAAAAGCCTTGTTGGCATTAAATCAGGGGCTTGATGACGCTGAGTTATACTGTCAGAGATTCCGTAGGTGGGCAGTCCTGACCAAGTGGAATGACGACGCTTTGGCGGCCCTTTTTCGGAAGGGTCTGTCAGATAATGTAAAGGATGTTATGGTGGGATTCCCTGTCCCCTCTGGTCTCAATGATTCTATGTCATTAGCGATTCAAATTGACAGACGTTTGCGTGAGCTGAGAAGTATGCGTGGAATAGTGTTGCCTTGTGAACCTGCTTCTGAATCCATGCAGTGTGATAGAGTGGTGTCTGGGGCACAGCGTCATGAGTTTCGAAAGCGCAATGGGTTATGTTTCTACTGTGGTGATGCCTCTCATGCTATTTCAGTCTGCCCTAAGCGGGGAAGACGTTTTGCACGCTCAGTTGTCTTGGGTAGTGTTCAGACTAAGTTTTTATTAACTGTCACTCTGATATGCTCTCTGTCCTCATTTTCTGCTCAGGCTTTCGTTGATTCTGGAGCAGCTATTAACCTGATGGATTATGATTTTGCTAAACGTTGTGGGTTTCCCTTGATACCCCTACAGAAGTCTATTCCCCTACTAGGGATCGATTCTACCCCTTTTGCTGAGAATAAACCTCAGTTCTCTACTCAGGTGATAATGAGGGTTGAACCTGATCATCAAGAGTGCTGCAAATTTTTGGTTCTGTATAATCTGCATGATATTATCGTACTGGGTTTCCCTTGGTTACAGTCTCATAATCCTGTTTTGGATTGGATATCTGTGTCTGTAACCAGTTGGGGCTGCCAATGTGTTAATACCAACACTCCTGTTTTTTCTGCCTCCCCCCAGGCTCAGGATGTTCCTGACTTTTTGATTGATTTTTCTGATGTATTTAGCGAAAGTAAATCTGCATCCTTGCCTCCCCATAGGAGCTATGACTGCGCTATTGAATTAGTGCCTGGTAGTAAATTCCCTAAAGGTCGCCTTTTTAACTTGTCTGTACCTGAACATGACGCTATGCGGTCTTATATCAAGGAGTCATTGGAGAAGGGTCATATCAGACCATCCTCTTCACCCTTAGGTGCCGGTTTTTTCTTTGTGGCCAAAAAGGATGGTTCATTAAGGCCGTGTATTGATTATCGTCTTTTGAACAATATTACTGTGAAATATCAATACCCGTTACCATTGATTTCTGACCTGTTTTCAGGGTGAAAAACGCTACTTGGTTTACCAAGCTTGACCTCAGGGGGGCATATAACCTTATTCGCATTAAGCACGGGGATGAATGGAAGAGGCATTCAATACCCCGGAGGGGCATTTTGAGTACCTTGTGATGCCCTTTGGGCTCACTAATGCTCCTTCTGTCTTCCAGTCCTTCATGAATGACATTTTCAGGGATTTTGTGGATAAATTTCTGATTGTTTATTTGGATGATATCTTGATTTTTTCTAATGACTGGGACTCTCATGTGAAACATGTTCGAACTGTATTCCAGATTTTGAGAGAGAATGCTCTGTATGTGAAGGGATCAAAGTGTCTTTTTGGCGTACAGAGGATCTCATTTCTGGGATTCATTTTGTCCCCATCTGTTATTGAAATGGACCCGGTCAAGGTTCAGGCCATCTGTGATTGGGTCCAACCTACTTCATTAAAGGCTCTTCAAAGATTTTTGGGTTTTGCCAATTTTTATCGTAAATTTATTGGTAATTTCTCGGTTATTGTTAAACCATTAACTGATTTGACCAAAAGGGTTCTGATGTGGTGAATTGGCCTCCTGAGGCAGTCTCTGCATTTCAGGAACTTAAGCAGAGATTCACTTCTGCTCCTGTTCTTACGGCAGCCTGATGTTTCTCTGCCATTTCAGGTGGAGGTTGATGCCTCTGAAATTGGGGCAGGTGCCGTTTTGTCCAAAAAGATCCAGAGACCTCTAAAAGTAACCCTTGTGCCTTTTTCTCTCGAAAATTTTCTCCTACTGAGCGTAATTATGACGTGGGTAATCGGGAGTTATTGGCCATGAAGTGGGCTTTTGAAGAGTGGAGACATTGGCTGGAGGGAGCCAAACATCAGGTGGTGGTCCTTACTGACCATAAGAATCTGGTTTATCTGGAATCTGCCAAGCGACTCAATCCTAGACAGGCCAGGTGGGCCTTGTTTTTCACACATTTTCATTTTGTGGTTTCCTTTCTTCCTGGCACTAAGAATGTTAAGGCGGATGCCCTCTCGAGGAGCTTCCTTGCGGACTCTCCTGAGTTATCTGATCCTTCTGTTATTTTGAAAGAGGGTGTAGTTCTTTCCGCCATCTCACCTAATTTGAGACTTGCTCTGGAGGGTTGTCAGGAGGATAGGCCCGAGCGCTGCCCTGTTGGAAAATTGTTTGTCCCGGACCAGTGGAAAAAGAGTGTGATGTCTGAGATTCATTGTTCCGCGTTGGCTGGGCATCTTGGAATTTTTGGTACCAGAGACTTGGTTAGTCGGTCCTTTTGGTGGCCTACCTTGTCTCGTGATGTCAGGGAATTTGTGCAGTCCTGCGGGACTTGCTCTCGCTCCAAGCCTTGCTCTCGCTCTAGTGGTTTGTTGATGCCATTGCCTGTGCCCAAGAGACCATGGACCCATATCTCTATGGATTTCATTTCCGACCTTCCTGTTTCTCAGAGAATGACCGCCATCTGGGTGATTTGTGATAGGTTTTCTAAGATGATACATCTTGTGCCATTACCTAAGTTGCCTTCCTCCTCTGAATTGGTGCCGTTGTTCCTTCAGCACGTGGTTCGTTTACACGGCATTCCTGAGAACATAGTGTCTGACAGAGGAGTCCAGTTTGTTTCCAGATTTTGGAGGACTTTTTGTTCTAAACTGGGTGTTCAATTGTCTTTCTCCTCGGCATTTCATCCTCAGACCAATGGTCAAACTGAGAGAACAAACCAGACATTGGAGACTTATCTAAGATGCTTTGTGTCTGCTGATCAGGATGACTGGGTCTCTTTTTTGCCTTTGGCTGAGTTTGCTCTTAATAATAGGGCTAGCTCTGCCACTTTGATGTCTCCGTTTTTCTGTAATTCTGGGTTTCACCCTCGATTTTCTTCAGGACAGACGGAGGCTTCTGTCTGTCCAGGTGTTGACTCTGTTGTGGAGCGTATGCAACAGATTTGGGACCAGGTAGTGGAGAGGTTGTCCCTCTCTCAGGAGAGGGCCCAGCGGTTTGCTAACCGGCATAGGACTGATGGTCCTCGGTTTAAAGTAGGTGACTTGGTCTGGTTGTCCTCAAAAAATATTCCTATGAGAGTAGCATCTCCTAAATTTAAGCCTAGGTTCGTTGGACCTTATAAGATCATAGAGATTCTTAATCCTGTTTCTTTTCGTTTGCTTCTTCCAGGGACATTTAAGATCCATAACGTGTTCCACAAGTCCTTGTTGAAGAGGTTTGTTGAGCCAGTGGTTCCTGCTGCTGTGCCTCCTGACCCTGTTTTGGTTGAGGGCAATCTGGAGTATGTGGTTGAGAAAATATTAGATTCTCGTTTTTCTAGACGGAAATTCCAGTATTTTGTTTAGTGGAGAGGTTATGGTCAGGAAGACAATTCTTGGGTGTTTGCTTCGGACATCCATGCTAGGAGACTCATCCGTGCGTACCATAGAACTCATCCTGACCGACCTGGTTGCTCAAATGAGGGTTCGGTGACCCCTCCTCAAGGGGGGGGTACTGTTGTGAGTGGGCTTGGGATGAGTTCTGAGCAGAGGCTCCCTCTGGTGGTTACAAGCGGTGCTGGTCTGTCCAGTGAAGATTGTGAAGATTGTGAGGATTGGGAATCAGGTGTTACTGACTGGTCTTATATAAGGGAGTCACCTTCCCATCAGGGTTGCCGGTGATCAATTGTTCTGGTCTGAATCCTTGATTCCTGTTTCCTTTGTAGCCTGCTGTGTCGTTTCTGCATCTCCTGCTAACAGATAAGACATTTTTTTCTTTTTGTTTTTGTGCTTGATTTTTGCATTTTGTCCTGCACTTCTGTGGGGGCCTTCAGGGTCCCCTCCTGGGGCTTTTGCCCTCTCAGTTTAGTTCAGCCACTGATGTTTGTACCTTTGCTTTTTCCAGTTTTTTCAGTGGCTGCTGTTTTGATTTTGTTACACCAGAGAACTAATTTAGGTGGTAGAGGTCGTGTGATCTCAGGTGTTTTTGAAATTAGTAGAGTTGGTGCTTTTCAGGGTTTTCTGGGATTGCAGTAAGTACCCTTCCTATCCTTTTCTATTTAGTTAGTTTGGGCCCCAACGTTTGCTCATTCTATTTTCTGTCTGTGTCTGTATTTCTTCTTGTCTAACCGCCATTACATGTTTGGGGGCTTTCTATTATCTTTGGGGTTCTGCTCTGGGGCAGATAGCTTTCCTATTTCTATCTTTAGGTGTAGTTAGTTTCTCAGGCTGTGTCGAGGCGTCTAGGACCAACGTAGGAACGCTCCACGGCTGCCTCTAGTTGTTGTGGTTAGTCAGGGTACTGCAATCTCATAGATTCCAACTGCTCTGGTGTATTGCCTTTTTTGTCTGCACTCCTCAGCTACCGAAACATAACAGGGCCCCGTGTATGCAGCTCCAGTGTCTGATGTCCCCCATTTTGAATGCTCCAGTATATGATGGGCCCCATGGATGATGCTCCAGTGTATGATGATCCAATATAATGCTCCATATATTATGGGCCTCATTTATAATGCTCCAGTGTATAATGGGCCCCGTATATGCTGCTCCAGTGTCTGATGGGCCCCATTTACAATGCTCCAGTGTGTGATGCGCCCCATTGATGATGCTCAAGTGTATGATGGGCCCCATATATAATTCTCCAGTGCATAATGCTCCCCATATATTGCTCCAAACATTAAAAAAATGAAATACCTCTCCTCGCTGGGCACTGCTCTACTCTGGACTCCTCAGCATCGCCATATTCCAGCTCTCTGCACTTGAACTGTTTAAGCAGAGGGCACACAGACGTGACATCATTGTGCTCTCTGACCAGAATGTCACTGTCAGGAAACGCGCAAGACTTCACAGCGGTGGAGCAGGGAGAGGTAAGTATTGCAAGTGCTGGGGCCCTGAACAATCAGGGGGGGCCCACTCGTTGGCGACGGCACTGGCACAGGGCCCCTCATAGTATGCCGGTGTGTCTGATGGTGAGTGGGCCCCCCCACCGTCTGAGACACTTTAGCGTACTATGAGGGGCCCTGTGCCAGTGCCGTCGGCAACGAGTCGGCCCCCCTACCTGCTCAGGGAACCAGCAATTGCCCAGGTACGCCAGGTGCTGACGCCGGCTGTGGGGGGGTACAGCCCAGTTAGGGAGATGGAAAAACTGGCATATGTTGAGGTGTAGGCTGAACGTTTAGCAGCTGTAAATGGAGGAATTGGAGAAGTCGGAGTAAGAGGAGAACAAAGCGAGCCATTTTGCTGGCAACCTATGAGTCATCAGGGGAAGGTGGTACAAAATCCTTTGAAACCCAGGCATGGTTCATTTTTATGAAGGTGAGATCACCAACATATTGGGTCGACAGCCGGGTCTTTCTTTCTGTCAGGAATGATCCAGCTGCACTGAAGACTCTTTCGGATAGCACACTACCAGCAAGGCAAGTGAGCTCCTGTAAAGCATATTGGGCCAATTCAGGCCAGGTGTCCAGTTTACAGGCCCAGTAGTCAAAGGGAATTATCTGTGAGGGAGAACATCGATAGGGGAGGAGAGGTAATTTTGAACCATAGTTGACAACTGCTGTCTCCTGTCTGTTGCAATCGATTCAGTATTACCAGTCGTGTGAGTGTTACTCGAGAAATCAGTCCACAACATGGTCATGAAACCCCTGTCTGCAACGCCACTTCGCCTGTGTGCACCACGATTACCTCTTCCGTTTGGCCCAGTACGGCTCGTGGTAGAAACTGCACCGCTTCTGTGTGCTGGGAATGCCTCTAACAAATGGTTTACCAGAGTTGCTTGTTTGTTTGCCAATATTAGCTCTAGGTTCTCTTGTGGCATGATGTTCTGTAATTTGCCTTTATAGCGTGGATCGAGGATGCTGGCTAACCAGTAGTCGTCATCCTTCATAATTTTGGCAATGCGGGGGTCCCTTTTTAGGATCCGTAAGACATAATCACACATGTGGGCCAGTGTTCGAGGTGTCAATGATGCACTGCCAGTGGTGGGTGGAGGAGCACTTTCTGCCAAATCCACATCCCTCCAGTCACGCACAAACCCTGTACCTAACCATGGCAAGCCAACATTTCCTCTTGCCCCCGAGAAGCATCCTCCTCCCCCAAATAATCATCCCCCTCCTCCTCCTCTTCCTCCTCCGCTGCAGACACCTGATCTTTAATGTGCGTTAAAGTTTGCATGAGCAGACGCATAAGTGGGATGCTCATGCTTATGATGGCGTCGTCCGCGCTTACCAGCCGTGTGCATTCCTCAAAACACTGAAGGACTTTACAGAGGTCTTTCAGCTTTGACCACTGCACACCTGACAACTCTATATCTGCCCTCAAACTGCCTGCCAGTGTATCCTCCCACAAATGCATTACAGCCTGACTCTGTTTGCACAGCCTCTCAACCATGTGAATGGTGGAGTTCCATCTTGTTGCAACGTCTATGATTAGGCGGTGCTTGTGGAGGTGGAGCGATCGCTGCAGCCTCTGCATACGACTGGAGTCTACGAGCGAGCGACGGATGTGCGAGCACAGTCTTAGCACCTTATGGAGCGGGCCTGTTAACTCCGGATAATTATTTATAAAGCACTGCACCACCAGGTTCAAGATGTGAGCCAGGCAAGGAATGTGTCTGATTCTTTCATTGCAAAAACATTGTGATTCCCTGACTGCTTTGGCCTTGCGATGACACCTCAACATTTCTTGCTGGTGGTGTGCTAACCGGTGGGCTTATAGTGGGGGAAGCGATGGAGTGTTGCTGGCTACCTTCACTCGGAGCAGGTGCACATGTGCTACCTGAGGTTTTGTAGTCCGTTCACTCTTACAAGTGCATGTTGATTAAATGTCTAAGCATGCAACTGATATTCAAATTTCGGAGATTTTTCACTCGACTAAAGGTTCTTCTTACAGATAACCTTTGCCTCATCAATAGGATTTTGGTCAAAAAAGTGCCACACTGCACCCTTCCTACTATGGTATACATTTTCAGGGCTTGCACGCTGTGCTAATTTGACCATCTGGCCAAGCTGTCCTGCAACTCTTTTTGTCTTTTTAACACGTTTTTTGGACTGCTAAGGGCCTGCCAGATAACCGCTGCTGTGATATCGATGCCTGCTGCGGATCCTTCTCCTCTTCTGAGCTACTGCCAGCGGCACCCTCTTCCCCCAATGGATGCCAATCCGGGTCAACAACTGGGTCATCCATCACCTACTCTTCAATTTCATCTGCACCTTCCTCTGTGTCACCGTGTAAGTGGTATAGTATGCGGGAAGGGGCACCTGAGTTTCATCAGGGTCAGATTCTGGCTCAGTGGACAGCGAGGGCAATGTAGTGCTCTGGGTGAATGTACCAGCAGAATTATCTAGCAGTGGATGTGCATCAGTGCACTCCATGTCATATTCATCTTGGACTGGGGAATTCAGGCATGGTATGTGAAAAGAGCTCCATGGAGTAATCTGAAGTGTGGCCTGCCGCATCCTTCAGTTTTGGTGGGGGTGAAGGACACAAGGAAAGGTGTTGTTCCTAACCAGGAGCCTGCACTGATGACTCAGTGCTAGCATTTTTTGAAACTTCAGAAGAGAAGGCGATAGAGCTGGAGGCTGTTTCGGCAATGTAAGACAAAACCTGTTCCTGATGCTCCGGCTTTAAAAGCGGTTTACCTACTCCCAGAAAAGGGAGATTTCCAGGCCTTCTGGAGCCAGATGAAGACGCAGGCTCATACCCTCCTGCCTTAGGTGCTATTGTGCTTTTGGCACTACCTGCAGATGCACCACCACCACCATCAGTACCAGCTGGCCCCCCGCACACGTCCGCGGCCTCATCCACCATACTTCCTCATGTTTGGGAAAATGTACCCAAAATGCCATCAGATATATGGTACTGTATCAGAAGCGTACAGCTGTATACGGTGAAGGTAAAAATTCTAAATCTCCGTCTATATTTCGAGAGTAACACACAGACGCTCACAGGCTCAGTATGGATTAGACTAGAATGTAAAAAGCAGAAAAAGGATACCAGGTGTATATAGTATAGTGAAAAAATTGTAAATCTCCGTATATTTCTGGAGTCACACACAGACGCTCTCAGGCTCAGTATGGATCAGACAAGAATATAAAAAGCTGAAAAAGGGTACTGTATCACAAGCGTACAGCTGTATACAATCTAGGGTAATTGTAAATCTCCGTATATAGTTTCTGGAGTCACACAGACGCTCTCAGGCTCAGAATGAATTAGACAAAAATATAAAAAGCTGAAAAAGGGTACTGTATCAGAAGCGTACAGCTGTATACAGTGTTGAGGTAATTTTAAATCTCCCCATATATTTCAGGAGTAACACATAGACTCTCACAGGCTCAGTATGGATTAGACAAGAATATAAAAAGCTGAAAAAGGGTACTGTATCACCAGATACCAGGTGTATATTGTATAGTGAAAAAATTGTAAATCTCCATATATATTTCTGAAGTCACACAAAGATGCTTTCAGGCTTAGTCTGGATTAGACAAGAATATAAAAAGCTGAAAAAGGGTACTGTATCACAAGCATACAGCTGTATACAGTCTAGGGGTAATTGTAAATCTCAGTATATATTTCTGGATTAACACACAGATGCTCACAGGCTCAGTATGGATTAGACAAGAATATAAAAAGCTGAAAAAGGGTACTGTATCACAAGCATACAGCTGTATACAGTCTATGGGTAATTGTAAATCTCCTTATATATTTCAGGAGTCAGACAAAGACTTTCACAGGCTCAGTATGGATTACACCAGAATATAAAAACCAGAAAAATGGTACTGTATCACAAGCGTACAGCTGTATACAGTGTTGGGGTAATTTTAAATCTCCGTATATATTTCCAGAGTAGCAGACAGATGCTCACAGGCTCAGTATGGATTAGACCAGAATATGAAAGCAGAAAAAGGGTACGGTATCACCAGATACCAGGTGTATATAGTGTAGTGAAAAAATTGTAAATCTCCGGATATATTTCAGGAGTCAGACATACAGTCAGGGCCAGAAATATTTGGACAGTGACACAAGTGTTGTTATTTTAGCTGTTTACAATAACATGTTCAGAAATACAATTATATATATAATATGGGCTGAAAGTGCACACTCCCAGCTGTAATATGAGAGTTTCCACATCCAAATCGGAGAAAGGGTTTAGGAATCATAGCTCTGTAATGCATAGCCTCCTCTTTTTCAAGGGACCAAAAGTAATTGGACAATGGACTCTAAGGGCTGCAATTAACTCTGAAGGCATCTCCCTCGTTAACCTGTAATCAATGAAGTAGTGAAAAGGTCTGTGGTGGATTCGAGTGTGTGGTTTTGCATTTGGAAGCTGTTGCTGTGACCAGACAACATGCGGTCAAAGGAACTCTCAATTGAGGTGAAGCAGAACATCCTGAGGCAGAAAAAAAAGAACAAATCCATCAGAGAGATAGCAGACATGCTTGGAGTCGCAAAATCAACAGTCGGGTACATTCTGAGAAAAAAGGAATTGACTGGTGAGCTTGGGAACTCAAAAAGGCCTGGGCGTCCACGGATGACAACAGTGGTGGCTGATCGCCGCATACTTTCTTTGGTGAAGAAGAACCCGTTCACAACATCAACTGAAGTCCAGAACACTCTCAGTGAAGTAGGTGTATCTGTCTCTAAGTCAACAGTAAAGAGAAGACTCCATGAAAGTAAATACAAAGGGTTCACATCTAGATGCAAACCATTCATCAATTCCAAAAATAGACAGGCCAGAGTTAAATTTGCTGAAAAACACCTCCAGAAGCCAGCTCAGTTCTGGAAAAGTATTCTATGGACAGATGAGACAAAGATCAACCTGTACCAGAATGATGGGAAGCCAAAAGTTTGGAGAAGAAAGGGAACGGCACATGATCCAAGGCACACCACATCCTCTGTAAAACATGGTGGAGGCAACGTGATGGCATGGGCATGCATGGCTTTCAATGGCACTGGGTCACTTGTGTTTATTGATGACATAACAGCAGACAAGAGTAGCCGGATGAATTCTGAAGTGTACCGGGATATACTTTCAGCCCAGATTCAGCCAAATGCTGCAAACTTGATTGGACGGCGCTTCATAGTACAGATGGATAATGACCCCAAGCATACAGCCAAAGCTACACAGGAGTTCATGAGTGCAAAAAAGTGGAACATTCTTCAATGGCCAAGTCAATCACCAGATCTTAACCCAATTGAGCATGCATTTCACTTGCTCAAATCCAGACTTAAGAGGGAAAGACCCACAAACAAGCAAGACCTGAAGGCTGCGGCTGTAAAGGCCTGGCAAAGCATTAAGAAGGAGGAAACCCAGCGTTTGGTGATGTCCATGGGTTCCAGACTTAAGGCAGTGATTGCCTCCAAAGGATTCGCCACAAAATATTGAAAATAAAAATATTTTGTTTGGGTTATGTTTATTTGTCCAATTACTTTTGACCTCCTAAAATGTGGAGTGTTTGTAAAGAAATGTGTACAATTCCTACATTTTCTAACACATATTTTTGTTCAACCCTTCAAATTAAACGTTACAATCTGCACTTGAATTCTGTTGTAGAGGTTTCATTTCAAATCCAATGTGGTGGCATGCAGAGCCCAACTCGCGAAAATTGTGTCACTGTCCAAATATTTCTGGCCCTGACTGTAGACGCTTTCAGGCTCACGATGGATTAGACAAGAATATAAAAAGCTGAAAAAGTGTACTGTATCACAAGCGGACAGCTGTATACAGTCTAGGGGTAATTGTAAATCTCCGTACATATTTCAGGAGTCAGACACAGACGCTCACAGGCACAGTATGAATTAGACAAGAATTTAAAAAGCTGAAAAAGGTACTGTATCACCAGATACCAGATGTATATTGTATAGTGAAAAAATTGTAAATCTTCCTATATATTTCAGGAGTCAGACACAGACGCTCTCATGCTCAGTATATTTTAGACAACAATATAAAAAGCTGAAAAAGAGTACTGTATCACAAGCGTACAGCTGTATACAGTCTAGGGGTAATTGTAAATCTCCGTATATATTTCAGGAGTAACATTCAGACTCTCACAGGCTCAGTATGGATTACACCAGAATACAAAAAGCAGAAAAAGGGTACTGTATCACAAGCTTACAGCTGTATACAGTGTTGGGGTAATTTTAAATCTCCGAATATATTTCCGGAGTAACAGACAGACGCTCACAGGCTCAGTATGGATTAGACCAGAATATAAAAAGCAGAAAAAGGGTACTGTATCAGAAGTTTACAGCTGTATACAGTGTTGTGGTCATTTTAAATCTCCGTATATATTTCTGGAGTAACAAACAGACGCTCACAGGCTCAGTATGGATTAGACCAGGATATAAAAAGCAGAAAAAGGGTACTGTATCAGAAACTTACAGCTGTATACAGTATTGGGATAATTTTAAATCTCCGTGTATATTTCGGGAGTAACAGACAGATGCTCACAGGCTCAGTATGGATTAGACCAGAATATAAAAAGCAGAAAAAGGGTACTGTAGCAAAAGCTTACAGCTATTTACAGTGTTGGGGTAATTTAAAAATCTCCGTATATATTTCCGGAGTAACAGACAGACTCTCACAGGCTCAGTATGGATTAGACCAGAATATAAAAAGCAGAAAAAGGGTACTGTATCACCAGATACCAGGTGTATATAGTATAGTGAAAAATTTTAAATCTCCGTATATATTTCTGGAGTCACACACAGACACTCTCAGGCTCAGTATGGATTAGACAAGAATATAAAAAGCTAAAAAAGGGTAATGTATCAGAAGATTACAGCTGTCTACAGTGTTGGGGTAATTGTAAATCTCCGTATATATTTCCGAAGTAACAGACAGACGCTCATAGGCTCAGTATGGATTAGGCTAGAATACAAAAAGCAGAAAAAGGGTACTGTATCACCAGATACCAGGTGTATTTAGTATAGTGAAAAATTTTAAATCTCCGTATATATTTCTGGAGTCACACACAGACACTCTCAGGCTCAGTATGGATTAGACAAGAATATAAAAAGCTAAAAAAAGGTAATGTATCAGAAGATTACAGCTGTCTACAGTGTTGGGGTAATTGTAAATCTCCGTATATATTTCCGAAGTAACAGACAGACGCTCATAGGCTCAGTATGGATTAGGCTAGAATACAAAAAGCAGAAAAAGGGTACTGTATCACCAGATACCAAGTGTATATAGTATAGTGAAAAATTGTAAATCTCCGTATATATTTTCCGAGTCACACACAGATAGTCAGCATGTATTTGTCCGTGATACCAGCCGGTACACGGTACTGTGTGAGGAGCGTACAGCTCTATATGGTGTAGGAAAAAATGAATACTTGGTAACTGTGCAGAAAAAAGAATAAATGTATTAGTGCTGTGTAAAAAGCAGTCTGCACAGCAGTGTACACACAGCAATACAGCTAGCAGGCAGCCTATTAACCAGCTCTGCTGCTGCACAAAAGAAAATCCTCCCTGTCACTGGCAGGCAGCCTAATAACCAGCGCTGCTGCACAAAACAAAATCCTCCCGTCATTGCACACTAACTGTACAGCACAATTGCTATCAGCACAAGCACAGAATCACTTTTCTTTCCTGCTTAACTCTCTCCCTACTGAGAACCAGCGGCAGCAACCTCTCCCCATGCTAAGATCGGCAGAAGTAAAATGGCGGTTGGTGGTCAGTGCTTTTATAGCCACTGTGACGCCACACAAAGCAAGCCAATCACTGCAATGCCCTTCTCTAAGATGGTGGTGGCCGCTGCCCATGTCATCTCGTTGCCCACACTGTGCGTCCTTGCTCATTGGCTGAGAAAAGGTGCATGCAAGCATTATGGGAAAACCGACTTTGGCGCTCGGGTCGACGACCGCATGGCCGAACTCACGCTATGGTCGGGTTTCGAAAAAGTCTGTGATTTTTTAATCTGACCAACCTGTTTCGCTCAACTCTGCTGGCAGTGCATCATTGACACCTGGAACATTGGCCCACATGTGTGATTATCTCTTGCGGATCCCAAAAAGGGACCCCCGCATTGCCAAAATTATGAAGGATGACGACTACTGGTTGGCCAGCATCCTCAATCCACGCTAGAGAGGCAAATTACAGAACATCATGCCACAGGAGAAGCTAGAGCTAATATTTGTGAACAAACAAGCAACTCTGGTAAACCGTTTTTTAGAGGCATTCCCAGCACACAGCAGCGGTGCAGGTTCTACCTAGAGCCGTACTGGGCAACATGAAAGAGGTGTTCGTGGTGCACACAGCCAAAGTGGCATTGGAGACAGGGGTTTCATGACCATGTTGTGGACTGATTTCTCGAGTACCGCTCACACGACTGGTAATACTGAATCGATTGCAACAGACAGTAGACAGCAGTTGTCAACTATGGTTCAAAATTACCTCTCCTTCCCTATCGATGTTCTCCCTCACAGTTTATTCCCCTTTGACTACTGGGCCTGTAAACTGGACACCTGGCCTGAATTGGCACAATATAACTTACAGGAGCTTGCTTGCCCTACTGGTAGTGTGCTATCCGAAAGAGTCTTCAGTTCTGCTGGATCAATCCTGACAGAAAGAAGGACCCGGCTGTCGACCCAAAATGTAAGTGATCTCACCTTCATAAAAATGAACCATGCCTGGGTTTCAAAGGATTTTGTACCACCTTCCCCTGATAACACATAGGTTGCCAGCAAAATGGCTTGCTTTGTCCTCCTCTTCCTCTGACTTCTCCAATTCTTCCATTTACAGCTGCTGAACGTCCAGCCTACACCTCAATATATGCCAGTTTTTCCACCTCCCTAACTAGGCTGTACCCCCCCTTACAACTTTAGCCAAATAACCCCCAGTTTTCAATGTGTTACTATTATTATAAAGTAAATTAAGGTTGACAAACTTAAGTAATAAGAATTGATGTTGGCATTGAAATGTGCACTGTAGGTGTGTTTACTGTCCTCCACTCACTGCCAACTTTTATTCCCCATTGACTTGCATTGGGGTCGGGTTTTGGTCAAAACTCCGACTTTTGCCGATAGTCGGCCGATTGTATTCAACTCGACTTTTGGTAAAGTTGGGTGGTCCGAAACCCGATTCGACCCTCCCGGAGGCAAAGTCGTTCATCTCTACTCAGGATTCTCAAAAATTCTGTTGCTACGTCAAAGGTACGTATAAGCCCCATTCCTCCAAATTAATGTCTTTTTGCCCACTAAAAAGCTGGTATTCACTGGTTTAGCATTTTTTTTTTTTTACAGTGTAGAAAAGAGCAGTCGACTGTGCTTTTCTTTACTCAATCACTTCTCCCAAAAAATGTATACTGCATGGTATAAATTTCTTTATTATCGAAGCCTAATAGCAACATAAGGCACTATGTGCCAATACTGTGGGGTATACAAGGTCTTGCTCTCTGTTACAGGCATGGGCAGCACGGTGACTCAGTGGTTAGCATGGTAGCAGCACTGGGTTCCTGGGTTAAATTCCCAAGGACAACATCTGCTAGGAGTTTGTATGTTCTCCCCTTGTTTGCGTGAGTTTCCTCCGGGTTCTCCGGTTTCCTCCAACTCTCCAAAATCACACTGGTAGGGAATCTAAATTGTGAGCCCCAATGGGGACATGGCTGGTAATGACTGTAAAGACCTGTGAAATATGATGGTGCTATATAAGTGAGTAAAATAAATAAATAAAAAATACGTATAAGGTGTATACCTAGAGCACAGATCTTTGTGAGCAGAGCTTGTGCCTACCGCAAGCAGAGATGCTGAATGCTTGATACTAAAGTATAATAAATTACAAAACTTGGGATATTACAACAATTAAACTCTATGAACAAAGTACCAGAAAACGCCCCTTTCTTTTCTTTGAGTAAGACGAGCATTAACATATGAATAATGTAGGCTGCTGTACATGAGGTAAACACCAGTTCACTTTTGGCATTAAATTGCAATTGTATTCTGGCATTAAACTGCATATGAGTTAAAGTGTGTATTTTAATTATCTTAATTAGAAAATAATTAGATACAGGGTAGAGGATGGAGTGCTGCCCATTTGGCACGTAGTGGAACTCCTAACACAACTTTTACATTATGGCTGTATAAAAGCTTGCTGTCTTCATAGGGAATGTTTAAAATAACTTATTAATGTAAATGTAATGCAAATGAAAGTACTTTGTTCCAGACATTCTTCAACTAAACCAAGTAATAAATCAATTTTAGAATCTCATTACTACCACTTAACATAAAAATAATTATGCATATAGCTTTACTGCTGCAAACAAGTGGAGTTACCTGGATGTCATCAATCACCAGGTCTGCCCAACATGTATACAGCAAGTGCAATGTATAGCTACCCTATGCATGGGGCTATATATTTTAGCCAGAGACATAGCTGGCAGGGGGATACCAAGGCATGTATCCGGTGTGCTTGGTGCCAGCTAGTCACTTTTGCCTGGCAGGTGAATTTACGAATGTATCTCGGGCAGAGAACTGAGCCTTTTCCCTGGGTGAAGGAAAGTCTCACTACAGCTCTGATATTGGCTCTTCATAAACATGTGTGCATAAAATATGTAGATAAATATATATACAAATATATATACAAAATTCTGCTGTTTATTAGCATAGAAAGGCTTTGCTCACACAAAATCCAGGCCTTTTATTTGGCACTCTCACTTAGGAAATGTACTGAACATAACACCACAATGTACCAATGATTGACATCATATACTATAAAGATGCATACATGATGCATCTTTATGATGTATAACTTTATATGTATATATATACACTGCTCAAAAAAATAAAGGGAACACTTTTGTTTTTTATCCCATTGTTCAAGAGCTGAACTTGAAAGATCTATGACTTTTTCTATGTGCACAAAAGGCCTTTTTCTCTCAAATATTGTTCACAAATTTGTGTAAATCTGTGTTAAGGTACTGCCACACTAAACAATCCCGCTAGCGATCACGATAACGACGCATACTAATGCGATCGCTAGCGGATTGTTTCTATATCGCTAAGTGCGGCCACATTTAGCGATATAGTTAACGACGCTATCGCCGTTAGCGATCTTCTTAACGACTTTAGCGGTACAAAAGTACCGCTAAATCGCTAAGAAAAGGTGCCACACTAGCGATATATACTTACCCAGCGGGAGCGCCGACGAGAAAATAGGGTCCGGAACGATTCCAGCGACGAGCGAGATCACAGCAGGAAGCTCGTCGCTGGCAGATGCCGCACTGAACAACATCGCTAACGGGATCGCTAAATAGTGACGTTTTTTAGCGATCCCGTTAGCGATATTGTTCAGTGTGGCATACCCTTTAGTCAGCTCTTCTCTTTTGACGAGATAAGACACCCCTGTGAGGAGCATGGATTATCAAGATGCTAATTAGACGGCATGATTACTGCACAGGTGTGCCTTAAGCCCCCGTCACACATAGCGAGATCGCTACTGAGTCACTAGTTTTGTGACGCAATAGCGATCTCCCCAGCGATATCGCTGTGTGTGACATTCAGCGACGATCAGCCCCCTGCTGGCTATCACTGATCGTTGCTGAATGTCCTGGACATTTTTTTGATCGTTGGTCTCCTGCTGGCCAGCACACATCGCTGCGTGTGACAGGTGGGAGACCAGCGATCAGCTGGTAACCAAGGTACACATCATGTTTCCAGGTGCCGGGTGGTGCCTGGAAACCCGATGTGTACATTGGATACCAGCGCACTGCTGCAGGGGAGCTGGTAACCAAGGTACACATCGGGTTTCCAGGTGCCACGCAGCGCCTGGAAACCCGATGTGTACCTTGGTTACCAGCTCCCTGCACCAGCGGGCTGGTATCCAACGTACACTGCGGGTAACTAAGTGACGTTACCCGCAGTGTCGCTGTCCTGATCGCTGCCTGAGCTGCCTGTTTGGCAGCTCAGCAGCGATCATGTAGCGACACACCAGCAATCCTGACAAGTGCATATCGTTGTCGGGATCGCTGGTGTGTCGCTATGTGTGACGGGGCCCTTAGGGTCGCAACAATGTAAGGCCACTTTAAAATGTGCAGTTTTACAGTATTGGAAGTGTCTGGGAGAGTCAGAAAACAAGTCTGGATCAGTGTGACCACTATTTGCCTCTCGAAGTGCAACACATCTCTTTGGCATAGAGTTGATCAGGTGGTTGATTGTGGCCTGTGGAATGCTGGCCCACTCCTCTTCAATGCTAAGTTTCTGGATATTGGAAGGAACTTGAACACGCTGTCGTATACACAGATAGACAGATAGAGCATCCCAAATATGCTCAATTGGTGAGGTGTCTGGTGAGTATACTGGCCATGCAATACCTTTGCACAACCGGAAGAGAAGTGAGCCAACATTCCACAGGCCACAATCAACAAACTGATTAACTATATGCAAAGTAGATGTGTTGCACTGCCTGGGGCAAATTGTTGTCACATCAGAAACTGACTTGTTTTCTGACCACGCCAATGATGTAAAACTGCACATTTTAGAGTGGCCTTTTATTGTGGCCATCCTACGGCACACGTGTGCAAGTATCATGCTGTCTAATCAGTGTCTGGATATGCCATGCCTGTAAGGAGCATCGATTATCTCAGAAAAAGAAGAAGTGCTCACTAACACAGATTTGGACACATTTGTGAACAATATTTGAGTGAAAAAGGTCTTTTGCATGCAAAGAAAAATTCTTAGATCTCTGGGTTCAGCTTCTGAAAAAATTGGAGCGAAAACAAAAGTGTTGCATTTATACTTTTATTCAGTGGAGATATATGTATATATAAATTTTTATATTATACATTATACTCTTTTTAAGATTAGTTGTATAAGAAAGGTAAAATATATGTTATGGTGTATACATTGTTCTAACATCTATTGAGACTCACAATCTAAATTCTCTATCAGTATGTGCAGTTGTTGTCCTTGGTGAGATTTGAAACAAGGACCCCAGTCCTGCAAGGCCCCAGTGCTAACCACTGAACCATCATGTTGTGACGAGAATACCTCATAGTGCATACAGTGAATGTTCTCTGTAAGGCCGGCGTCACACACAACCACAAAAAATCGGTCCGTTTTAGACGGTCGATTGTCGGATCAAAATGCAAACATCACACATCCTTCTGGCATCCGATTTTCCTTCAAAGATGCGATTTAATCGCATGTGTGTGTACCTTGTAACATCCGATTTTCATCCGACTTGCGAGATTTTCTCGCAGGCTTGCAAAACTGACATATAATGGATCCAAAAGAATAGTATTTAAATGCCAAAAGAAAGAATAGATATATACACATAGAGCACATATATATATATATATATATATATTATATATATATGTCATTGTGACATATATATATATACATATATTTATAATTCTTACACTTCTACATACTGTTATAGCCGCTAATTCAATTGCCGGCTTCAGTGAAATCACAGAAGCCGACATGAAATGATACATTGTTTCCACACATTTAACCATGTAATTTCATGTATTTTTATATATGTTTGAAACATACAATTACATGAGTATATGTGTGCTAAATTTCAGACATGTAGGGGTTAATTAAAGGTGTAAATTCGTTGAAAAAAAATGCGTGGGCTCCCGCTGTATTTTCTCCACCAGACAGACAAAGCAAAGCGAGTGGGGGCAGATAATAATAGCCTAGGGAGGGTACATTTTTTTTGGCCCCCCTGGCTACTAACATCTGCCCCCAGACACCCCAGAAAGGGCAAATCTATAATTAGATTCGCCCTTTCTGGCACTTTGCCCGTCTATTCCCATTGCCCTGTAGCGGTGGCGAATGGGTTAATAAGGGGTTAAAATGACCTTGCAATTGAAAGGTCACTTTAAGCCAGGTTAATAATTGAGAGCTGTCAATCAGACAACTATCAATTATTAATCCTATTGTATGAAAGAAAAATCAAACACACACAGTTTAATAAAAAATAAGTTTAATTAAATAATCACACAGTTTTTGACCATATTTTATTTTCCTGCTAAAACCATTTCCTGTAATAAAAATAAAATAAAAAAGCAAAATTATACTTACCAATCCGATGTACAGTCAGGTCCCACGGTGTAATCCATCAGAAAGGGTTAACAGGTTACAGGTCGCAGAGAGCTAATAATGCTGTCTCAGACCTGTATTCCCCTGAATGAATAAGTTCCTCTCCCAGCGAAAGTAGAGGAATAGATTCATGAATGGAGCTTAATTGATTTATTGCCAATTTAACTGTAGTGACCTGACCTAAAGGGAAAGTGGACACAATCAATTAAGCTTCATTCATGAAACACATCCTCTCCTGTCGCCAGGAGAGGAACTTATTCATTCAGGAGCTTTGAGCTGAGCATGCAGGATTACTTGCACTGCTTGGCTCAAAGCTAGTTAACCCTTTGTGAAGGATTACAGCGTGGGACGTGACAGATCAGCGGAATAGGTAAGAATAATGTTGTTTTATTTTTTTTTCTTTATTTTAGGAGATCAATGGCTTCGCACGGATGAAGTGTAAATTAAAATATGGTCAAAATAATGTGTTTTTATTTCATTAAAATTATTTATTCTTAAAGTGTGTGTGTTTTTTTATTTACTTCAATAGGATTAATAATTGATAGTTGTCTAATTGACAGCTATCAATTATTAACCTGCCTTAAGGTCACCTTTCAATAGCAAGGTGACAGTAAGGTGAGATTAACCCATTCGCCACCGCTACAGGGCAATGGGAATAGACAGGCAAAGTGCCAGAAAGGGCGAATCTAATTATATATTTGCCCTTTCTGGGGTGTCTGGGGGCAGATGTTAGTAGCCAGGGGGGGCACAAAAAAAATGTACCCTCCCTAGGCTATTATTATCTGCCCCACTCGCTTTGCTTTGTCTGTCTGGTGGAGAAAATACAGCGGGAGCCCACGCATTTTTTTTCAACGAAATTACACCTTTAATTAACCCCTACATGTCTGAAATTTTGCACAAATACACTCATGTAATTGTATGTTTCAAACATATATAAAAATACATGAAATTACATGGTTAAATGTGTGGAAACAATGTATCATTTCATGTCGGCTTCTGTGATTTCACAAAACCCGGCAATTGAATTAGCGGCTATTACAGTATGTAGAAGTCTAGGAACTATAAATATATGTATATGTACATGTCACAATGACATGTATATATATATATATATGTGTTCTATGTGTATATATCTATTCTTTCTATTCTTTATTAAAGCTGTCAGTGTGCTTTTACAGTATAGCCGGGGATGAATTGCCGGCTTTTCTAAAGGACACCGGTGTGATTTAATCGCAAGTCACACATGCGGTCCGTTTGTAATCAGATTTTTCATCGCTCCCATAGACTTGCATTGGCGATTGTCGACCGACAATCGGTGACAATCGCAGCATGCTGCGATTGTACACGGACGTTTAAAACGGACCACAAAAAATCTGATACTGGGAGCTGCTCCATAGATTAACATAGGTCCGACTGCAATGCGATATTTCATCGCATTGCAGTCGTCCGATTTTGTCGCCAGTGTGACTCCGGCCTTAGTGCAAATGTTGCTAAGGTACATGAGTTTGAAAATAATACTGATCTCTTTATTGGGAAAATTGTGACTGGAGATGACCAAGTTTTAAAGATATATTTGAGTTTGATTGTTGAAGTCGTAAAAAACAACCATTTTTATGCATTTGTGCCATTCGAATCACAATTTTTTTTTTAGAGAAATTTGTGTTGAATATCTCTAATTGTGGCAAAAAGCCAGATGTTCCTGCCAAGGATTGATCTAATGCGGTCGTACATATATTAGTAGGGTGTGTCACTGTGTAGCGTCCTCTCCTATGTGTATAGTTAAAGATGCATAGAACATATGTAATGTTGCACAGTGACATTATTGTATCATCAACCAGTTCTGCTTTTAATGAGAAAGGTTGACTGAGATGTATTTTAATGCTTTATACAATCATAGTAACATGACATTTGAAAGTTATAATGTCTTGGTGATCTCTTCACCCTGAACTACCATCCACGATAAGATGAAGATTAGATACTTAGAGACAAAGTGACAGCTGAATGACAAAAATCATTAAATGCGATTTTACTTATGACCAGAAGCAAATATGCCCTTCAGAATCCTTTCTATAAAACTGATTTCAGATATACTCAAGGAAAAGCTAGAACGTCTCTGCAGTAAAATCTCCTCGCACGGCAGTGCCCTCTGACTGAGGAAATCACTCAAATAGGCCACTCTAATATACAGATCACAAGATCGGCTCAGGTCAAGCTGAAGACTTAGAAACACTTTGCAGTTCTTACAGTCATAATAACAGACTAACTTCTCAGAACCGTTAATAAAGCAATGAATCATAAAGAACAAGTGTGGAATATATAAAACACAATAAAACACAATAACAGTACTGTTCAAAAATTTTAGGAATATAAGGGAATATGCTGTAAAGAAAAAAATGCATTAAAAAATAGAAGGGGTAATAGTTTATTTTTTATCAATTCTATCAATCATGCAAAGTGAAGAAAAAAAGCAAAACACAAGAAAAATCTAAATCAAATCAATATTTGATGTGAGCTGTTCTTTGCCTTCAAAACGGCATAAGTTCTTCTCAGTACACCTGCTTACAGTTTTTGAAGGAACTTGGCAGGGAAGTTGCTCCAAACATCTTGGATAACAAACCACAGATCTTCTGTGAATGTTGCTTGTACAAATCCTTCTGTCTCTTCATGTAATTCCACATATAGACTCGCAGTCGCTGACATTGAGATCACAACTGTATGTGCATCAGTTTGAAAGACTCCTTGTTCTTTTTTTATGCTGAAAATCTTTCTTAATGACATTGTCTGTATGTTTGGAGGCCTTGTCCTGCTGCAGAATAAGTTTGGACCCAATTAGATGATGCCCTGATGGAATTATTTGATGGATAAGTGTCTGCCTGTATGAAATGGGAAACGCTGAAGAATGTAGACACAGTGTTCAGCCAAGGAAATATAATGCAGCAGATGAAAGACACATGAAAGACACATCATGCTTACTTTCCTCTGAAATCAGAAGATGCCCAGTAGTGCCAACAGCTCAGAACTAAAGCAAAACTAAAAAATGGGCCAGCACACCTTTGGGTATAAGTGCTATGTGTAGGTGGGCCAGCACACCTTTGGGTATAAGTGCTATGTGTAGGTGGGCCAGCACACCTTTGGGTATAAGTGCTATGTGTAGGTGGGCCAGCACACTTTGGTATAAGTGCTATGTGTAGGTGGGCCAGCACACCTTTCGGTATAAGTTCTATGTGTAGGTGGACCAGCACACCTTTGGGTATAAGTGCTATGTGTACGTGGGCCAGCACACCTTTGGGTATAAGTGCTATGTGTAGGTGGGCCAGCACACCTTTGGGTATAAGTGCTATGTGTAGGTGGGCCAGCACACCTTTGGGTATAAGTGCTATGTGTAGGTGGGCCAGCACACCTTTGGGTATAAGTGCTATGTGTAGGTGGGCCAGCACACCTTTGGGTATAAGTGCTATGTGTAGGTGGGCCAGCACACCTTTGGGTATAAATGCTATGTATAGGTACAGGCTCGGACTGGCCCATAGGGTAACTGGGGAATCCCCTGGTGGGCCTCTGTGCAGATCAGGGCCCCAATCCCACTGTAAGGGCAGTACTTGGCATAATTCACTTGATTCGCTATGTACAGAAAAAAGCAGCATCTCATCAATGAGTAACCAAACTACCCAGTTTATTACATAGAGATAAAGGTACACTTGTGAACGAGGTTAGTGTAATATTTGCATACAGGTGAATGTTAACGCTGGGCCCTTAGCGCCCCAGTCCGACACTGCGTAGGTACACATTCACATTGTGGCCATTATCAGACAAAATGTAAGACGGAAACAATGACCAAGTACCCTGCTGTAAGCAAATAATTAAATAGTATTAGTAAATGTAAATAATATAGAGTGCTTTGGTGTCATTATTTTGATCAAAAAGCATAGAAGCCATCCCAACATGACAAGGTGTACTCATTCAGGATGATCCCTAACTCTAGTTTCTCACCTCACTATGTGCCAGCAGACCTCAAAACAGAGAGGGGCAGAACAGGAACCAGGTTATGGAAAGCCAAATAGACAAGATACACAGCCCAAAGACACAGCATATATCAGCTCAAAATTGGCAGCCAGCGACAAGTGGGAATCCAAATTTCTTCTGTAGCAGGCCAATGACCACTAACATACAGTCAATGTCATTTATCCTCATCATAAATGAGAACTAGGAGTCCTGGAAGTGATGATATGGACTGCATAGAACCCTGATCTCATCACTAGCCAGTGTGTTTGGGAATGCATGAAGAGACAAAAGGATATGCACAAGCTACACCCAAGCATTCTTATTTTGCAGCATTTTTTTCTACACTTGCCTAAAACTTTTTCACAATAATTGAATCCAGTCATTTTTGGCAGGGCTAGGCTAAATTCACAATTTTATGGCGAATTCTGCTAGATGTATGCTCCTGATCTACAAAAAAAACTGTATTCAAACTCATTTGGTAAGAAATCCAGAGATAAAATGAGGAATCAGAATCAAAGAAATATTCCTTTGACTACATTTTATCCAGTTTGCTTCATATTGTTTTTTCATGTTCAGAAAAATGTAAATATCCATGTTTTCTTGTTCCCAAAGGAAAATTATAAAAGATTTATACAATTTTTCTTCATCATTGACAGATGTATTGAAATGTATGGCAGCAGTTCCAATGCTTATAACATGTGTACAATTTCCTGTCTGCCCTTTTCTTTCACTTCCCCATTCAGATGAGGCCTGGTTTGGCACATGCAGAGGTAGCACATTAGTGGTTAGGGACCATCCTTATTTAGGTACACCTTGACGTAGTTGGATGGCTTTTGCACTTCTTATAAAAATATGTTAACTAAGTACCTTACATTTTATTAATGTTTACAGCAATTTTGGAGTTCATGTATTCATTAATCGCAGTGTGCTGATGCATAGTGTATAGATGAATGTATCGTGTGTTCAATGTGTACATTGATTTTCATAACTCATTTTTTGATTGATGTCAGGTTTCCCCAATCTTGGCTAGTTACTTCTAACTTCTAGAGTGAAGGAGTTTGTGTACGGGCACTGTGGCTAGTTTTAGCAAATGAGCATGGAAATTGTTATTATTTTGCGGATTTGATCACAGACGCTTTGAATATACATCATAAGTGACACTATTATATAAGCACTATGGCTGATAAGAATATATGGACCCTATGCCTGGCACTTTTCTAAAGAAACTATGCCTGGCACTATTGTTTGGTTCTATTAATTGATCAATATTTGCAGAACTATTTGAGAATTGTATAGCATTATAATGCATACACTTTATGGGGAAATTAGTTGAACCGATATAGATATATTTTTGCAATACTGTAAAACTCCATGTTGATACTATAGTGTACAGTATACAGTGGCATGTAAAAATTTGTGCACCCCTGATCAAAATTACTGTTATTTTGAACAGTTAAGCAAGTTGAAGATGAAATGATCTCTAAAGACCTAAAGTTAAAAATTACACATTTTCTTTGGATTTTAGGCAAAAATAAAATATATATATATTTTTATCTTTTACATTTTAAAACTTACAAAAAGCCATTTAGGCCAATGCAATAGTTTGGTCACCCTGCATGGTTATTACTAGTAGAACGTCCTTTTGAAAGTATCACAGCTTGTAAATGCTTTTTGAAGCCAGACAAGAGTCTTTTTTAATTATTGTTTGAGGGATTTTCATCCATTCTTCCTTGGAAAATTCTTCTAGTTCTGAAGATTTCTGGGTCATCTTGCATGCACTGCTATTTTGACTTCTAGCCACATATTTTCAATGATGTTCAGATCAGGGGACTGTGAGGGCCGTTGGAAAATCTTCAGCTTGTGCCTTTTGAGGTAGCGTATTGTGGATTTTGACTTGTGTTTAGGTCACTCATTATCCATTTGTAGAAGCCATCCACTTTTCAAATTCAGCTTTTTTTACAGATGGTGTTATGTTTGCATCAAGAATTTGTTTGAAATTTCACGGAATACATTCATCCTTCCTTCCTTCCTGTAAAATGTGCCCCATTCAACACAACCCCAAAGCATGAATGATCGACCCCCATGCTTAATGGTTGGCGTGATGTTGTTTTCCTTAAATTTGGTATCCTTTTTCCTCCACACATTCCTTTGATTATTGTGGCCAAAGAGTTCTTTTTAACCTTATGAGTCCACAGAATTTGTTTAAAAATGCATCAGGCTTGTTTAGATGTTCTTTTGCATATTTCTGATCATGAATTTTATGGTGAGGATGGAGGAGATGTTTTCTTCTGATGACTCTTCCATGAAGGCCATATTTGTGTAGGTGTCTTTGAACAGTAGAACATTGTACTACAGTATTTTGCAGTCAAGCAGGGGTTCTGATTTGCCTCTCTAGAAATCCTACGAGTAGCTCTAACTAAAATGTTGCTTGGTCTTCCAGACCTTATCTTGACCTCCACTGTTCCTGTTAACTGCGATTTCTTAATTACATTTCGAACTGAGGAAAGGGCAACTTGAAAACACTTTGCTATCTTCTTACAGCATTCTCCTGCTTTGTGGGCCTCCACCATTTACATTTTCAGAGTGATAGGCAGCTGCTTAGTAGAACCAATGGCTGCAGTTTTTTTGGCACAAGGTTAGAGGAGGCTGGGTTTTTTAAAGCTGGGAAATTTGTATCACCTGGTCTTTCCTAACGAGGATAGTGAATAAGTTATCAGAATACATAAATCTCCAAGGGAGCTCAAACTTTTGCAATGGCCCATTTTCCTTTTTGTAATATTTAAAATGAAAAAAATGACAATCTGTTTTTCTTTGCCTAAAATACAAAGGAAATGTGTAATCGTTAATGTTAAGTCTTTTAGAGATCATTTGATGTTCAACTTGCTTAACTGTTCACAATAACAGTAATTTTGACTAGGGGTGCCCAAACTTTGCATGCCATTGTATCTAAGTGCTGCTTGGGCTATTTTCTTACGGTGTGGCACAATAGTTTTGGGAAAATGGACTCTTTTGGGTCATTTATTTACTTAAATGCTTGCATTTTGGGTTAAAAAATAATTTTCATAATTGGGTTTCATTAAAATTTAGCACTATTTAGCTTTTAAGGCTTTTTGTTTCCATACTCATTTCCTGACTGTAGAATGAGTCAACTAAGAATCTATATGTGAGCTCAAACTGTTGTAATTTGACTATGGCTGTGGGCAAAGTGTTTGTCTCCTGTGCTTCGACACGGTACTTGAAAGTGAATGTCCTGGCTGAGTTTTTGGACTTGTGCTATGAGGGCATTACGCATGTAACCACTGTTTCATGTTTGCTAGAATCAGATGTTTTACAGTTCAATAAGGAAGAACACCATTAAAAAATAAACTTTTTACTGAAAGGCTACTTGATAAAGGTTATATTCAAGGGAACAGTGGGTACAAAGTTTTCTGAACCTTCTATTTACGACTCGAAGCATTTTCCACACAGTTTCCTTAATAAGTAGTTTACTCCAGGGCTCCACTGTTTCTCCACACTTCACCGCAACTCAGCTTTAACACTACAGTTCTGATTAACAAGTGTCCTTTTCTTGTTCTGCAATTTTTTGTCTTCTTTTCCCTTTAGGGTGTCAGTATAGCCAGTAATGCTGACTCCCTGGAACTCCCACCCAGTACACTCTACTCGTCCCACGTACTCAGTCCTGTTTAGGCTTGTTACCTTCCAGCATTATAAGCTTGGGGTCTTGTGGCTAGGTGTCCTCTCCTAGAACCCATTTCCAGAAGGCTACTCTGTCTGTTAGTCACTTTTAATTCTGATCTCACTATCCCTTCTCTTTCGTCTCCTTTCACTTAAGGTCACCTCAGTATGCAACACTACTCACCTTAAATCTTTAAATCCGCTTACTACGCACTCCAGGCCCTATCTAATTCACAGACAGAAAATCATCATTTTCCCTGTAACTCAGCCCCTCCCACTCTGGACTAGTCAGAAATATTAATGCTAACTATCCCTATGGTCAGACTACACACATCATTAATCCACAACACTATTCACAATAGCCACATAACATAATGACAATAAAACTTGTTTCTTCAAGAGGGAAATGAGGGCAGCATGACCCTTTTCATTACGTTTCCACCTTCTTTAATGATGGCCATCCTCTGACATCCGGAACCTATGATACACTAAAAACATTATGGTATGTTCTTATGTACATTACGTAGTTATCAATTACCACCAAAGTTTCTGATCCATCCTCCTGCACATTACTTAAATTGACAAACGTCTCTTTTCATGCCGTGTAAGCCTGTCCTGTTGGTTAGGACCCTAGTGCTTATGTCCATCCGAATCCAGGATACTTTTGGCCTAACCAGATAACAGTCCATCGTGTTAGTTTAACGTTGCAAAAACAATGGCCCTTAGACCAACAGCACAGTCCATCCCTGTAAAGGTAGCCCTTTTCACTGCAGGCACAGTCCATTAGTACCCCATCAGTCCGTAAGACGGGAATACAGTCCTTAAGAACAGCATCCATCTGGTGGAGGCAAAATCCTCGCAGTTACAGTCCTGACACACAGTACTTTTGAAACATCTTCCTTACTGGATAAGGATCAGTCTTTAGCTGAGCATGCAGGATTCTCCAGTGACTACAGTGTCTCTTTAAATCCAGCAGAGGAATGCACAGCGGGCACAACAAAATTGACTAGGAGAAAAGCAACTTAATCCGTTCTTTGCACACAGTATGCGGAGTCTTGGATTTGTAGGTCACATACCTGTCAGACATTAGCGTCTCCAGAACCTTTCAAACTGCTCCTGATTAGAGTGTAACAGGAACAATGTGGCATGTCCGAATTCCAACTCTCGTTTTCTCCTCTGAATGCAACCTTGGTTTCAAACCGGTGATACTCAGACCCAGATCTCTTTTGCCTCCACTCTTCTCACATAGACTGCAGAGTGAACATCTTGTTTCTCGATCTACTCTGCCCATTTTCCTGAGGCACACCTTATTAGACAGGTCTTTTCCTTCCACTTCACTTTACAGCAACGGTCACTCCCGCAGTGGGCTGCCATTCCCGGTTCCAACACTCCATTCTGTAGGCGTAACCTCTGAAGGGCTGGACACTGCTTTGTGCCCTTTCATTCTTTCTAGGCTCACAATAGGCGGGGCATCCTTGCTTTTCTGCGTCACTCAATGTTCTTGTTCGGTGACATATTTAACCATATAACAATCACCATCCTCCATACAACTCGAGTCTTCCTAGTACTGTGTTGCTCTTCTAGCTGCAAGACTCGATCCTGCCAACTACACAAAGTGTAATGTGGCGTGGGGCCATAGTCATTAGCGAGGTGCTCATCTCTTGTGCCCCTGCACGTTACATGAAAGTGAAAGTCTAGGTTGGGTGTGTGAACTTATGTTTTCAGGTTGTTAAGCTCATGCAGGCCTCATGTAATCGTTGTTTCAGGTTTGATAGGACCAGATGTTTCACAATTCAATGAGGTAGTCCACCATTCAAAATAAACTATTTTCTGAAAGACAACTTGATAAAGGTTATATACAAGAGATAGCATTTTCCACACAGTTTCCTACCTCGGTAGTAATTTAGTCCAGGGCTCGCTATGTCCACTGTTTCTTCCTACTTCACCACAACTCAGCTTTAACACTACAGTCCTGATTAACAAGTGTCCTTTGCTTGTTCTATGGTTCCGCATTCTGTTTTCCCTCTAAGGCATCAGTATGGCTGGTAATGCTGATGCACTGGAACTCCCACCTGGGACACTCTACTCATCCCACATTCAGTCCTGTTTAGGCCCATTATCTTCCAGTGCTGCAAGTTTGGGGTCTCGCAGCTTGGGGTCCTCTCCTAGGACCCGTTTCTGGAAGGCCATTTTGTCTCTTACCACTTGTAATCTGGATATTATTATCCCTTCTCTTCGGCCTCCTCTCACTTAGGGTCACCCCAACATGCGACACTGCTCACCTTGAACCTTTAGGTCCACTTATTACACACTTGTGTCCCTATCTGACTCTCTGGCAGAAAATTGTCACTTTTCCGGTAACTCCTCCCCTTCAATTCTGGTCTAGTCCCAAATAGTAACACTAACTATCCCTATAGTCAAGCTACACAGATCATTAAGGCTAGGTTCACATTGAGTTAGTGCAGTCCACTCAACGCATGCATTGAATGGACTGCGCTAACCCAAGTGCCTTTTAAAGATCACATTATGCGATCACGCTAGCGCAGATGCTCCATCGGCTGCAGACTGCGTCCGAGGGTCCGTCACAGAATGACGGCACATCGCTAATGCATGCCGATTATGACTTGCGTTAGCGATGCGCTACATAATGGCAGTCTATGAGTGCGCTAACGCATCCGTTACATAGCGTTGCCACTATGTAACGGATGCCATCAGAGCATTGCCATTAACGCAATGTGAACCCAGCCTAACGCATAACACTGTTCACATTACACCACATAACATAATAACAATAAAACTTGCTTCTTCAAGAGGGAAATGTGGGCAGCATGTCCGTATCCTTACACTCTCAGAGTTTGTAATTCTTATTCTGTTTTTAGTGAGCTCCTTTCAGCTGATTTATGGCTATAGACCGTATCAAAGGGGTTTTCCACTACTAAATGTTCATCTTGATAAAATAATAAAGTCTATACTTACCTCCCGTGCCAGTGCCATTCCCACAATGTCGGCACTTGTGGTCCTGGGGCTGTGATGCGGTGTTGTGACACATGATGCCGGCGCCCTGACGTCACTGTCTCTACCTTGGGGCAAACTGAACATGAAGAAGAAGTCCGGGCTGCAGCTCATCCCCGACTTCCACTTCATGTTCAGTTTGTCCAAAGGCAGAGACTGTGATGCCAGCGTTGATTGGGCCCCGGGCATAACATGCCACAACACCACATAACAGCGAGTGCCGATACCATTGGAATGGAGCCAGCGCGAATTGTGAGTAAGTGCTTTATTATTTTAACGGGGCCCAACATTTAGTTTAAGAAGAGGTCGTCATAGTATCCGATAGCACTAGGTACAGTGTTATACTATTTGGCAGTGCAGATCTGCAATTTTTTTTGTCAAGTCTATGGGTGTATGTGAAACAATAGACTGCACTTAGATGTCATCTGAGTACAGTCCGATGTATGCACACAGAGACAATGAAGAAGATGGAGAAATTAAAGGGAATCTGTCACCCATTTTTTGTGATATGATGTAAAGATATCATTCAATTTAGTGTCACATAAGCATTATAGCAGAACTTTTGATACCCCTTGACTCCCCACCTTTGATGCATAAATACAATTTTTAGCTCTCCTGCGGTGTATGTAAATCTCCGCTGTCTGGTCCGATGGGCGGGGCTTATTCTCCTTCTCTCCCCCCCCTCCTCGGCTTGCTGTACATATTGTGATCTGTGAATATCACAGATCCCGTAGAGTTGCCGCGCGCGAGCATTGAAATGGCCTCTCGTGCATTCGCAGTATGCTTTGCCCAACTGTGGGCAAAGCATAAAATCATTATTACGCATGTTTCGGCATACGCAGTTACGTTCTATGGCCCGGAAGTAGCGCATTACATAAGGTACATAAGATGAAATTCCTGTACTGATGTTAATGGCAGAAAAAGTGTGAGAATTGTCATCTAAATATACTTTATCAATTATTATAGTAACATTCCCTGTGTAATGCTGACTTTAGCTTACATTTTCTTTGCTAAAAGAACATTATAATGAAGTGATGTATCAACCCAAGGGACTAAATCTAGTTCTATTCATCTTGTGCAGTGAAATTCCTTCCTGAAACCCTACAGTTTTAGCATTTACAAAAAATAGTCCCAAAGGTCATTTTATTCAGGAATCATCACTGATTTGGAATTTGAAAGTTCAAGGGAGCAAAAGGTCAATGAGGTAATGTAAGGTCATTATTAAAAAAGTGTTGGGTCTGCATTGAACGAATAAAGGTACAGTGCCTTGTGAAAGTATTTGGCCCCCTGGAGCTTTTCAACCTTTTCCCACATATCATGCTTCAAACATAAAGGTAACAAATGTAAATTTTTGGTGACGAATCAACAACAAGTGGGGCACAATTGTGAAGTTGAATAAAATTTATTGGTTATTTTAAATTTTTGTGGAAATACAAAAACTGAAAAGTGGGGCGTGCAATATTATTCAGCCCCTTTACTTTCAGTGCAGCAAACTCACTCCAGAAGTTCATTGTGGATCTCTGAAAGATCCAATGTTGTCCTAAATGACTAATGATTAGAGTTGAGCGATACTTTCCGATATCCAAAAGTATCGGAATCGGAATGGTATCGCCGATACACAAAAAATATCGGCGATACCCGATACCGATACCGGAAATACAATGTAAGTCTATGGGAACAAAATATCGGAATTAAAAAAAACCCATTCTAGCCTTGTAGGTTAATTGTACATGAAGGAAAACAACAAAGAGTAATGTACAATGTATTGGGGGAGGTTGAGGAGACATTAAAGGCATAGATGTTTAACCCAATCCAATGGAATAGCATTAATTTTTTTTTTTAGGAAATACGTTCGGATTGACGAAGAAATTGACAATGTTGTTAACCTTTTTTCTATTTTGGCAAATATGTATGTTTCACAACTTCCATGCTCTTCACCTTTTTAACTTTTGACACACTTTCTCCTTCATAATCTTCAGCAGCATCATCTTTGTCATCAAATTATTCTTCATTTTCACCTTCTTTATCTTCTTCTAAAACTTCTTGCTTTTCATGTTTTTGTTAACATTACTCATATTGTTCTTTTTAAACTATTATTCTTCTTCATATTATAGTCCTTCATCTTCTTCATCATATTCTTATTTGTGACATAGATTCCTGTACTTGTAATCTGTAAAAGTATGATTTTTTTCATCGTTCCGTTCTTGCTGCCACAAAAGATTTAAATTACAACAGTATTTGTCCGTGTTCAGTTTAGCCTGCAGCATCAGGCATTTACCAGGGGCACCACGAGGAGGAACGGACTCACCCCCATACACTGCTTAGTCTTCTTCTGCTTATAATTTAGAGCATATATTTTGCTCTTCATTTTGGTCTTATACTTCATGTTCTTCTGCCTTTAGATCTTCTGCTTATTGTTCTTGTGTCTCTTGTTCTGTATCTTGTATTTGTAGCACAACCTTGTACCAGCTGATGCTACTGGGACACGGTTACTAAGCAGGAGGTACCTGTGCTCCAAAGCACTACCAAGGACCAGCAGACGTTGCTGGAACTCGGATACCGAGATGGAGGCACCTAGGCCAAAGGCACTGCGGAGAACCAGTTGACGGTACTGGAACCCGGACGGGTAGCAGAAGGTACAAGAGCCAATGCAAGTAACGAGGACCAGCTGACTGTGCTGGAACCCGGAGGGGCAGCAGAAGGAAAAGAGCCAATGGCACAACCGAGGACCAGCTGACGTTACTGGGACACGGTTACTAAGCAGGAGGTACCTGTGCTCCAAAGCACTACCAAGGACCAGCAGACGTTGCTGGAACTCGGATACCGAGATGGAGGCACCTAGGCCAAAGGCACTGCGGAGAACCAGTTGACGGTACTGGAACCCGGACGGGTAGCAGAAGGTACAAGAGCCAATGCAAGTAACGAGGACCAGCTGACTGTGCTGGAACCCGGAGGGGCAGCAGAAGGAAAAGAGCCAATGGCACAACCGAGGACCAGCTGACGTTACTGGGACACGGTTACTAAGCAGGAGGTACCTGTGCTCCAAAGCACTACCAAGGACAAGCAGACATTGCAGGAACTCGGATACCGAGATGGAGGCACCTAGGCCAAAGGCACTGTGGAGAACCAGCTGACGGTACTGGAACTCGGACGGGTACCATAAGGCACCATGAAAATGTAAGTTGACAGGCCGCAAGCCGTCTGCAGTTACCAAATCACACAGTCCTACAGTGGGTGCTTGTCCTATTTTCACAACGGAAAGAGCCTTTATTTACATATCCCACAGCACACATAGGAATCACCTAAACTGCAGGCACCATAGAGTCGGATAACCGGAATGCAACATGACAGGACAACTTATTTGAGGCTAATTTACGTTGACACTGCCAGGAAACAGCTGTGGTGCTGTAACCAGGGTGGGCATGAGTCAGTACCCGTGCCAATTACTTCCGAGCAACAACTGGCGGTGTTGGAGCCCAGGGATGAGAGGAGGACAGGGTGGAGGCAGCATGACTTTTTGTCGTACACACAGCAGGGGAACAGCTGCCATTACTCAACCCCAGTAACACAGGAGCAAGTGTTGACTGTGCTAACAGCACTTACAGGCAACAACTGGCGGTGTTGGAGCCCAGGGTCCAATGCATCGACTTCAATTGTTTCCACCTCCTCTCAGGAACACAGCACTGTTGATCAACCATCTGTCTCTTCACCGCCTGCCAAATTGCCCAGTCAGTCAGAGAGTTCTGTACAGGAGCCAGCTGAGTCTCTGCTTCTGTTCTCAGAATCTGTTGGTTTGCAAACAGGGGCACAGCCAAGCAGCATTCTGGAATGTGAAGAAGAGGGAGTATGCAGTGATGCGCAACAGCTGTGTCTCTCTGAATCTGAAGAGGCGGGTGAGACAGTGCCGATGGTCAGCACACCGCAGAACGCATCTGATGATGATGAGACTCAGGTGCCAGTTTCTGTTGAGCATGGTGGTGGCCAGACCACCCAACAGCAGCAGGTGTTGGAAGAGGTTAGTGGAGATGATGAGGTCCAAGACCCAACATGGCGTGAGGAACAGGAAGGTGGTGGTAGCAGCTCTGAGGAAGCGATTGCCCCAACGGTACAAACAGGAGGGAGAGTTAGGCTGCATACTCTGTTGCCTGTAGCCTCCATTTTGGCACCTGTTCGGATTTCTCTTCCAAAAGTCTAAACGGACGCTCCCAGGACTTGCACTGCGTGGTCCTTTTTTCACACACTTGCAGATGATATTTGCTATGTCAAATGCAAGCTGTGTAATCAAAAAGTAAAAAGAGGTAAAGTGTCAGTAACCTCAATACCACAAATATGTGTAAACATGTGCGGAGAAAACACGTACTTGAGTTACAAAGACACACTGAAGATGTACAGTCTATAGAGAATCACTGCACAAGTTTAACTGCATATGTCATGGTTAAATTTGAAATTTTTATTGCACACTTGATGTGAAAAAAGAAAATAGCTATGAGACTACTGACTGACGTTTTGGGCAACGCAGTGGCCTTTATCAAATAGTCGCTGGAAGAGATAGAAAAATTTACAGTCAATGACAATGTATAATATATACAATATATACAATAAATACATAGGGTGAAGAATATATATACATAGGAATTAGGCAACATGTTAAACATTTGGGTGATACTGTAGAACACGGAGAATTATCCCTCTAGGGTATGCGGGTGGATAATGTAGTTTTTTGTTGATTTTTGGGAGTGTGTAGAAAACAGGGGTGATGGGGTATTGAATATTAAGGAATGTCATAGTCTTACAGTCTATGGTGATCAATTAAAGATGTTTTGTCAGGATACGATAAATTTTTTGACAGATGTAAAATGTAGGGTCACAATTGAGTTGTCTGTAGGTTAGGTTAACTGACAGTTGTCTATGAATTTCGGCAATAGATTGGGTCTTATTCATAATAACGATAGCACCCCCCTTATCTGCTGGTTTAATAATAATGTTGGGGTTATCTTTCAGAGATTTTATGGCTTGTTTATCTGTGGGTGTCAGGTTGTGGCGTATCGGGTGTAGGCCCAATCTCGGCAAACCATCCACGAGCACAGGCTCTGAATGCTGGCATTGCAAAACTCCTGTCCCTTGAAATGCTGTCATTCAGGCTGGTGGAGACTGACAGTTTACGGAACTTAATGGCATTGGCAGTCCCACAATACAATGTGCCAAGCTGATTTTATTTCAGCAGGCAAGCCGTCCCTGGTCTGTAAAAGCATGTTGTTGAGGTTAAAATTAAACATGCGCTACTAAACTCCGTCAGTAGCAATGTCCACCTGACCACCGCTGCGTGGACCAGTATCCATGGCCAGGAACGATACCTTTCCCTTACTGCCCATTGGGTCAATGTTGTGGAGCCGGGTACAGATCTTGCGAGTGGCGCTGTACGTGTTCAGGCAACTACAAGGATTGCGGGAATCAAGTCTGTACACATTGACTCCTCCTTCTCCATTTCCTCAGAAACATCGTTGCAGGAGCCGTCACGGTCTACCTCCACATGGACCCATGAACGCTTAATAAGAATCTTTAGTTATATAGCGCCAACAGATTACGCAGCGCTTTACAGTTTAACAGTTTCAGAACACAAGTCATAACTAACAACGTTACCAATACAATAATGAAAGCAATATAATCCGCACATGCTCGTGAGAGCTTACAATTTACAAATATGTGGGGGAGATACAAAGTACAGGTGTTTATATACAATGGTGTATTTAGAATGATGGCCCAGCCATTTTGAGGGAGTGAGGGATGGATGGAGATAGTGAATGGGCTACACACACACACTTACACATAGAATGACTTTGATTAGTGAATGTGATAGGCCGCTATGAAGAAATGTGTTTAGAGTGAGCGCCCCAAAACATGCAAATTGTGGATAGTTCTAATTTCTTGGGGTACAGCATTCCACAGTATTGGCGCAGCGCGGGAGAAGTCTTGGATTCGGGAGAGATGTTCTTTAGGTGTAGGTGGCAATAGCGGGCAACAGATTGTATATGGGAGGTGAAGGAGAGATTGGTGTCAAACATAACACCCAGACAGCGAGCCTGTTGACCGATATGAGCACAGACGTGGCCAAACGTCAACAGGCCGTCCTGAAATTAATTTCCATGGGGAATCAAAGACACACAGCGCTGGAGCTCTGGAATGCCATAAAGCAAGAGAGCGACATGTGTATTTTGCCAGCGAATCTCCAGCCAGGCTTGGTAGTGTGTGACAATGGCCGAAATCTGGTGGCAGGTCTGGGCCTAGGCAACGTCACTCACATACCATGTCTGGCACATGTGCTAAACTTGGTCGTCCAGGTTTTTTGAGGGACTATCCGGATCTTGATGCACTGCTGCACAAGGTCCGCCTACAGTGCGCTAACTTGCGACGTTCCACCATGGCCAGATCGCGCATTGCAGCTCTGCAACGCAGATTTTGCCTTCCTGAACATCGCATCATATGTGACGTACCCACCAGGTGGAATTCCACGTTACATATGTTGGAGCGGTTGTGTGAGCAGCAGCCAGCAGTAATGGAGTATCAGCTGCATCAGTTGCAATCAACTCGCAATTTGCGCCGTTCACTTCACCACTACTGAGTGGGCCTCTATAATAATAATCTTTATTTATATAGTGCCAACAGATTCCGCAGCGCTGTACAGTTTAACAGTTTCATAACACAAGTCATAAGTGACAACGTTAACAATACAATAATTAAAGCAATATAAGCCGCCCCTGCTCGTGAGACCTTACAATCTACAATGAGGAGGGGGAGCTACAAAGTACAGTTGTTTATATACAATGGTTTATTTACAATGATGGTCCAGCCATTTTCAGGGAGTGAGGGATGGATGGAGATAGTGAATGGGCTACACACACACACAGTTACACGTAGAATGACTTTGATTAGTGAATGTGATAGGCCGCTCTGAACAAATGTGTTTTGAGTGTGGAAGTAGGGCTGTTAATGGGGATGTTGAAGTCTCCAAGGATAAGGGTTGGTACTTCTGAGGACATGAAAGTGCGGCAGCCAGGCAGAGAAGTGGTCAAGGAACTGTGTGGGCGAGCCTGGGGTCCGATATATTACCGCTACTCTAAGGGAGAGGGGACGAAAGAGCCTGATGGTGTGTACCTAATAATTTTCAAAATCTTAATATAAAATTTACATGTTACATATTTACATCTAGTATAAAACATTTAACCATTAAGCCTACTTACAGAACAAGGAAGTGTAAAAAAACTTGTGCTTAAAAAAAAGTGCAAATTAAATGTGAGAAGGGCAGTGTAACAAATAATTTAGGAAAAAGATAAACTAACATCAAGTGCTGTGTGCTGTGTAAGAGCCAGACACATTAACATGAAATCAGTCTGGAATAGCGGTGATTTTCTCCCCATAACCCGAGTAACATTCTGGGGAGAGGGGTGTAGAGTCAACGATCAGCAACTAGCTACGGTAGATCAAATACCTGAAAAAAAAAAAAAAAAAAAATGGTTATTTAACATTCATAAGATACATTTTATTTTATCAAAAAAAAATTAAATATTTAACATTCATAAGATACATTGTATTTAAAAAAAAAAAAAAAAATTATTTAACATTCCTAAGATAAAAATTATTTTTAAACATAAAAACTATAATACACAGCAGGATCTTTAGTAAAAACCAGACTTACCACTGTAACCTCTTAATCCTTGCAAGCTTCAACACAACGTTGACAAGGTACACAGCAGGGGTGGTCGGTCTCCTAGACAACGAGCAAACTCCTTCATGTTGAGAGAGGCCACCATCTCCTTAGCTTTCTGGTACTTTTCTGTGGGAATGAGCTTGTCTCCAACCAGCCAGGAATATTCATTGAATGGCACACCATGGTTTGGTATTAGCACCCAGTACCAAAAGTGAAGCCAACCACAGTTCCCATTTCTCATGAACTTTATTTGATATACTGGCTGGCCAAACATTAGTTTCTCACAAAGGAGCTGAAGACCCTGAGTGGCAGTAGGTGCAAGTCTCTCCAGCATGACCTGTTTGTTAGATATTTGCCGTCTACACCTAAAGAACATCTCTAGAATCCGCCCTTTTCTCACCATGGAAACAACAAAAACCCTCACTGTAGCATTGATCCACTCCCGCCTGGACTACTGCAATGCTCTATTACTTGGCCTCCCCATTACTCGACTATCCCCTCTCCAGTCCATCCTTAATGCAGCAGCCAGGGTCATCCATCTGGCTAATCGGTACTCGGACGCGTCCGCTGTTCGCCAGTCCTTACACTGGCTGCCCATTCATTATAGGATCCAATTCAAAGTACTGGTTCTCACCCACAAAGCTCTCCACAGTGCAGCACCCCCCTACATCTCCTCCCTCATTTCTATCTATCGGCCTAACCGACTGCTGCGCTCTGCAAATGACTTTCGACTAACCTCTGCAGTAATCCGTACCTCCCACTCCCGACTCCAAGACTTCTCCCGCGCTGCGCAAATCCTCTGGAATGCTCTACCACAAGAAATTATGACTATCCACAATTTGCCTGGTTTCAGGCGCTCCCTCAAAACACATTTGTTCAGAGTGGCCTATCACATTCAATAAGCAAAGTCGTTCTATGTTTAAGTGTGTATGTGGAGCCCATTCACTACCTCCATCCATGCCTCACTCCCTCAAGATGGCTGGACCATCATTGGAAATGCACCATTATATATACACACCTGTACTTTGTATCTCCCCCACCTCATTGTAGATTGTAAGCTCTCACGAGCAGGGTCGGCTTATTTTGCTTTAATTATTGTATTGTTAACGTTGTTACCTATGACTTGTGTTTTGAAACTGTTAAAGTGTAAAGCGCTGCGGAATATGTTGGCGCTATATAAATAAAGATTATTATTATTATTATATCAGAGGGAGAAGAGGATTGGGCCTTGACAAGGTGCCCGATTGCATCTTAAGTCTTATTGAATGTTGGAGCCAGTCCACTGTACAAAAGCAGCCATAGAGTGTCCGGGTACCTGCTTGGATTTCGATCAAAATGAAGACTACTTTGATGTACATGTACACCAATTCGAGAAAATGACAAGGATGAGGCAGTAAGACACGCTCAGCAGAGTACAAGCAGCATTGCTTGAAGAAGTAACTTGAGCGTGATCAAAATTGAATAAATTAAAATCTCAGACTACAGAGAACACAACTCTTAGCTGTGAAAGGGCTTTTTGTGTCCTTCTACAGTGTTTTCAACCAATGTATTGGATACGGATGGAAGCACGTCACACTATAATTTCAATTGAATGGAGCAGCAAGAATTACACTAAAGAAAAAAAAAAAAAAAGAGTGAGAGTGACATGTGCAGATGCCTACATACAGCGTTGTATGCCGAGCAAACTGCAGCGCGTCACCTGCACTCACACACACACCTTGCAGAGCTGTGAAAAAACACTGCAAGGCAAAAGGAAGATGTACACAGCGGTTGGTAAAGTAGCCTGCCTAAAGCACAGTACACAAAATCGCAATCTCTAACTGTCCCTCAGAGTCAGCAGAGCAGCGTTCTGTCCCAAACTGAATTAACAGCACAGTGACGCTAAAATGGCGGCTTTATCCCACAACAATACCTTCCTTGTGTCACGGTTAGGGTAGCGTGTGTCTATTATATGAGTGTCTGTAAAATGTAACGTTACGCAGACTTATTCTGCCCTTGGGACGCAAAAATAAGACAGCAGTAATCATTTACTGCATAAAACTCCACCTATGCGCAACAAAACAAGCACGTTCCCTCTTACGGTTCCTGCGCTGACATGTGAGTAGGGAGTTTGGAGACGTTCCTGAATTTATCCCAGGTATCCAAGCATATCAGGCCGATAGGAGAGCATTAAAACCACCCACGGTGGTGACTTAAATATGGTGAATCGAACCAGTGAAGAACTGTAGGTCGATGCGAATGAATGTGCGATCACATGACACACGTTTATAATAACCCTTGCTAGACACGAGTAACTTTGTAGACATTTGGACACACCTGAACCCAGATGGCAGTGAATATTCATTCTATTCGGCGCCACATGACTCTTGGTCCAGAATAGATTATATATTGCTAGCACAGGAGCTATTAAGGGGAGTGGAAGAGGCAGATGTGCACAGCGTAGCTATATATGACCACGCGCCCGTATCAGTGACCCTGCCAGATATGGTGCAGATGGGGCCAAACCAAACTTGGCGCTTCCCGACCTATTTGTTAATGGATGAGAAGTTTCGACATCATGTGAAGCAATGGTGTTTTTAATATGTAAGGGATAATGGAGATACTAGGGATAGGCCGGAACTTTTATGGGCAGCAGGGAAGGGAGTAATGCGCAGGAAACTAATAGGTTATCAGACAACGCTAAAAAAGAAGATGGCGACAAACTACTCGCAGGCTAGCAGGATATTACGCGATAGGTACACGGCAAACAAGACAAGTTCATCAACACAGGTTAAAAATAGATGTAAGCAGGCTAAGGTTGACTTACACGTATGGGTATATCGACGAGAGAGAAGCAGTAATAACAATTATAGAGCCGATGTATATCGTTATGGTAGCAAATGAGGGAGACTATTAGCACGACTAGCGAAAGGAAATCACATTCGTCATCAACATATTACAGCGTTAACGAATAAACATGGGATCATGAACACAGACCCTCGAACCATAAACACCATTCTACAAGAATACTACTCAGACTTATATAAGGTGGAACATACGGATAGTGAGGAGGGTAACACCTTTGTAGATGGAATACGGTTACCATCCATCACAAACTATCAGCTTCTCCTTTTAAAAAAACAAATTGAGGTGACGGAAGTGACAGCGGCGATAAGTTACTTTAAATACGGGAAAGCTCCAGGATCTGACGGGTTTACAGCCAAATTATTAAAATTATTGAGTGAGGATATCCCGTCCACATTGGTACGCACCTTCAATCATATATTGGAGACAGGAGGGTTGCCCAGCCATTCAAACATGTCACACATGAAGTTGCTACTAAAACCAAACAAACCTTCACATCTGCCTGGATCCTATCGTACATTCTCACTCATTGACCATTATATCAAGATTTTGTCCAGGATCATGGAAGATCTTTTGAGTAGCATTGTTCCTACGCTGATAGGGCGATCACAAGTGGCCTTTGTTAGCTACTTTGTTGGCTACTATCAGTCTCACTATGCATAACACATGTGTGCAGTGGGCAGTATTACCTTTGCCTTCGGTGGAGTAGGAAAACCCCTCTCCTATCGAAGTGTTAGTTGGGGAGATGGAAGATTTGACACCGGGACCTGAATTGTAATACTTAAATGTGACAGGTGACAAATTTGTTAAGGCGCAACTACGCGGCCCCTACGTTGAGTCTAGCCCGTGAAAATTTACTGGTTGTCAATGGGGAACCCCAACACCCCGGGGCAGCTACAGTATTTAAACAATTAGAGCTGAACCAAGATTTGCTGTATCAGGTTTATAAAATACATGTTGAAATTTTTTAGCAATTGCTGCTACCGCAGTCATATCGGAGGTTGGTAATGGACTTAGCGCATGCGCATGTACTAGGGTGACATTTGTGCCAAAAGAAAACCCTACACAGAATTATACAACGGTTTTACTGGCTGGGGGTCTATCAAGAAGTTAAACGGTATTGTAACTCTTGTCGCATGCGCCAGATACACAGTCCTCAGCCTCATTTTGTAAGTCCCTTGGTGCCATTAAAAATTTTAGAGGTCCAGTTTGAGAGAATACCCATGGATCTGGTGGAGCCGGTTAATAAATCAGCAAGGGGTCATCAACAGGGGCAATAAAAGGGGCACTGTGTGGGTCACCAGTTTTGAGCACACCCGAGTTCAAAAGAGAATTCATTGTCCAGACTGATGCGTCAGAGGTAGGTCTGGGTGCCGTGTTGTCTCAGGACTGGAGCTTAACGGGGAGGAGCATCCCATTAGTTTCCTGAGTCGAAAACTTACTCCATCAAAAAACAGAGACAGCATTGTAGAGAGAGAGTGCCTGCGATAAAGTGGGCACTGGAGTCGTTGCGCTACTATTTGTTGGGGATAACATTTTGTTTTGTAAATGATCATTCCCCTGTGACTGCAGTGTTGTAGCCCAGGGAGTAGAGTTCAGGTGGTAGAAAGATGAACATAACAGGAGACTTGGAAAACGTTGGCAAACAGTTATTTAATCTGAAAACGGACAGGCAAATTCAGGTGAGATCCATGCCTTGTTCATTTCAGAAAAATAAGCCGGTCTACATTGTCTGAGGATAGTCGCATGCGACGGTCTGTTAGTACACCACCTGCAGCACTAAAGACGCGCTCAGATAATACACTGGCAGCAGGGCAAGCCAGCACCTCCAAAGCATACCACACATCAAATACAAATATAACAGTAATAATAATATTATCAATAAAAAATGAAATTGCACACACAGTACACAGACACAGCTCATATGTGTGTATGAGAGAGTGTTTCTGTGTGTAGTTCATGCCTCTAGCCTAGAAGATCAGTCTTGCTAAAATCTTTAACACTGACCCCTGTTCTGTTCTTAAAATGGTGGATGCTGAACTGCTTCTCAGCCCCCTCATACACAATCATTATGTGGCACTGCTGGGCTCAGTCAGAGGCATCAGATTGAACTAGGCTGTCCTGAGTCATTCTCAATAGAACATTTTGTTCAGCAGTTCATCTAGTTCATTTAGTTCAGAGGTCACATGATGCATTTCCTATCAGCTCCTCACAGGATAGGGTGGAGAAAAACTGAACTAAATGAACTAATCTTTTGAACTAATCTTTTCAGTGAACTAGTTCATGGTGAACTAATCACCAAAATTAACTAGATTTCCCATCACTATGGTGTACACCTTGGTGGCGCTGTCACAAAACTTCGCCACATTTGTAACATACAGCTCTTGCCCTGTGCAGAGGCGCTGCTTGTGCTCTCTCTTGTTGCAGAGGTGTCTACAATGCCTCGACGCACAGAGCTGCTTTGTAAAGCAGTAGCAGCAGCAGCGCTCTCGGCTGGAATGGAGAACATTATGGATTTCAACAGTGTGTCTTGGTCCTCCAACATTTTACGGTCCCGGTTCAACGGTGTGATGAGGCTTTGTAAGTTGTCCCAGTAGCGAGGGTCTAGGAGGGTGTACACCCAATAATCTGACGTGGTGAGAATGTGGCCGATGCAGCGGTCGTTTCTCAGGCAGTGCAGCATGAAATCAACCATGTGCTGCAGACTCACAAATGGCCAACAAACGCTGTCCTCTGGAAGAGCGTCACACTAATATATTTTTGTAAATTTAAAATAGAATAAAGCAGCAGCAATTTTTGAAAAATTACAAGGATGAGCCAGTGACAGACACTCAGCAGAGTACACGCTGCGGTGGTTGAAGTGGAGCGGGATCTACACTCCTACAAAAAAATGAAACCTCAGACTACAGTGAACACTGAAACACAACTGTTCACTTGCTGTGAAAGGCCTTTTTGTGGACTTCTATTAAGTTTGCAAGCAATGTATTGTATTTTGATGGAAGAGCGTCACACTAATATATTTTTGTAAATTTAAAATAGAATAAAGCAGCAGCAATTTTTGAAAAATTACAAGGATGAGCCAGTGACAGACACTCAGCAGAGTACACGCTGCGGTGGTTGAAGTGGAGCGGGATCTACACTCCTACAAAAAAATGAAACCTCAGACTACAGTGAACACTGAAACACAACTGTTCACTTGCTGTGAAAGGCCTTTTTGTGGACTTCTATTAAGTTTGCAAGCAATGTATTGTATTTTGATGGAAGAGCGTCACACTAATATATTTTTGTAAATTTAAAATAGAATAAAGCAGCAGCAATTTTTGAAAAATTACAAGGATGAGCCAGTGACAGACACTCAGCAGAGTACACGCTGCGGTGGTTGAAGTGGAGCGGGATCTACACTCCTACAAAAAAATGAAACCTCAGACTACAGTGAACACTGAAACACAACTGTTCACTTGCTGTGAAAGGCCTTTTTGTGGACTTCTATTAAGTTTGCAAGCAATGTATTGTATTTTGATGGAAGAGCGTCACACTAATATATTTTTGTAAATTTAAAATAGAATAAAGCAGCAGCAATTTTTGAAAAATTACAAGGATGAGCCAGTGACAGACACTCAGCAGAGTACACGCTGCGGTGGTTGAAGTGGAGCGGGATCTACACTCCTACAAAAAAATGAAACCTCAGACTACAGTGAACACTGAAACACAACTGTTCACTTGCTGTGAAAGGCCTTTTTGTGGACTTCTATTAAGTTTGCAAGCAATGTATTGTATTTTGATGGAAGAGCGTCACACTAATATATTTTTGTAAATTTAAAATAGAATAAAGCAGCAGCAATTTTTGAAAAATTACAAGGATGAGCCAGTGACAGACACTCAGCAGAGTACACGCTGCGGTGGTTGAAGTGGAGCGGGATCTACACTCCTACAAAAAAATGAAACCTCAGACTACAGTGAACACTGAAACACAACTGTTCACTTGCTGTGAAAGGCCTTTTTGTGGACTTCTATTAAGTTTGCAAGCAATGTATTGTATTTTGATGGAAGAGCGTCACACTAATATATTTTTGTAAATTTAAAATAGAATAAAGCAGCAGCAATTTTTGAAAAATTACAAGGATGAGCCAGTGACAGACACTCAGCAGAGTACACGCAGCATTAGTTGAAGTAACTGGAGCGTGATCTGCACTCAAAAAAAAAAAAAATCACAGACTGCAGTGAACACTGAAACACAACTGTTCACTTGCTGTGAAAGGCTCCATTGTGGACTTCTATAGTGTTTGCAACCAAGGTATTGTATACGGATGGAAGCGCGTCACACTATTATTTCAATTACATGGAGCAGCAAGAATTACACTGAAGAAAAAAAAAAGAGTCTGTGAGTGACACGTGCAGATGCCTACAGACAGCGTTGCATACAGAGCAAACTGCAGCGTCACCTGCACTCACACACACCTTGCTGAGCTGTTAAAACAACACTGCAGGCAAAAGGAAGCTTTACACAGCGGTTGGTGCTAGCCTGCCTACAGCACAGTACACTAAATCGCAATCTCTAACTGTCCCTCAGAGTCAGCACAGCAGCTTTCTGTCCCTTACTGAATTCACAGCACAGTGACGCTAAAATGGCGGCGGCGCCTTTTATACACTGAAGAAAAAAAAAAAAGAGTCTGTGAGTGACACGTGCAGATGCCTACAGACAGCGTTGCATGCAGAGCAAACTGCAGCGTCACCTGCACTCACACACACCTTGCAGAGCTGTTAAAACAACACTGCAGGCAAAAGAAGCTTTACACAGCCGGTGGTAAACTAGCCTGCCAAAAGCACAGTACACTAAATCGCAATCTCTAACTGTCCCTCAGAGTCAGCAGAGCAGCGTTCTTTCCCTAACTGAGTTCACAGCACAGTGACGCTAAAATGGCTGCGGCGCCTTTTATAGTGCATTCTGACATCATTTCAGCAGCCAATCACAGCCATGCCATTAGTTAAGATGACCGCAGCATTACAGGATGTGCCCACACTTCATAAGATTCATCATTGGCTGACTAACATCACATTGCCTCTCAAAGAATTATGGGAACTTCCGATTCCGGTATACGATATTGAAAAAGTATCGGAATTAAGTATCGGAATTCCGATAACGCGAATATCGGCCGATACCCGATACTTGCGGTATCGGAATGCTCAACACTACTAATGATGATAAATATAATCCACCTGTGCATAATCAAGTCTCCGTATAAATGCACATGCTCTGTGAAAGTCTCAGGGTTCTGTTTGAAGCACAGAGAGCATCATGAAGACCAAGGAACACAACAGGCAGGTCTGTGATACAGTTGTGGAGAAGTTTAAAGCCGGATTTAGATACAAAATGATTTCAAAAACTTTAAACATCCCAAGTAGCACTGTGCAAGCGATCATATTGAAATGGAAGGAGTATCACACCCCTGCAAATCTACCAAGACCCGGCCTTCCCTCTAAACTTTCATCTCAAACAAGGAGAAGACTGATCAGAGATGCAGCCAAGAGGCCCATGATCACTCTGGATGAACTGCAGAGATCTACAGCTGAGATGGGACAGTCTGTCCATAGGACAACAATCAGTCGTACACTGCACAAATCTGGCCTTTATGGAAGAGTGGCAAGAAGAAAGCCATTTCTCAAAGATATCCATAAAAAGTGTTGTTTAAAGTTTGCAACAAGCCACCTGGGAGACACACCAAACATGTGGAAGAAGGTGCTCTGGTCAGATGAAACCAAAATCGAACATTTTGGCAACAATGTCAAACGATATGTTTGGCATAAAGGCAACACAGCTCATTACCCTGAACACCATCCCCACTGTTAAACATGGTGGTGGCAGCATCATGGTTTGGGCCTGCTTTTCTTCAGCAGGGACAGGGAAGGTGGTTAAAATTGATGGGAAGATGGATGGAGCCAAATACAGGACCTTGAAGAAAACCTGTTGGAGTCTGCAAAAGACCTGAGACTGGGACGGAGATTTGTCTTCTAACAAGACAATGATCCCAAACATAAAGCAAAATCTACAATGGAATGGTTCACAAATAAACGTATCCAGGTGTTAGAATGGCCAAGTCAAAGTCCAGACCTGAATCTAATCGAGAATCTGTGGAAAGAGCTGAAAACTGCTGTTCACAAACGATCTCCATCCAAAGTCACTGAGCTCGAGCTGTTTGCCAAGGAAGAATGGGCAAGAATTTCAGTCTCTCGATGAACAAAATTGATAGAGACAAACCCAAAGCGACTTGCAGCTGTAATCGCAGCAAAAGATGGCGCAACAAAGTATTAAGTTAAAGGGGCGGAATAATATTGCATGCCCCACTTTTCAGTTTTTGTATTTCCACAAAAATGTAAAATAACCAATAAATTTCATTCAACTTCACAATTGCGTCCCACTTGTTGATTCTTCACCAAAAATTTACATTTGGTATCTTTATGTTTGAAGCATGATATGTGGGAAAAGGTTGAAAAGTTCCAGGGGGCCGAATACTTTCGCAAGGCACTTTAGAAGTGGACAGCTATGGATAACCTGTTGAATATCATTGTATGTATCCATTCTTTGAAGCACCACTCCAGCATTTTATTCAGCACCCCTAGTCTTATAGTCATTCTTCAGCGCTTTCTTCACTTTTTTTGGCACTGTTCTGGTCCCAGGGTGCCATTTTGTGACCGCAGCTTCGGACTGGCTGGAAGTCAGAAGTTATATCACAAGCTTTTAATGACAGTTTACTTATATTGAGTTGCGACCACGAGCTCACTCCATGAAACACTGGACCGATCCACAAACTGTCGGAGACCGATGGGAGACATGGTGATAAAAGATGAAGATAAGTATAAGAGTAGGGTCAAGGAGCTTAAATAGGAAGCACCACTTTAGTGGTAAGTTAAAAAGAAACCTGGAGTGGGGCTTTACATTACATACCATTCATGTAATTGAGGATATTTGATTTACAGCATTACATAATCTCTTGACATGTATCTCTGGATATATTTGTGCTCGATGAAACATGTGACGGTCCGTCTGATAGTTGATTTTTCATCTAAATTTGCAGCATGCTCTTACATAAAGCAAAGTGTCGTTATATAAAAGTCTTTTCTCTCAACCCGGTCCATGTACGTGACATAGAGACGTATTGAACTAAGAACCTTACGTTGTGTGTGCCTTAGCTTCGTATTCATTTATCACAGCAAGTTCCCTCTCGCCTGTAGAATCCAACTCCCATATGAGTCTGGCAGTCTTCCTCCTAGCACCTTAATCTCAGGTGTGACAGTGAGTGGAAAGATCAGCAGTTAAAATTACTGCACCGTGGGAGAAAGTGACAGCTCTATCCTCCCCTGCCAGGTCCTGTGAAGTAAATGACAACTAGTGCTTCCAATCTGTATAAAAGAGTTCATATGAGCGGCTGTCAGACGCAGCGACATGCTGGGAAGGGCACGGCGCGCTCGCTCCCTTTGTCACTTCCTCGCACTGCAGATATAAAACTTATGTTAAGCAGTTGACCTGGAGTTGTGACATTGCTTTTACATGTTTTCCAGGTTGTGAATTCTTCAGATTCACTGGTATATTATGGGAATAACATCAGGAAGGCGCAGCACTTAATATTCTCCGACAAGTAAAAAGAGCAAAATAGAAGCTTGGTGCATTTAAATAAGTAAAATGCTTCTCTGTGCCTCAAAGACGTTGCTGTCTGTTTGACGTATGTTTTAATTTCGGATTACTGCTGTCTGAAAATAGCTGTCATTGTCTCCAGAACACACAGTGGAAGGGAGGAGTTTATCGCAAAACTTTTATTTGTAAATATATATAGTTATATTATTTTGTATTATTGGCATACGTGTGCTTTTTACAGATCTACAGTTTTTAATATTTGCTAAGAGAAATACAAATACCTCCATAATGGTAGTAATAATTCCAGTAGATAAAATGCTTATCGAATATCAAATTGCCTTTACGCAGAGTTTTCTTGGCAAAAATGGTTGAAAATAAAATTTTCAAGTTTCCAAGATCATATTGCATTCTTCAGTGGTTGCATGGTCTGATACCTTTATATACCCTGGAGATGTAGGAAAAGACAACCCCATTTGGAGGTGACCTTGGAAGAAGCAGGGAGTATTTCTCATGGGTGAATTCACAAATAACCTACAAGATATTACTGTTATATATCGTGTTTGTGTAGTAAGAGCAAACAAGTTTCGAAAAGAATTAAGAAGGGGGTTCACATGTTCTAAATAAATGGTGAGCCGGCCTGCAGAATGATTTCACTTCATGGGCCCTGGGAACCTCAATCTGACAATGTAGATTGTAAAGGAGAAATGCAGAAAAACTATTGTTTTTGATATCAAAGCAATTCACTTAATTATTCATTGCACTGATGTTATTATTTTCTGTATATTATCCCAAAAATATAGATAAACATATGGCGTGCTCACACCAGCCGATGTGTGGCACAAAACAACCGTTAATCAGTAATTTGCTGATCAGCATTTCTTTGCTTATTTATACAGGAAGACTAAACTTGTGATGTGCATTGAACAATATGAAATCGATCACAATAGGCTGCCATTGTTCTCAGCAGAGCAAGTTTACACCGGACGAAGCACTGCTGAGAATGATGATCTTTAGTGCAGCACAAATGATCATTTCACCAGACAAATGAACTTGTTCATGATAATCTTGCAATATAAATTGACCTTGATAGTATCACAGTCAAAAAGTAGCGATCCTGATGACAATGGATGAAGGACGCTCAGTACTTATTCACACACATTCCATCATATCAATGAGATGCATAGTGATACCAGCCTCACGGTGACGATTGTCCTGAACTCTGTGTTCAAGAATGGAGTTAATTCAGTAAAGGGTATGCCACACTAAACAGCGTCGCTAACGAGATCGCTAAAATACGTCACTATTTAGCGATCTCGTTCGTGACGCTAACGTGTGTGGCATGTAGCAACGACGTGGCCCCTGCTGTGATCTCGCTGATCGTTCACTAGAGTTCTGGACCGTATTTAGATCGTTGGCGTCCGCTGGTGAGCCTATATCGCTGTGTCTGGCACCTTTTGTGAGCGATGTGCGCTGTTTTTTACATCGCAATGACGTTAAAGTCGTTAAAGAGATCGCTAACCGCTTTTGAGTCGTTAACGAGATCACTAAGTGTGGCAGCTACGAGACATTAAAATGATCACAAAAACGATCTCATTAGCTTGCGTCGTTATTGAGATCGCTAACGAGATCACTAAGTGTGGCAGTACCTTAAGGCTGTGTTCAGATTAGCATTCGGGGCTTTGCAGAGTGCTGCGTACTTCCTCTGTTAAGCCCCGCCTACTTCCACATACTTCTGCATGTGCCCTGCGTACTATCCTTAACTTTGGGTACGCAGGACATGCAGATGTATGCGGATGCGTTGTTTTGATGCGCCCGCAGTCCACGCAAAATGCAACTTGTTGCATTCCCGTGTGGTCGGCGGGCGTGTCAAAACAACACATCCGCATACATCCGCATGTTCTGCATACCCAATGTTAAAGACAGGTACACAGGATGCATGCAGAAGTATGCGGAAGTAGGCGGGGCTTAACAGAGGAAGTACGCAGCCCTCAGCAAAGCCCCTGCTGACTATAAGAGCCTACACTCTACAGAAAAAAAAGGATCCTACTGTGTTCTGCTGGGAATTCCTGGTCTGTGGTGACTCAGGTACTGACCACCACTCTACAGGGTATGAAAACCCACTAGATGTCATAGCGGCAGAGCATTATAGGGAAGCCCAGGTGGCCATGCAAAAAGACATTAGCCCCCTCTAGTTTTTTATTTTCAAACTGCAAATTGAATGTCATAGAGTTCAAATTTGTGCAAAATCACAAATTTCAGGAAATTTGACCTGAACTCGATCCTCTGCAGATCGAATCACTCATCTTTAATAAATTTGAAGTTCATAACCACTTTGTTGAGGTGTTAACATGCGTAGAACATAAGGCTACGTTCCGACGATGAGGATTTGGTGAGTTTTTCATGTTGTAGAATTTCTGCTCCTATTAAGCCACGTGGTCACGTTGAGTATTTAGTGAGTTTTTTACCTCAGTATTTCCCACATCCCCTTGAGAAAGCATCTATACAAAAAAGCGAAACGTACGTTGGGGTTTTCTGGGTCCTGGCCGGTGCTGTTAACCCTCCAACTTATATACTGGTAAGCGCTACTTATCTGCATTTATTCACACGATTTCTGGATTATTTTGTCACAAATATTACTACTATTGATCTTTTTAGATAAGCTCTCTCTGTTTACTGTTGGTGGGTGCACAGCATTCAGTGATCCTTCAGCATTATCCTTGTGCACTTTACTCTGTGTTTTTATTGTCTATATTTATTATTTACTTTTGTATATCTATTAATAAAGTATCTTTTTACCTGTATACTCCTTTTTTCTCCTTATTTCATTCTTATTATGGAGTTGGTATTTTTTCTGGTTTGGGGTTTAGTTCGCACAATTTAGTGCTTCTCGTCAAACCGTCATGTTGCCTGGTTCGTGTTCCTATTAAGCCACGTGGTCACGTTGAGTATTTAGTGAGTTTTTTACCTCAGTATTTTGTAAGCCAAAACCAGGAGTGGAACAATCAGAGGAAAAGTATAACAGAAACACGTCACCACTTCTGTATTTATCACCCCCTCCTGGTTTTAGCTTACAAATACTGAGGTAAAAAACTCACCAAATACTCAAAGTGTGCATGTGGTCTTTTTTAAACTAGGTTACTTGTGTTTTGTCATTGTGTTTTTGTGTGTGTTTTTACTTGCGTTTTTATAGCGTTTTTGATGCTGCATTTTTTGTCTTTTGTTGGTCTGTCATGCATTAAATAAAGCTGCTTTGTTTCTGATACTTCCTGGTATTTGGCTTTGACAAAACTTTATTGATATACTTATTTCTATAAATCCCATCCTTTCTTCTGAAACTGTAGGACGCAGCAGTTTTAAAGCAGCAAGAATGCAGAGGCGTGAAAAATGTACCAAAAGCTTATCATGGAAACATAGCCTTAGAGCACATCTGGAGCAATGTTTCCCAAACTCCAGTCCTCACGGCCATGAACATTTCATGCTTTCTAGATTTCCTTAGTATTGCACAGGTTAGAGAATTTCTGATGCCTTAATAATTCCATCATCTGTGCAACACTGAAGAAATCCTGAGATCATGCCGTGTTGGTGGTCGTGAGGACGGGAGTTTGGGGAACACTAACCTAGAGGCTTTTAGAAAAAAGGATATAGATGTATCCTTAATTTTGCAAAGTTTAATTAACATTTTACTGTAACCAATAATAAAACAATGCATAACAGATGCAAAATGACAAAAAGCCACATGTGAACACAATCTAAGTGACTCTGTTTCTGGAAATTATGATGTCAATGATAATTTGGTTTAGTAGACATCAACACTGAAAATCCAGCATGTCTACAGTTTCTAAATAAGGTTTCTGCTGCCCTCCGACTCAGGGTGACAGCTTTCCATGCACCTGCCCGGTAGCAAATTGTCTCTCATTCAAATGGTGACAACTCTGGCAAATTGCATGTGATGAATGCAGCCTGAAATTCTGTTATTGTTTTTCCTCAGTCATTTACAACTACAAAATGGTGTCAGAGAAGATGTTCCATTCTCAGGACCGGGACATCTCATAACAACAAATGTCCTCAGTGTTTTCAGCATTGAGCCGTGCTGTCAGCTCATCGTTCACATTGTTGAAAGCACTGAAATGCTTTACTCCCAACTTTTCTAGCACTATGTAATGCCACTGTTCAACAGCACCATGATGGCATTTGTCACTTCTCCTGTTTGGAGAACATTTTATTTTTGTACTGTAAAATGGAATCTGTTGTAAACTGAACAATAACCATCATGGCTATATAGTAATGTCCTTGTGTAATGGTAATAAATAGATGAGTCCTTTGTATGTTAGTAGTGTAATTATAATGTGAATAGCCTGACATGGCTACATAAGAAAAGCCGAGGGAAAGGAGGGGAAAGTCTATGTGTCCTGGTTATCACTGTTTTGGGGGAAGGGGACTACGTTGACTGGCATAGATTAAGACACTACATTGAGCTCAATTTTCAAAACTAAAAAAAAAGCAACATCATTTCAATTAGATGCACACTGTGAACTTGCGCAACAGTAAATTAATTCCTTTTGTTAATTCTCTAAGAACACTTCTATCAGAGATACATTTTGTTTTATCAGAGTGAATGCATTGTATTTAAGGTATTTGTTCTCTATCTCCATTTCTGCAGCTTTTAAGCAATTCTGAATTCTCATTAATCAGAAACGTGACAGCTAACCAGAACACTAGAATAGGAAATGTATTCTACACAAACATCCCTCATGCCTGTCCTATTTCATTCCCTAATAGTGGATAAAACAGTAAGAACTGAAGTGACTCAATCTTTCATATGTACAATTTATAGTGCATAGAAGGAGATGATGGGAACATGTACTTGTTTTTTCCTACATATTTCCTTGTTGATGACTCCAAAAATACGGGGATTTCTGCTTTAATGCAAGAAATAATAACCAACATGAATACTACTACTAGGAAAGTTGTCTTCACAGACAAAGACTTTGGTGTTCCAGCATAAGACATTCTCACACTTTCCACCCTCTAGTAACATTTCAATGATCATACATGGGCATGACCTGGAGTTCTACACATATTCATCTTCTAACATTTGGCTTGTCTGAAGCTGCTTTTGATGGAGGCCTATTGATGAGCTTTTTGCCCCTTTAGACGAGCCATTATTCGGGGAACAAGTCTTCATAGGCACATTCGTTCCCTACTATTAACGACCATACAACATTCTTCAGCAACTGCTGGCTGGTTGCATATAGCGGACTGGCAATCATTTACCTGCATGGATCATCCGTGGAAACCTAGCAATAAAGTCTAATTCGAGTAAATGGGAAACTTTCTCCAAAGGCACAGATAAAGGGGCATGACACATAATATTTCTGAACTTCCCTTCATCCTAGTGGTCAGTATAAGTCACTTGTACCGATTTCTACAGATAAAATCTTTTGAGACGTCTTGTAATTCTAGAAAATGTGTAATGGAATGGCTGCTGTTCTTCCTCTCTGTTTTCTCCATGCACACTGGGGGTTTATATACACTTCTGTGGGCATGCTCCCACCATGCAGTGGCATTGATTCACAGTGGTCCTGGACTAGTCCAGCGACTGCAGGCAGTTAGAGGCTGAACTTGTAAGAATGTATTTGTAGTGTAGATGTACTAATATAATCATTGATCGCCATCTACTCCAGTTTTCAGTGCCACTCTGGTCCTCTTCTGGGTCATGTAACGAGTATTCTGACTTGCTCACTGAAACTGGGGTGCATGCAAGAGCCGGAATTCGCTTTTTGGCCGGGGTCACACTTGCGAGAAACTTGCACCTCAATACCCAGAACTGCCGCAGGCACTCGGGATCGGAGTGTGCGGCTGCATGTATTTCTATGCAGCTGAACACTCCTGTCCGAGTGCCGGCGGCAGTGCCGGGTATTGATGTGCGAGACTCGTGTGAGTTTCTCGCAAGTGTGACCCGGCCTTACTATGTAAGTCTATGGAGCCTTGTTCTAATGCTCATTAGCCTTACAATGTAAAAACCATTTCCGGGTCACGCATAGAGCAAAGTGTGAGCCGTAGAGCTGGAACTTCAGTCACGTGACTCAGAAAATGACCGGAGCAATGCTGGTCACCAGAGAACAAGGCGATCAGTGAGTACTGGCTTGGAAATCCCCACAAGTTGAAACATTCCCCTTTAAATCCCCGGTCACAGGCCTCTCACTCAGCCAAACCAGACCTTCTGATTTGCACTGATGAATGGCAAATTCCACAAAACACGTTGGCAAATGAAGTTTCTGGAATGGCTTCTTATCCTAAGTCATGTGACAAGGCTCTTTAAAGGGACAAAATTTACTTTTTTGATTGCTACATCTGATAGGTGGCACTGGAGTTCAAATGATCTTCCTTCCTGAAGAGGCTAGTTGTAGTAACAGACCTTTTTGGCCTATCTGGACAGGTTCACATTTTTTTGTTATGAATAAATAATTAAGTTAATAATTAGTAATGTTTTTAGTATGCATTTGTTATTTAGCTCATTCACACAGGTCACAATGAACACTTACTAATACATTTTCACTTGAACAATAATTAAGTTCTGCAAAGGGGTCCATGATTATCAGGACTTCTCCCCAATTTTTTTGTTTTTTTGTGCCATGCTGCCATCTAGTGGTAAGTACATGTATTTTTTTTAAACTTTGTTGCAATATGCTTAGATGTTATTTAAACCAAGGAGAACAGCATTCCGCTAATGAGGACCTAATTGGCCCAAGTGAATATCCAATTCTGTAATTTTACATGATAGGAGAGGTAGAAGATGTAACTGGTCAGATATTTTCTTCTAGGAACTATTAGGCCATATTTACATGATCAGTATTTGGTCAGTATTTTATATCAGTATTTGTAGGCTAAAATCAGGAGTGGAACAATCAGAGTAAAAGTAGAATAGAAACACGTCACCACTTCTGTATTTATCACCCAGTAAAATACTGAACGTGTGAACATGGCCTTAAAGCATTTGTCCTATAATGGTTATATATCATCTATCTGCAGTGATAATTGTCTATAATTGCTAGGGAGCTCCATCGATTGCTAGAACATAGATTTCAAATTCCTCATCTATTTTCACTGAACTACTGTTTTAAGGAGAAGTATGAAGAGTAGCGGTCTAGCATGTGCCCGGCATTGCTTTCAATGCTTACAGGGCTGGTGGGAACAGCCGAGAACTCTAGGACAATCCTTTTAATAGTAATACAATATTGAACTTGAGTTATGTTATATTATTAGCAGGTGGACAAGCCAAAAATATTATTACAGTATTTAACATGTTAATGTAAATTTATTTCTTTTAAGTTAACAATAGCGAATCAATAATACGTCGTCCTTTTGCCCTTCCCCAATCCTTGTGGGAATTTGTAATCAAAGTGTTTCTATTTGTACATGGCAGCTACATGACTACAGATCATCTACAGTAATGTAATACGGGCCCCCTCTGGCCAAGGAAATTTAGATTATAATCAGAAGCTCGTAAATTATAGCATTGATTATAGTGATTGATCATTTTATGTTAATATGAAAAAGTCACATATATAACTCTAAGGCCACGTTCACACGTTCAGTGTTTGATCAGTATTTTACATCAGTTTTTGTAAGCCAAAACCTGGAGTGGGTGATAAATCCAGAAGTGGTGACGTGTTTCTATTCTACTTATCCTCTGATTGTTCCTCTCCTGGTTTTGGCTTACAAATACTAATGTAAAAAACTGAACAAATACTGAATGTGTGAATGTGGCTTTACAGAGAAATTCTAGCGGGCATCCTCAGCTCATTGTCTCACAGACCAACATAGCCGGATCATGTCCAGAGTAAGAAAAGAATTGTCCTCCTCCTGAGAGTAAAAAAAAAATAAAAAGTTTTATTCCACTCTGCCCCAACAATTACATCTTGTGTCCAGTTCAACACGTAAAGGTTGGTGAAAGGATTAGATTGTAAATAATAAAAGTATTCGGTGCAACCCTTGATGGCCTAAGTTTTTACTTTGAGGTTTGGTATTTTGTAGGCAGAAACTGATTTTGGAAACATATGAATATTGTCCTTAAGCATTTTTGTATTTCTAACGCTTTCTAAAGTGTTTTGTTGGCAGTTTATTGGATGTTTTCAGCTAACCTTTCTTTAGCTGTTTTTTTTACTATTGTAAGCGCTTTTTTTGGAGTGATTTTTTCACATTTTTCTGCATCAATTAAGCAATGAAAAAACTACTAGCCTTTTTAAGGTATCTTCTGACCTTTGTTTTTTTAGCCTACTCATTTTCTTCTATTGTAAAGTATGGAGCGAATTGATAGTAGAAAATGCCCGAAGAGTAGTCCGCTTTATTAATCCTGAAGCGATTAGTAGATACTCAAAAGCTTGAACGTATGAACAGCAATGTAGTTTTCCAATACAAGTTTATAGGTTGAGTTTTTCAAACATTTTTTGAGTGTTGTTTCCAGCATTTTTGAGAACGGGCCTATTCAAAACAAAAAACTCTGGAAAAAAACAGAGTGAATCTACCCTAAGGCCACGTTCACACATTGAGTATTTGGTCAGTTTTTTACCTCAGTATTTGTAATCTAAAATCAGGAGAGGAACAATCAGAGGAAAAGTATAATAAAAACACGTCACCACTTCTGTGCTTATCACTCACTCCTGGTTTTGGCTTACAAATACTGAGGTAAAATACTGACCAAATACTGAACGTTTGAACGTTGCCTAATTTAACAAAGTTCTTGAAACTGCAGCAGAACCCCATTCCCTTTAATCAAGCTGCGGTTCCCTACATAGTGGGAGGACGGTGCCGCTGTATTGTGAAAAAGCTAAAACGGCCTCTAGTCCCTCCTTCAGGTGATTGTTGAAGATCTCAAGTATAACTTTCATAAAAAAAAAATACTCTGGCTTCTAGCTGAAAAATACACTTTAATAAATATGTTTAATTAAATTCTGAAAACTAGGGCAATATTTTACTGATTAGGTGACAGTTAAGAAAATCCAAATATTTGGATTCATTTATCTCTTATGTCTGATTTAAGATATGTTCTGGTTTTGACCATAAATGAAAATCAAAGTCTGACGGTCCTACAACAGCGCTTTGACGCCCTTTATCTGCATATGATAAAGATACCGTATATAATACTTATATTTGCAGCTGGTATCAAAGTAGGAAATCTGTATTATAAAGCGCCATCTGAATCATTATATAACTTGCCTTTCCGCTGCAAACTGCTGCCGTGTACCATAAAAAAGACAAACATGCCTTTTTCACATCGGGAACATCTGTCATTTAGTGCTCAATTCAATTTATTTCCACAAAAAACCCCACTGTATTTAAATCCCAGAGTAAATCACAGAATCTTATAGCATAAAACATTCCAATGACTGAAGCACAATGAAAACAATGGCAAATCAAAGTATTTTATGTGCCGAATGATTTCTAACTGGTAGCGAGATAATGGCTTAACTCAATAAAATCTGGCTAGATTGATGGATTTGAAAAGCTTGTAATAGATTAGCTATAAATATGCCAGTGAAAAAATAGAACATTCTGCGCATTCTAGACAAGCGTCCTTTCAAATCAGCACATGATTTCTACACGGTGGGCCATTTATATGGATACACCTAAATAAAATAGGAATGGTTGATGATATCAACTTCCTGTTTGTGGCACATTAGTATATGGGAGGGGGGAAACTTTTCAAGATGGGTGTTGACCATGGCGGCCATTTTGAAGTTGGCCATTTTGGATCCAACTTTATTTTTTCCAATGGGAAGAGGGTCATATGATACATCAAACTTATTGAGAATTTCACAAGAAAAACAATGGCGTGCTTGGTTTTATTGTAACTTTATTCTTTCATTAGTTATTGACAAGTTTCTGACCACTTATAAAATGTGTTCAAAGTGCTGCCCATTGTGTTGGATTGTCAATGCAACCCTCTTCTCCTGCTCTTGACACCTGATAGCAACACCGCAGAAGAAATGCTAGCACAGGCTTACAGTATCTGTTGTTGCAGATGCTGCACATCTCCTATCTTCACAGCATAGACAATTGCCTTCAGATACGAGATGTTTGCATGTTGCTATCAGTGTGTCAAGAGTGGGAGAAGAGGGCTGCATTGACAAACCAACACAATGAGCAGCACTTTGAACACAATTTACAAGTGGTCATAAACTTGTAAATAACTCATGAAAGAATAAAGTTACGTTAAAACCAAGCACACCATTGTTTTTCTTGTGAAATTCTCAATAAGTTGGATGTGTCACATGACCCTTTTCCCATATGAAAAAATAAAATTGGATCCAAAATATCCAACTTCAAAATGGCCGCCATGGTCACCACTCATCTTAACTAGTTTTCCCCCTCCCATATACTAATGTGCCACAAACAGGAAATTGATATCACCAACCATTCCCATTTTATTTAGGTGTATCCATATAAATGTCCCACCCTGTACTTTATTCCTTTATAAAACATCCTGGCTAATTGGCTGACCACTAAATTGGCCTTCACCCATACCCCCCCTCCTTTCCGATACTCAATAGATAGCTATCAGACAAATTCAAGTGAATAGAAGATTAGATGAAATAAGGTACAAGTCTCCGTGTTCTTTATGAGAGAGATGATGCCAGACTCTTTTCTCCCGGAGAACAGAAGGATGAGCCGTCAAATCCCAATGTGCCAAATCTGTCTCTCCCCAAACATCATCTGTTTGTAGAGAGTCAGGAGGTTCCCATACACATTAAACTGCCAGACATTCCCGCCGATATGGTCGGGCTCAGCCAAAGTTCATTTAATATGTATGGGGGCCTTAGGTTCCACCTGCACATAGGGTCTTTTGCTGAAAATGCAGTTTGGAATAGAACCAGCTCTTGAAAAGTATCCTGTGAACAGAAAATGAAACATTGCAAGTTTGTTCTATTCACAGGCCAATATTATGGCTTCTGTCATTAGAAGTATAAGTGTTCCTCACTGTTCTTTCCTAAATTCCTGAGTTCTTATAGACTTTTAGATACCAAATTAGGGAGCTCTGCAAGGATCTTATTCCATTTGCATGAGGTTAAAAGTTATATTTGCATTTTTCATGGAAGAGAAGCCCAGAAATATGACTAATACACTACAGACTATATAAAAAAATTCTACAGCCATCAAAAGCTGCAGTATTTTCTATATGTGCTAATGACGTTTCATGAAGTCCTTCTCACTACTGTCTACTAGTGATGAGTGAGTACACTCGTTGCTCGGGTTTTCCCAAGCACGCTCGGGTGATCTCTGAGTATTTGGAAGTGCTCGGAAATTTAGTTTCTGTCACTCTAGCTGCATGATTTGCGGCTGCTAAACAGCCTGAATACATGTGGGGATTCCCTAACAAACAGGCAATCCCTGCATGTATTCAGGCTGTCAAGTTGCTGCAAATCATGCTGCTGCAGCTACAGAAACTAAATCTGCCAGTACGCCCAAATACTCGGAGATCACCCGAGCAACGAGCATACTCGCTCATCACTACTGTCTACTTCTTCTCACACCTGTAAAAGACAGCAAAACAACCTATATGTGACCATACCTTAAACAAGAAGATAAAAGGGTTGTCTTGTACTAAATGTATCATAGGATATGTCATCAATATAAGATCGGTCCAATACTCGCCACCCCTACCCATCAGCTGAAATTTGCTTGTGTCATTGCCGCATATAAGCAATGTATGTGATGGAAAACAGCAGCCTCATAAATTGTTTAGTGGCCACTGCAGGGTTCTGCACCCTATCTCCTATTCAATCAAATAAGAGATACGCTAAAATACCATATTCAGTTGAATGGAAGAGATGGAGATTCCAGATGCTTGATGGGAGTTCCATATACTCCAACCAATCTCATATATTTGACCCATCCTAGAGATACATCAATTATTTACAACTTGGACAACCCCTTTAACAGGAGTGTAACTACAATAAGTGCAGAGGTTGCAATCGCACCCATGCTGTGGAGCCTTAGGGGCCCCAAAAGGTCCCTTTGGCCAAAAATGAAAAAACATTAATATTGAAGATTTATAATAATTGACGGCCCCGATGTAGCTTTTGCATCATAGCCCACAAGCATCAAGTTATGCCACTGCCCTTTAAAAATAAAAAAAAACAATTGGTAATATGTTATCTATTCATTGTGAAAATGTTTCAGTGGAATAAACAAGAAAAATAATTTAAACTGCTGCTAATTACCAATATCTGACAAAGTATGACTCCTGACTATCAAATAGCTGCTCTATGCCTACTTTCTGGGAAATGGTGACTTACAGTTTCAGTATGATTCTGTATATATTTTGTATGTTTTGTATACGGCAAATAGCGAGAAAAATAAATGAAAAGTAAGAAAGTAACAGAATAAATAAAATCCAGCTGGCATCTGAGCCTATTCTGCAGCAAATTTCTCAGTGCGTTACATGACCCTTGTGTTCTCAACCCTTTGTTTTGTCTGCATGTTATTCTTTTATCGCAGAGAAAGGTAATTTATCAACATTTCTGATAAGATTTCTGTATGTTCATTATCACGTTCATCTTATCTTTTTGTGTCAGGCTTCTCTAAATATATCGGCCATAATTCATTACTCCTGTTAATCCCCAGTGAGTCAGTAGAAGAAACATTCTTCCCTGGGGATGCTTAGGTCAGTCTACACTCCAGTCTCGGCTCTCTGCTCAGATTGCAGCACAAACTGTTTCTCAATGAGAATATTTGAGAATTATTGCATATTCAGCTCCTGATGAAATAACTACATCACATAAAATGCAGGAGATTATTCCTGTTAACGCTTTCAGGAACAGGACATGAATTTGCAGTTTGCTGAACATTTGTATCTGCAGAGATACAGTTTATGACGAGCAGAATGGAGAGCGCAGATAATATGTCCTTCTGCATCAATGTCTCCTACAGGATGCTGCTGGGTTACGTAGAATTGCATTAGTCTATATATAAAAACTGAGTGCACAGCACTTCTGTGGGAATAAAAAGATAATCATCAGTAAATACTATACAGGCCTCTATAGTTCGCCCCCACACTCAGACAGCCCAGGTTAGACTTTACAGGAAATAAGCCTACTACTGAATGCATAAGAATTTTTTCTTCTATCCAAATGGGGGCTACAATCTAGTTTTAACGTCAATCATATAGGATATTTTTACTCTTTAAGATCAGTTCTACAAAGACATTATTTTACATTGTGTAAGAATATTAGAAATAAAGGTTGTGAATATACAAAATCCAGCTGATGTTACTCTGATTGAGACACATGGATCCAATATTGTAATTCAGTGGTTCCATAACATTGGTATTATTAAAGAGAACCTGTCAACACATTTTTGTAATGTAAAGTAAAGACTTGGATTTAATGGTGCTGTAATACTGATTACATTGATACCTTTGATGAAGAAATCCGCTTTGTTGTTATTTAATCACCGACACCCAGCGATGATCGAGCATGGACAGCCCTTGTGCGCGAGTGATCACCATGACATATCCATAGTCCAAGGTCGGTAAGTACCAGTCGACCTGGACATATCGATATGTCTAATGTCGTAAAGGGGTGGAAATTTTCTGCTAATTAGATTTCGTGCACGTGGGATGAATCTTCTCCTCCCTGTCTGTTATTCCCCGACCCCTGCCTCCAGTCTGTGAAGGAGGAGAAGACTCATCCAAAGTGCACCGAAATCTAATTATCAGAAAACTTCAAATGGAGATTAACCCCTTTAATACCTTAGACATCTATATGTCCAGGTTGACTGGTACTTACCGACCTTGGACGTATGGATACCTCATGGCGATCACACGCGCTCAAGGGCTGTGCACGCTCAACCACTGCTCCTGGCACTTTAACCCTCTAAATACTGCGATCACTGCGTTTGCAGCATTTAGCGAGCATGCAGAGGGAAGAAAGCCCCTCTGCCTTTGGACATCATCGTGGGGACCCGATTGTTGCCATGGTGACCCGATGTCATCATGACGAAATCCGGGTCACCAGGCACCAAGTTAGTTAGATCATGAGCAATGCGAAGAGAGCCCACCTAACTTACGGATGCATGAGCTGGCCATGATATATGGGCACTACAGCATACTGGGCACTACTACGGCAGTTTTCAATTTTCACTCAGCAATATCCACTGCTATTTGTTTCTGGAAAACACCCATGAAGTCAAAATCGTAACTACACCTGCAGATAAATTCTCAAAGTGGTATAATGTCCAAAATGGGGTAACTTGAGGGGAATTCTGCTTTTTTAGCACTTAGAGGCTCTGCAATCTATTATAGAAAAATCTGCACTCCATGATGTCTTCTGTATAACAGTACTGCTTTGCAAATAGTTCTCCGTCCCTCCGGAGTCTCATCGTATGGCTAAGGAGTACTGTACAGCTATATGTTGGGTATTTCTACATTCAGCACAAATTTTGGTGCCATTTTTACCCATTTCCCAGTGGTAAAATGTAAAATCTGGGGCTAAAACAAAATTTTGGTTAGTAAAATGTAATTATTTTTTTTTCATTGCCCAAATGTATACAATTCTGTGACCCACCTGTGGTGTCAATATAATCACTGCATCCCTAGGTGAATTGAGATGTGTAGTTTGTCTATTATGGCGGGTTCTGCTGTTCTAGCACCTCTGGGGCTTTGTGACATGGTGCGCAAAAAAACAGTCCAGCAAAATGTAAACTTTAATATGGCGCTTCTTCCCTTCTGAGCTTTGCACTATGCCTCAAAAGTAGTTTTCGACCACATATGGGGTATCAGCATACTCAGGAGAAAATGAACAACAAATTTTGGGGTCCATTTTCTTATGCTATCCTTGTGAACATAAAAATTGGGGTTAAAATAACATTTTTATGGGAAAATATGATTTTTTTTATTTTAACAGCTCCACATTATGACCTTTCATGAAGCAGCTGGGGTTTCAAGGTGCTCACCACATATCTAGATACATTCCTTGAGGGGTCTAGCTTTCAAAATGGTGTAACTTGTGGGGGTTTTCTTCTGTTTAGGCACATCAGTGGCTCTTGGAACGAGACATGACACTGGCAGACCATTCCATCAAAGTTTGCGTTCCAAAACGTCACTCCTTTTCTGAGCCCCGTCGTGAGCCCAAACAGTAGTTTACCCCCATATATGGGGCATCTGTATACTCAGGAGAAATTGCACAACAAATTTTGGGGTCGATTTTTTTACTGCTATGAAAATAAAAAAGGGGCTAAAATAACATTTTTTTGTGGGGAAAATTGTATTTTTTTATTTTAACGGCTCAAAGCTAAAAACTTCTGTGAAGCACCTTGTGGTTCAAGGTGCTCACCACACTAGATAAGTTCACTGAGGGGTCTAATTTCCAAAATGGTGTCACTTGTGGGAAGTTTCCACAGTTTAGACACATCAGGGGCTCTGCAAATGTGACTTGGCGTCTGCTGATTATTCTAGCAAATTTTGCATTCTAATAGTCAAATGGCGCTCCTTCCCTTCCAAGTTGACCTACAAACTTGGATCAGTTACACCAGTTTTGTCAAGAGGAATGGGCGCAAATTCTGACCAACTAATGTGAGAAGCTTGTGGACGGATATCCCAAATGTTTGACCCAAGTCATTCAGTTTATGGGCAATGGTACCAAATTCTAATGAAATGTATACAAACTTTTGACTTTGCAATAAGTAATACAAATGCCTTAAAACATTCTATCTCTCATTATTCTCATATTTGGCAAATATTAATAATTATGGTAATCCTACTTGACCTAAAACGGGAAACGTTTATTCTGATTTCATGTCAGATATTGAGAAAAACATGCATACGTGTCTTTATACATAGCGTATGTAAACTTCTGGTTTCAACTGTATTCAGTATTACAGCGCCATTAGAGCCCTGCCTTTATTTTACATTATAAAATCATGATAACAGGTTTTCTTTAAATCTGGATATGAGCTACAGTAAAGTGAAACCAGCAAAGTGCTGTGTAGTACCCTAAAAGAAGTGTCTGCAAATTGAGGGCTTTACCTTTTGAAAAAGATATCAATTTGGGCAGCACAATGACACATTGGTCAACTTTATAGCCTTGGAGCACTGGAGTCTTGGGTTCAAATTCCCCCAAGGCCAACATCAACGAATTTACATGTTCACCCAGTATTTGTGAGGGTTGCCTCCAGGTGCATTGGTTTACTCTCACACTCCAAAAACACAGTAATAGGGTTTTAGATTGTGAGCCCCAATAGGGACAGTGATTATGATGTCTGTAAAGCGTTATGGAATTAATTTCGCTATATACGTAAATGAATAAAATAAAAAAATATATACACTGCTCAAAAAAATAAAGGGAACACTCAAATAACACATCCTAGATCTGAATGAATGAAATATTCTCATTTAATACTTTGTTCTGTACAAAGTTGAATGTGCTGACAACAAAATCACATAAAAATCATCAATGGAAATCAAATTTATTAACCAATGGAGGCCTGAATTTAAAGTCACACACAAAATTAAAGTGAAATGTAATATCCTTAAAATAAGTCAAAATGATGCTCAGTAGTGTGTGGCCTCCACGTGCCTGTATGACCTCCCTGTGCCTGTATGACCTCCCTACAATGCCTGGGCATGCTCATGATGAAGCGGCGGATGGTCTCCTGAGGGATCTCCTCCCAGACCTGGACTAAAGCATCCGCCAACTCCTGGACAGCCTGTGGTGCAAAGTGACATTGGTCGATAGAGCGAGACATGATGTCCCAGATGTGCTCAATCGGATTCAGGTCTGGGGAACGGGCAGGCCAGTCCATAGTTTCAATGCCTTCATCTTGCAGGAACTGCTAACATACTCCAACCACATGAGGTCTGGCATTGTCCTGCATTAGGAGGAACCCAGGGCCAATAGCATCAGCATATGGTCTCACAAGGGGTCTGAGGATCTCATCTCGATACCTAATGGCAGTCAGGCTACCTCTGGCGAGCATATGGAGGGCTATGCAGCCCTCCAAAGAAATGCTACCCCAAACCATTACTGACCCACTGCCAAACTGGTCATGCTGAAGGATGTTGCAGGCAGCAGATCGCTCTCAATGGTGTCTCCAGACTCTGTCACGTCTATCACATGTGCTCAATGTTAACCTGATTTCATCTGTAAAGAGCACATTTGCCAATCCTGGTGTTCTGTGGAAAATGCCAAGCATCCTGCATCTGTGTGTTGGGCTGTGAGCACAACCCTCATCTGTGGACGTCGGGCACTCAGACCATCCTCATGGAGTTGGTTTCTAACCATTTGTGCAGACGCATACACATTTGTGGCCTGCTGGAGGTAATTTTGCAGGGTTCTGGCAGTGCTCCTCCTGGTCCTCCTTGCACAAAGGCAGAGGTAGCGGTCCTGCTGCTGGGTTGTTGCCCTCCTACAGCCCCCTCCACGTCTCATGGTGTACTGGCCTGTCTCCAGGTAGCACCACCAGCCTCTGGACACAACTCTGACAGACAAAGCAGACGTTTTCTGCCACAGCTCTCATTGATGTGCCATCCTGGATGAGCTGCACTACCTGAGCCACTTGTGTTGGTTGTAAAGTCCATCTCATGCTACCACGAGTGTGAAAGCACAACCAACATTCAAAAATGACCAAAATATGAGCCGAAAAGCATTGGTACTGAGATGTGGTCTGTGGCCCCCACCTACAGAATCACTCCTTTATTGAGTGTGTCTTGATAATTGCCAATAATTTCCATCTGTTGTCTATTCCAATGGCATGTGAAATTGATTGTTAATCAGCGTTGCTTCCTAAGTGAACAGTTTGATTTCACAGAAGTTTGATTTACTAGGAGTTATATTCTGTTGTTTAGGTGTTCCCTTTATTTTTTTAAGCAGTGTACATTTGGCCGAATAGGAAATATATCATACGGACAGTGGACAAGAACATTTGAAGAAAGTCAGAACAAGACTATTTTGTATTGGGGTGCCCCAATTCTACTGATGGCAGGGAAGAAAGAAAGGTCTGGCACATTGGATTTTAATATACCTAACCCTTTTGTTTTTATGGGAGATAAGCAAGTATTTGTATGCAGAACCGATATCTAACAATATTCTTGCCACGTGTAGAAATGAGCGTGCCATTTATAAGCTGCGATCTCTTTATTGGAGATTTGTAATTGAGGCGTAAGGTGTATCGGTGTATGTAATGTGTGAGAAGATCTACTGTTTGTCTCTATCCAGGTTCATTACTAATAGGATTGTTCTGTTATCCAATGTAAAAGCACAAAGTATTGGGACACAATGATAAGCTGTGCCAAATGCATATTAGATAAATACTAGCCATGGTAGTCTGGGATCAGCCGGCATTTATTTGATATCCCCTATAGGCTTCTTTATCGTTGTTATATATGCATGTCATCAATTTCCCTTTAACCCAATTACCCAGTGTTATACCCCATTCTCTATTAGTAAGAAATAGCCTTATTCACTATATTGGTACCGGACTACAATTACTGTTCTTGTTGGCATCCAGCGCCCCAACCATTTAGTACACAGTAGCACAGTATGGGAATGAGCAGTAATTACCACCAGCAGCCTGTACGGATCTGGATCACATCTTATGTGTAATTCCTTCAGCCAGCCCTATCCATTTGTCGCAGGCTCACACTATTGATTTTGTGATCTCATGCTATTTTCCTGTTTATCATTTTTAATTGTCTCATTGTTGCCTTGAATTTGCACTTGGTTGTTTTTCCCACGCAGTACACAGGAAGCCGTTCTATGGCGTTTTGCTTCCTTAGATTGATTCTCACAGCGTCTAAGACCTGCCTACTCCTGTGCGCTTTGTAATCTATGAAAGAGTTCTCGTTTATCCAACCTTAGGAGACTTCCTTCCTAGGACCCAGTGCAGACAGTAGCCTAATCATGTCTGTTCCCAATAACAGCTCAATATGATTTTTCTTACAGATAGCTTATTGCTGGTGTTTTAGCTGCACGCTAGTTTTTACCACTTTATTAGTAAATATAATCTCACTGCCCTGTAATATACATCACAGTGAGTTTCACACTTTTATACTGAATTTTCAATAACAGAAATGGAAAGTTCATGTGATAAACACAATGAAATAGTATTTGTCTATAGGTGAAAATAATTCTTAAAAAATGTCAGATTCTTTGCAAGCAAATGTGCCAGATTTAGAATAGTGAAGGCAATCTTTAATACCTAATAGGCTTTTCTGATATCCAGCAGCAATGATTAATTTCATGCATCCACAGGATATACCTTCCATTGAGACTGACCACTTTATACAGATGTCCCACAGAGAAGTGAAGAAATGAATGTGTATTATTAATGCTGATCCTGAATAGTAATGCTTTGGTAACACAGCAGGGCTCATGTTCAGAACCAGCAGCAGAGGGCAATGTCAATGTATTGACTATGTTCCATTTTCGTACACGCTGATGTACGATATGATGAACAAAAAATACGTTTTATTGTGTTAATTTTCTCAGGAAAAAAAAAAGATTATGTTTTATTTTTAGAGATTTGAGTTTTGTACAATGCAGTGGGAGCTAATATTTTTCTGGAAAATACTGTAAATGTGTATGTATAAAATGTCTATGCTTTCTATACTGTAGTTTGACAACTTGAGCAAACAGTTCTACTTATTTTTTACGTTGTTCTTTCTACCACATCTTGTTTCTCATTCTATTATTAAAGTGAAGGTGGTATCATTGACATTATTTAAAGGGAGCTTGCAGCAGATACATGCTATCCCAGCCATGGGAGACTAATTGGAAAGGAGGTTCCCAGCAGTTCTCCCCACCACCTGCCAGTGACTGACAGGTCTCTCCCATGAATGCACCTAGAAACCTTTTACTCAAGAGGAATTCAGCTTTATCAACAAGTCTTCCGTGTGGCTTGGTCTTTGACCTTTTTAAAGTATGTTTTTCTCTCAAATGCTACAGCATTGTAGAAACATACAAGCATGGCTGAAATCATGCATGGATCAGCTGTCAGGTTTCCTTTAAATTAGTGTGTTTAAATTAGTGTAATGTTTTTTTATGTTATTTGCTACATAAAAACAGTTTTCATACCAGCCATTAGAGGCGTTGCTATGGTCTTAAAGAAGACCTGCCACGTGAAAAATAACATTATTATGCAAGAATGGGGATGGGGTTAATCTGAAGGCTAAGAGCGTTCTGAACCTGCCCATTGTCCGCACTTAGAAATCCGCTGCAGGGAGGACATGATCCTTATTTCTCCCAGTAGATTATGGGCTTCAATCATGGGGTAGGGCCCACTGGTGCGGTTTCAGTCACAGCTCTGTGTGTAGAGACGGCGGCTGTAACCGCTCCCCTGGCTCTGACTGACATTTCACTCATCTTTAGGGCCAACTTTCAATCAGGGACGGGGGGTGTGGATACCGCCGCCACTCTCTATAAAGTGTGGTGACTGAATCATTGCCAGCGCCACCCCGTGACTGACACAGCAGGTTTCAAAGTGCCTGCACTGGGCAGATTCAGAACGCTGTAAACCTGCAGATTTAACCCACACTTGCCGCTTAAAAGACCACTGACAAACATAATTATTGTATACCACTATTGCTATCTCGAAAACACAATATAAAAGACCAATATAACCAAAGCTACTACTATCCAAGGTAAAATAATACTGATACAAAATGAACACAACCACCACCATTACATAGTGAGCACATACTGTAATATTATAATATGACCATTACTTCTACATAACAACACACACTGTACAAAGACAAATAATGCCTTTCACTAAATATTGATTAAAATATCAAAAAGACCGATATTTCCCCTATACAGTGACTTTATAGTAGTAGATACCATTCCTGCCAACCATATAAGTGATTACTGTTCAGGTATGTACAATATAGTGACTTACTAGTGAAATTCTTTCTGATTGGGGTAGCTCACTTTTGAACACTAAGGTGAGTTTCCACGGTCAGGAAACGCTGCGTGTTTGGCGCTGTGCGCTGGCGCAGCGCCAAACACGCAGCGTCCAGATGTTACAGCATAGTGGAGGGGATTTCAAGAAATCCGTCTCCACTATGCGTAACAATACGCAGGTGGCAAACCTGCGTAAACGGACATGCGGCGCGTCTTTTCAGACCGCAGCATGTCCTCGCGTATTGCGGCGACGGTGCGTCGCCGCAACAGAATTAACACAGGGCTATGTAGCCTGCGCTCTTTCCGGAGGTGTTCCGGAGGTGTCCTGAACACTCCGGAAAGAGCGCGTCATAAAGGGGGCGGGGCTAGACGGAGCGGAATTTCCGCTCGTCCAAGCGCTATGGTTCCGGACCGTGGAACCATAGCTTTATGGAGAGATCTTAAATTGCTGTTAAGAGCAGGCGCCTTCAAATATGAGAGACATGGAGCAGTTTGCAAAAGAAGATTATCCAAATTCAGTTGGGAGGTGTAGAAGCTTGTTGATGGCTACAGAAAGTGATTGATTGCAGTTACCGTATTTATTCCAAAGTGTGTGCAACCAATTTTTCCTCCCATTTTCATGGTTTTGTGTGAAATGATGTCCAATTTGCCTTTTTTTTCATCTTTTTTTTATGTTATTCCAATACACACAAAGGAAATAAAATGTGAAAAACAAAATGTGTAATTTCAATAATTTTCGGAGAGAATTATTTCATTTTCCGGAACAAATTCAAGGGTGCCAACATTTTCAGCCATGACTGTATTTAATATGATGATCTTACAGCTCCCTATTTACAGTATGCTGTCTCCACAGCTCCTCTTCAGACCCCTTTAAATTTTTCACTCTTTGTTTCACTTTGTTTATTTCACTGCAGCCATTTGGTAAATTCAAAGAAGTTCAATTTTTTTCTCATTAATGTACACTCTGCACCCCATCTTCACAGAAAAAAACAGAAATGTAGAAATTTTTGCAAATTTATTAAAAAAGAAAAACTGAAATATCACATGGTTATAAGTATTTAGACGCTTTGCTCAGTAGAAGCACCCTTTTGCGCTAGTGCAGCAATGAGTCTTCTTGGGAATGATGCAACAAGTTTTTTCCACCTGGATTTTGGGATCCTCTGCCATTCTTCCTTGCAGATCCTCTCCAGATCTGTCAGGTTGGATGGTGAATGTTGGTGGACAGCCATTTTCAGGTCTTTCCAGACATGCTCAATTGGGTTTAGGTCAGGGCTCTGGCTGGGCCAGTCAAGAATGGTCACAGAGTTGTTCTGAAGCCACTTATTGTCATGTTATTGTCTTGTTGGAAGGTGATCCTTCGGCCAAGTCTGAGGTCCTTATCACTCTGGGAGAGGTTTTAATCCAGGATATCCCTATACTTGGCCGCATTCATGTTTCATTCAATTGCAACCAGCTGTCCTGTCCCTGAGGCTGAAAAACACCCCCATAGCATGATGCTGCTACCACCTTGTTTCATTGTTGCCATTGTATTGGGCAGGTGATGAGCAGTGCCTGGTTTTCCACAATTCTGTCTCTGAGCTACTTGGCCAGTTCCTTTGAACTCATGATTCTCATTTGGTCTGACTTGCACTGGGAACTGTGAGGTCTTATATAGACAGGTGTGTGCCATTACAAATCAAGTCCTATCAGTTTAATTAAGCACAGCTGGACTCCAATGAAAGAGTAGAACCATCTAAAGGAGGATCACAAGGAAATGGACAACATGTGACTTAAATATGAGTGTCTGAGCAAAGGGTCTGAATACTTATGACCATGTGATATTTGAGGTTTTTTTTTAATAAATTTGCAAAAATACATTCTACATTTCTGTTTTTTTTCAGTCAAGATGGGGTGCAGCTAGTGATGAGCGAGCATGCTCTCCACTACTTGGTACTCGCCCGAGTATCTCACTGCTCGAGATGCTCAGAGCTAGCTGAGTATTTCCGGGGTTGCTCGGTGGGAGCTCGGGTTCCGTTCCTGGATGTTTGGCGATCTTTAGAGAGCCAATGAACATGCAGGGATTGTCTGCCACACACTGTAATACCACAGCCATGTTGGTTGTGGCATTACAGTGATTGACTGGCTGCACAGCTTCATCAGGTCTATATTAGACCTGGCAACCCCATTCTCATTACAGTCTACTCCCGAATCAGGCAGTGTAGGGATAGGTGCTGCTGAGCTATGGAGAGATTTGCTTGTTTCTTAGTTAGTGTAGGTATACCACAATATATTATACACATATCAATCTCAACTAACAGTCCTTCTGAGGACTAATCCAGCTGCATAGATATCAGTGCTAGGCAGGCAGGCACTGTATGTGGCAGACTTCAGTGCATATAGCAAGAGGGTCCATTCCAGTTCTGTCTGGTTTGGCTACTTTTACAGATATTTCTAGACATAGCCCCAGGTATGAGGGGCCAGGAATTTTTTTCGGACCTTAATTCTGATTATTTACTTAAAAAGCAATCCATTGAATACTGTTTTTCTGCACCATTTGCTTGTTGACACTGCAGAATACAGCCAGACCCTTTCCATATTACAGCGCTAAAAATCCATCTATTTTAAACTGTGGTTATGTCCATCACATGGATCAAATATAAGTGCACTCAAAATTCTGCCATTTCTGGCCTCCATTTAAATTTTGTTGCAGTGTGTTAGCAAATTATTGACACCAGTTGCTGTTAAATATAGTTACCTACAGGCCAGCTATTTAAAACTGGTTTGTTCATCACACGGATTACATATAAGTGCGCTTAAAATTCTGCCATTTCTGGCCTCCATTTAAATTTTGTTGCAGTGTTAGCGAAGTTCTTTATCATGCACAAAAACCCCAAAAGCAATAAAATATAACTTTTAATAATGCTCTAAAATCGGGACATACAACAAAAACACCACACATTTAAAAAGTGCACACTAAATTCACCCTAAAACAATGCCCTGAACTGTACACCTGCCTAGCATGTGGAGGTTGGCACCCTAAGACAGCCCCAACGAGAGTGGCGCCCCAGGTCACGTCAGCTGCCCCTAGGCTCCTGATATGTCCTAACAATAGGTGCACCCCAAAACCATGCACAACAAGTGAAGATAGTGCCCTTTACTTGTTGTGCATTGTTTTGGGGTGCACCTATTGTAAGGACATATCAGGAGCTTAGGGGCAGCCGACATGACCAGGGGCGCCACTCTCGTTGGGGCTGTCTTAGGGTGCCAACCTCCGCATGCTAGGCAGGTGTACAGTTCAGGGCATTGTTTTAGGGTGAATTTAGTGTGCACTTTTTAAATGTGTGGTGTTTTTGTTGTATGTCCCGGTTTTAGAGCATTATTAAAAGTTATATTTTATTGCTTTCGGGGTTTTTGTACATGATAAAGAGTTAAATACCCCATTTATTCAACATTGTTAATAGTGTTAGCGAAGTTATTGACACCAGTTTGCTGTTAAAAATAGTTACCTATTGGCCAGCTATTTAAAACTGTGGTTTGTCCATCACACGGGTCACATATTAGTGCGCTCAAAATTCTGCTATTTCTGACCTCCATTAAAATTTTGTTGCCGTGTTTTAGCAAAGCTATTGACAACAGTTTGCTGATAAAAATAGTTACCTACAGGCCAGCTATTTAAAACTGTGGTGTGTCCATCACATGGATCACATATAAGTTCGCTCCAAATTTAGCCATTTGTAGTGAACGTGGAAATTATTGTCATACATTTAAAATGGATAAGATGCGTGGCAAGGGATGGGGAACTGGACGTGATGATGCATGCAGAGACGAGGCAGTGGGCAAGCTGAAATTGTGCCACAACAAACACCCACATCTTCTTGCCCAACCTTCCTGTCCTAATTACTATGGAACCGCAGCGGCACACCACCATTGAACTCAGAGCAGTGTCAATAGGTTGCTGGTTGCCTAGCAGATAATGCTTCCAATCACTTTGCCACCACCACCCTGTCTTCCACACGGTCAAGTCTCAGTAGCCGTGAGTCTGGACTGCATATTCCTCACCTTGATCCGCCTTCCACCCACCATACCGAGTGCCCGGAGACAACTGATCCCACACTTGGACACTCGGAAGAGCTGTTCAGTTTTCCATTTATAGATTCAGGCCTCTCGCCCGGTCCACTTGAAGTGTGGGAAGAGGAAATTGCATCTAGCGATGCCCAAATATTTGAGCAGCCACGGTCATACGAAGGTGACGGTGGGAAAGTGTCAAAAGAGGTGGACAATGATGAGACACAATTGCCTGAAAGTCAGGAGGAGGACCATGGTGCAGAAGTGGAAGACGAGGTGGTGCATATATATAGTAACTGACCCAACCTGGCAGGAGGACATGCAGAGCGAGGACAGTAGCAAACAGGGGGAGGAAAGCGTAGCACCCCAACAGGCAGGAAGAAGCAATGTGATGGCCGCAGACAGAAGACGGGCAACCGCTCCCTGTAACACCAACATGACGGAAGTTGCCAGTACAGCTGTTAGGTCTTCCCGAGTCTGGTTGTTTTTTAATGACTCTGCCGATAACCCCAAAAAGGCCATTTGCACCACCTGCTAGGCTAGCATCAGCAGGGAACAGGCACAAAAAACAAATGTCCTAAAATAAAGAAAAAATTATTTTGCAAAAATTGCATGAAGGTAGTAATAATTATAAGGGTATTTAGTAAACATAATTTTGATCAAAAGAATGAACAAGCCATCCCACCACGTCAAGGCAACCCTTTGTGGGACAGTCCTACTCTAATATTAAAAACCTGTCCCACAAAGGGTTGCCTTGACGTGGCGGGATGGCTTGTTCATTCTTTTGATCAAAATTATGTTTACTAAATACCCTTATAATTATTACTACCTTCATGCAATTTTTGCAAAATAATTTTTTCTTTATTTTAGGACATTTGTTTTTTTTGCCTGTTTTCTGTGTAATGGTCATGTGTTAATATGCATTTACATTTTGCATAGACATCAACTTACTTTTTCAGTTCAGATCTAGTTTTCTATGTAGTTCAGAGTGCATTCTGTGCATATAAGGGTGGGACCGCCCTGTTTCTGAGTTGAAAAATCCATTCTGTCTGGCCTATGCTTCAACTGGTGGGTTCAGTCCCTCTGCCTTGTTCACATTTACGTCACTTGACAAGTGGAAAGGTTTTTAATATTAGAGTAGGACTGTCCCACAAAGGGTTGCCTTGACGTGGCGGGATGGCTTGTTCATTCTTTTGATCAAAATTATGTTTACTAAATACCCTTATAATTATTACTACCTTCATGCAATTTTTGCCAAATATTTTTTTCTTTATTTTAGGACATTTGTTTTTTGTGCCTGTTTTCTGTGTAATGGTCATGTGTTAATATGCATTTACATTTTGCATACACATCAACTTACTTTTTCAGTTCAGATCTAGTTTTCTATGTAGTTCAGAGTGCATTCTGTGCATATAAGGGTGGGACCGCCCTGTTTCTGAGTTGAAAAATCCATTCTGTCTGGCCTATGCTTCAACTGGTGGGTTCAGTCCCTCTGCCTTGTTCACATTTACGTCACTTGACAAGTGGAAAGGTTTTTAATATTAGAGTAGGACTGTACCACAAAGGGTTGCCTTGACGTGGCGGGATGGCTTGTTCATTCTTTTGATCAAAATTATGTTTACTAAATACCCTTATAATTATTACTACCTTCATGCAATTTTTGCCAAATATTTTTTTCTTTATTTTAGGACATTTGTTTTTTGTGCCTGTTTTCTGTGTAATGATCATGTGTTAATATGCATTTACATTTTGCATACACATCAACTTACTTTTTCAGTTCAGATCTAGTTTTCTAGCATCAGCAGGGGTTGCAAAACTACCAACCTGACCACCACCAGCATGATCAGGCACATGACAGCAAAGCACTAGACTTTGTGGGATGAAAACCAGGGTCCAGGAACAGTGTCTGCGGGTGACATCACTTCTTCTGCTGTTACAAGCCAATCCCCTCTCCATAGTGCGTGTG
>JARQOD010000002.1:219677394-219746176 GCA_033576555.1 Oophaga sylvatica
AAAAATAAATTAATTTCCAAAATGTTGATTAAGGGAGTGATGTACACCTGTAATATTGTGCAAAAAATTGCATGTAGAGAAAGTTAAAAAAGCCCTTCTAAAGGCCCTTTCATGTAAACATGATAATCGCTAACAAAAATATGCTTTCCCTTGGTAAGTAAAATGTGCATAGTCACTTTTGAAAAATTTTAACCTGTAAGTGGTGCTGAAAGAACGAAACTGTAATAGTAAATGTATTTTTTTATCAGACTAAAATAGCGAATCTGACAATGTCGATAAAATTGTACCAAACAAAAAGCGTGTCACCCCTCAACTCGTTTTTCTTGTAGCTTGTTATGTAATAGGGCAATGGTGTATGTTTCATATAGGTGATGTTTATGAGAAAAGCGTCTGAAAAAACCCCTTTGGTTGTGGGTTACGCTTGCGATGTGAACGATGCGCCCCGTGAATTTTAGTCTGGTCATAAGCGTACAGACGCCCCAATCCCCAAGCTCACGAGGAACCAGTCGTGGCCCCAAACAACCCACCTTTCATGACGAAACCTTTTTAAAGCTAGATAAAAAAAGGGATGTTTAAGCCACTTTTTTGGGGTACAGTTTACATCGCCTTCACTTCTGTGGTATGCGTCTATCTATTATCCCTTATTATCCGTTGTCATGCTTGCAAGCCCACAGTAGGCATAAATATTTTTTTCACTCTGCACTTGCCTTTTTAAATTTTTGTTTTTTAAATTAAATGTTTGGGCACTTTTATCGTATTACATGATAAAATTTTTAGATTTTTTTTAAAATTTTAGGATATTATTCACCAAAATTAAATTTTTTATAAATGTCAAAAAATTGTAATGCTGATTATTTTTTTAAGTCAGCCTTTCATTGTTACCATTTTAAAAATGGTTTGTCATACTGTTATTTCCCTCATTAAAGGATTCTGATGTGTACTTGTTGCTTTTATTTTAAACCGTAAGCGATTATTTAAAACCCTTTTTAAAATTTTGGTTTGCATTCTTTTCAACATGTTAATGTTGCGTTTTGTTTTTAAATTTTTTTTACATTTTTTTTTTAAATTAAAAATTTATTTTCTTTGGACTAAAGTTTATATTTTCTTGTTTGGGGATAGACATTTTTAATTGCCGTAACAAGGAAAAAACTTGATTAGTATTTTAAAAAACCCCCTTGACCTGGGCTACAAAAACCCCAGTTGTTGCTCGGGAAATGCTGTTAGCCAAAATTACACTTGCTCCTGGTTACTGGGGTTCAGTAAAGTCGCTTTCCCTGCTGTGTGAACGGCAAAAGTCCCGCTGCCTCCCCCGTTCTCTTTTCATCCGGGCAAAAACACCCAGTTGTTGCTCGGAGTGCTGTTAGCAAGTCAAATTTGCTCTGTTTTACTGGGGTTCAGTATGTCAGCGTTCCCTGCTGTGTGCGGCAAAAAAGTCCTGCGCCCCCCACCCCTGTTTCTTCTCTCCCTGGGAAAACCACCCCCCGTTGTTGCTCAAAAGTGTTTTTGCACAGTAACCTTGCTCTGTTTACTGGGGTTCGAATGTAGCTGTTCCCTGCGTGTGCGGCAAAAAGCCCGCTCCCTTCCCCCCTTTTCTTCTCACCCCTGGGCTACAACCCCCCAGTTTTTGCTGGAAATTGCTTTTTGAACTTTAAACATTGCCCCGTGTTACTGGGGTTCAGAATGTCACTTTTCCCCCTGCTGTGTGACGAAAAAAGCCCGCTGCCTCCCCCTTTTTCTCTTTCCCCCTGGGCTACAACACCGCCAGTTGTTGCTCGAAGTGCTGTTAGCACAGTAACATTTGCTCCTGTGTTACTGGGGTTCAGTAATGTCAGCTGTTCCCCTGCTGTGTGAACGGCAAAAAGTCCTGCTGCCTCCACCCTGTTCTCTTCTCATCCCTGGGCTACAACACCGCCAGTTGTTGCTCGAAGTGCTGTTAGCACAGTCAACACTTGCTCCTGTGTTACTGGGGTTCAGTAATGTCAGCTGTTCCCCTGCTGTGTGACGGCAAAAAGTCCTGCTGCCTCCACCCTGTTCTCTTCTCATCCCTGGGCTACAACACCGCCAGTTGTTGCTCGGAAGTGCTGTTAGCACAGTGAACACTTGCTACTGTATTACTGGGGTTCAGTAATGTCAGCTGTTCCCCTGCTGTGTGAACGGCAAAAAGTCCTGCTGCCTCCACCCTGTTCTCTTCTCATCCCTGGGCTACAACACCGCCAGTTGTTGCTCGGAAGTGCTGTTAGCACAGTCAACACTTGCTCCTGTGTTACTGGGGTTCAGTAATGTCAGCTGTTCCCCTGCTGTGTGAACGGCAAAAAGTCCTGCTGCCTCCACCCTGTTCTCTTCTCATCCCTGGGCTACAACACCGCCAGTTGTTGCTCGGAAGTGCTGTTAGCACAGTCTAACATTGCTCCTGTGTTACTGGGGTTCAGTAATGTCAGCTGTTCCCCTGCTGTGTGAACGGCAAAAAGTCCTGCTGCCTCCACCATGTTCTCTTCTCATCTCTGGGCTTCAACACCGCCAGTTGTTGCTCTGAAGTGTCATTGGCACGGGTACTCACTCCTGCCCAGACTGGTTACAGCACGCCATCTGTTTCCTGTCAGTGTAAACGTCACTTAGCCTCCAATAAGTTGTCCTGTCGTGTTGCGGTCGGGTTAGCCGACTCTATGGAGCTTGGAGTTTAGGTGCTTCCTATGTGTGCTGCGGGATATGCAAATAAAGGCTGTTTCCGTTGTGACAATAGGACAATCACCCACTGTAGTACTGTGGGATTCGGTAACTGCGGCCGGCTCGCGGCCTGTCATCTTAAATTTCCATGGGTACCTTCTGCTACCCGTCCGGGTTCCAGTACCATCAGCTGGTTCTCCGCAGTGCCTTTGGCCTAGGTGCCTCCATCTCGGTATCCGAGTTCCAGCAATGTCTGCTGGTCCTTGGTAGTGCTTTGGAGCACAGGTACCTCCTGCTTAGTAACCGTGTCCCAGTAACGTCAGCTGGTCCTCGGTTGTGCCATTGGCTCTTTTCCTTCTGCTGCCCCTCCGGGTTCCAGCACAGTCAGCTGGTCCTCGTTACTTGGATTGGCTCTTGTACCTTCTGCTACCCGTCCGGGTTCCAGTACCGTCAGCTGGTTCTCCGCAGTGCCTTTGGGGTAGGTGCCTCCATCTCGGTATCCGAGTTCCAGCAATGTCTGCTGGTCCTTGGTAGTGCTTTGGAGCACAGGTACCTCCTGCTTAGTAACCGTGTCCCAGTAACGTCAGCTGGTCCTCGGTTGTGCCATTGGCTCTTTTCCTTCTGCTGCCCCTCCGGGTTCCAGCACAGTCAGCTGGTCCTCGTTACTTGGATTGGCTCTTGTACCTTCTGCTACCCGTCCGGGTTCCAGTACCGTCAGCTGGTTCTCCGCAGTGCCTTTGGCCTAGGTGCCTCCATCTCGGTATCCGAGTTCCAGCAATGTCTGCTGGTCCTTGGTAGTGCTTTGGAGCACAGGTACCTCCTGCTTAGTAACCGTGTCCCAGTAACGTCAGCTGGTCCTCGGTTGTGCCATTGGCTCTTTTCCTTCTGCTGCCCCTCCGGGTTCCAGCACAGTCAGCTGGTCCTCATTACTTGCATTGACTCTTGTACCTTCTGCAACATTTACAAATTGAAGATTTTTTCAATGTTTTTTGGGTAATCACTCTGGATCTCCAACAATGAAGACGACGACCCTGATGACCACCCCGAAGAAGATAACGACCACAAGGACGACGAGCATCAAGCCAACCAGCCTAAACACCATCACAAAGAAGAAATAAAAGATTACCAAACAGGACTAAGAAGGTTAAGACAAACTACAAGATACAGAACAAGAGACTTAAGAACAATAAGCAGAAGATCAAAAAGCAGAAGAACATGAAGTATAAGACCAAAATGAAGAGCAAAATATATGCTCTAAATTCTAAGCAGAAGAAGACTAAGCAGTGTATGGGGGTGAGTCCGTTCCTCCTCGTGGTGCCCCTGGAAAATGCCTGCTGCTGCAGGCTAAACTGAACACGGACAAATACTGTTGTAATTTAAATCTTTTGTGACAGCAAGAACGGAAGGATGAAAAATTCATACTTTGACAGATTACAAGTACAGGATTCTCTGTCACAAATAAGAATATGATGAAGAAGATGAAGTACAATATGAATAAGAATAATAGTTTAATAAGAAGAATCTGAGTAATGTTAACAAAAAGATGAATAGCAAGAAGTTTAAGAAGAAGATAAAGAAGGTGAAGATGAAGAATAATTTGATGAAAAAGATGATGCTGCTGAAGATTATGAAGGAGAAAGTGTGTGAAAAGTTAAAAAGGTGAAGAGCATGGAAGTTGTGAAATATACATATTTGCCAAAATAGAAAAAACGTTAACAACATTGTCAATTTCTTCGTCAATCCGAACATCTTTAAAAAAAAAAATATTTATGCTATTCCATTTGATTGGGTTAAACATCTATGCCTTTAATGTCTCCTCAACCTTCCACAATACATTGTACATTACTCTTTGTTGTTTTCCTTCATGTACAATTAACCAACAAGGCAAGAATGGGTTTTTTTTAATTCCGATATTTTGTTCCCATAGACTTACATTGGATTTCCGGTATCGGTATCGGGTATCGCCGATATTTTTTGGATATCGGCGATACCATTCCGATTCCGATACTTTTGGATATCGGAAAGTATCGCTCAACCCTACTTATGACCATGTGATATTTCAGATTTTCTTTTTAATAAATTTTAAAAATTTCTACATTTGTTTTTTCTTCAGTGAAGATGGGGTGCAGAGTGTACATTAATGAGAAAAAAATGATCTTTTTTTAATTTACCAAATGGCTCCAATGAAAAATGTAAAGAGGTCTGAATACTTTCCATACCCACTGTATTCTTCTAGGTACACTTGTAAAATGTCAAGGATTTTGTAAGCTTATAGTCAGGTGTATGAATACTCAATTATACTGAACGGGTAATAATTATCATTGATTTTATATGTAGCTTGAGAGTCAGATATGAACTAAAACATACAGCTATGTAGGAAGCTTAAAGCTGGGTGAGGAACGGCCAAACTCTGCTACAAAAGTGAGGTTGTGAAATAAAGTATCATGTCACAGATCATACATCATGGCAATACTAAGCACCAAACCCAGACAAATAGTAGTTGCACTGCATCAGCAAGGTGTATTCCAGACAAAGCTATCTAATGGAGTAATAATAAATAATTATTCAATAGAAAAAATACATAGGAGCAACAAATACAAATAAAAAAGTAATATAAAGTTTATTAAATAATTACAAAAAGTATTATATATAAGTGTTGAGAGATCTGCTAAAGAACCATCATATATCAGGAACATGGTAGAAAATGATCCACAATAGGATCAATAAATTCCTGATAAGAGAGACAGTGTGACCCCCAAAGAAACAATGCTCTCCCATATAATAAATATTCATATAATTAGGGCATGACAGTATAAACTATACAAGTGACAGATGACAATGTAACTGATAACTTAAGGTATATACAGTACATAGAATATCTCAAACTGCATAGAGAGAACAAATCTATAGTTAACACCTACAAATGTGTGAAGATAAACACAACACTACACTTACAAACTGAATTAAACCTAATAAGTGTTATGAATACATCTAATAAGCAGCATCATGTCCCAAATAGAGAGCAAATGGAGCACCACCAAGGGCCAGGGGTTACTCGGACCCGGGGCGGACGGTTCTTAAATGGGATGTCACGGGAGCAGTGACCTGGTCTGTGGCCCTGGGTGTCCAATCAAAATGATGATGTAAAATAAAAGGGGAAAAAGGGAAATAGTTTGTGATGCCACCTGTGGTATTCGGCAATAAAGGTGTTAGACGACGCTGCTTCAGAGTCTACTGGGGCTAATTGTGATGCAGCAGAGTTGTAACAGCTCTCCAGAGTTAGAGCTAGGCCCCAGGGCAGCTGTATGAGTAAGAAATGATGATGGTGGTTTTAGTGCAAGGCAGGTGAAGCAGTAAATAATTCTGAGGACACAGCAGGGTGCAGTCTTTTCAGTTTATTCACAGTTCTTTGGTACGATCCCCAGCCGGGGTTCTGTATCCTCCGGGTAGGTGGTCCAGACAGCTCTCAGGTAAAGTGGGGCACACCGTGTCAGAACCCCCTTCAGATGTTCCTTTCCTGGCCATCTTCCTGCGCTGGTTCCCTCCCCTCCTGCCCTGTACCTTCACACACAGTGTGCCAAGCCAGCAGCCTCAGATCCTGTCGGGTGATATACTCTAGGTCCCATTAATCCTATACAGCTGCCTTTTCAGCAAATGAGTGTGGATGTGGCTTCAGTACATACATTCACTACAGCCTCCGGTTTTCTAGCTGAGTCCTTAGTTTCTCCACTAGTCTGGGGCCGGTCCCCTTACTGCGACCTAGTCCCTCCACCCAACTATGGTCGATGTGTACTCAGGCCCCACGAGTGGATTCCTCACTTCCTGTGCCCCTAGGACCCCTTCTTCCTCTCCTTCACTGAAGCTTCTCTCTTTCTGTATTTCTGTTTCTCTCACACTCTGCCCTACGGTCTAGGGACGAGCTCCTCACTGCTCGAGTCCCCAGCACCAGCTGACTACTTCTCCTCCAAATGTCACTTCCTTGAGCTCCGCCCCATCTCTACTTACTCCACCCACACCCTCTATCCAGTCCATCTCTGACCTTGAGAGGTCTGGTGTTGGATGTAAGTGTGCTGATTCTGGGTGATGTCCCCTCCTTACCCGAGAGCGGAGCACCACACCTTCGACTGAGGTGCAGTACCTCTGTGGCGACTGGACTTTGGGGGCGCCACAAAAAGTAATATCATAATAGATATCTGATATCTTGGGACATGGAGAGCTAATGGAGGTAATACTTGGGGAGAGACATGATGACGAGAGCACCTTGATGCATGTTTCACCACTCTGGGCTTCGTCAGGAATCTCTCTTATCAGGAATTTATTGATCCTACTGTGTATCATTTTCCACCATCTTCCTGTATACAGTATGGCTGTACTTTAGCAGATCTCTCCACACTTACATTTGATACTTTTTGTAATCATTTAATAAACTTTATAGCACTATTTCAGTATGATTGGTTGCTTTAATGTCTTTCTATTGGAGAATTATTTGTTCTTACTTCATTAGATAGACATTTTTTCAGTCTTCTATTAGTATTCTCAGCGACGCTGCTTTTCTAATTGTTGATGGAATATTATTTTAGGTTGTTAAAAATTTCCAAGCAGACAGGAGTTGTGCTGTTAAGCTGTTTTGAAGGACCACCAAGAAATGGGCAATGTTGTTGACCATAAACACAGTGGTCAGCCAAAGAAACTTAGTGCAGCAAAATGTCAAGGCAAAGCAACTTAACTATGCATGAAAACATAGGAAATGTGCTGAAGTAAATTGGAAGCAGGTGCTCTGGGCTGTTGAGTCACAATTGAAAATATTTGTCTGCAGTAGTGGGATGTTTGTGTGTTAATGTGCTAGCAAGCGGAACATTAATAAGTGCCTGTAGTCAACAGTGAAGCATGGCGGACGTTTCTTGCAAGTTTGGGGCTTTGATTAAATGGAGTTGTGGATTTAATGAAGATAAATGGTGTCCTCTAGTCTGAGAAATACAGGGAGATACTTACCCAACATGTAATATCATTAAGGATGTATCTGATGGCTACAAATTTATTCTACAGCAGGACAAGAAATCTAAATAGAAACACTATGATTTGACCAATCTTCACCTTCAAAGAAGCATCAATTCCTCTAGGTACACTTACACATAGTTCTTAAAATAAAATAATATTGGAACTATTTTAACGTAATTATGTTTTTCGGGTAAATTGTAAATTGTGTCTTTATCTCCTGATCTGATGACAAAGAACATAGCTACAAATATTCTTTCTATTGGTACTGACATTACTATCTGTTTCTTTCTGACTTTGTCTTCCTCTCTTTAGGGCCTAATAGGGTCATCTAAGGAGAGTCGACATCTGAGTGGGGGCGTCATTGCGCAGGTGTAGAGTGCCAACCTCCGCAGCAAGGATGGACTATGATGGAGAATTTCTAGGGTGAATCAATCCCTCCTATCTTGTATAGGTTTTTTTGTTAGATGACTAATTTCTGGCCATAAGAACTGATTTTTTTTAGAGAATTGTTTTTCTTTTTAACATCATTAATAAAATTGATGTTTTATATCTAAAAATATTTTTCTAAATAGTGTTTAAGTTGGTGATACAACAGATGAGACTAGTGCATGCTGCGATTTATTTTTTTCATATAGACCATTGGTCCATATGGAAAACCGATCATATAAGCTAACTAACACATTGATTAACATTAGTCCGTGTGCTGCATGTGCTGTTCATTTTCCACAAAATTAAATTTACCTTTAGGTTAAGTTCCCACAATGAGTTTTCAACACTACATATTTTCACAGTGTCTTAAAGTTCCATGAAAGTATATGGGATTTAAAGAACACCCATGCCCACTGCGCTAAAAAAGACAAATGCATTTTTAGTTAGTTTCTGCTCTGGAAGCGCACTACAAATGCATGTATTCTGCACTTGAATATCAATAAAGTTTTGTCAAAGCCAAATACTAAAAAGTATCACCAGCGGAATGTAGTCTATAAATTCAAAACATACAAAAAAAATGACGCACAAAAAACGCAACAATCACGTCAGATGCAAGCACAGCAAGCACTTTCAACATGTCTACTTGCCACAGGAAACACCCATAGAACAACATTAAATGCTGAACATTCTAAACCAAAGGTCTCAAACTGCATTCCTCAAGGGCCGCAAACAGGCCATGTTTTCAGGATTTCCTTGTATTGCACAGGTGATAATTTAATCACCTGCACAGATAATGATTCCAGCACCTAGTGCAATGCTAAGGAAATCTTGAAAACACGCACGGTTTGCGGCCCTCGAGGAATGCAGTTTGAGACCCCTGTTCTAAACATATCTAAAAGAGTACTTCCATGTGAACAAACCACAGTTCTATCATATGGCATGAACTTTGTGTTAGGGTTTGCGAATCACACTAAATTAAGTTAAACTATAAATTGTGATTGCAACCCGGGGTCCACCATGCAGAAATGTTAAACTGCTGCTAGTGTGAACAATGACAGACAAAAAACTACTAGCGACCGTTCCTTCCTAAACACACTGAGTTAACACCACACAGTGTGAATAGAATGCAAAAACCCAGCACCAAATAATACTCAGGATTGCACAGGAATAGGAGTACCAGCTCAGCTAACCACCGTGGGTACAAGGGAAATGAGTACCAGATCAGCTAACCACTGAGGGGTACAAGGGAGATGTGGACCAGTTCAGCTAACCACCGAGTGGCACAGAAAATATAAATACCTATCTCAGCTAACCAACGAATGGCATAGAAAATATAAGTACCATGCTCAGCTAACCACAGAAAAAGGAGTGTGCAATACCCAGTAAACACAATAGGGTTCAAGCACATGGGTTGACTGTGTCCTGTAAACAGCTCATGCTAACCACACATGTAGTCGAGACAGGCGCTAGGTCAAGTGAAAGCAAAAACTTGCCTGACTAAGGAAAACTAGGCACACATACGAGCCAGCAGAGTATCCACCCACAAACACAAGTGATGCTAACACGCCCACGTGCTTTGCTGAAAGCCCTTTATGCTCTAGGCTTCACCCCAAACACTCATGCCCAGTTAAACGGGGCGTCATTTGTGAGCCAATCTGGAGCTGCAAGATAACCAGAGCAGTCCAAGCACCAATAAATAGGTGCCACATCACGAACATGCTCATAAGGTGACTTCTGGACATAGACTCCTGACAGTAGGGCTGCCTTAATTTACGACTGGTTACCATAGACTTTAGCTGGAGAGCCAGCAGTAACCACACATATAACATGAGCCTGAGCAAGTTGTTGGGTCTGATGTCTGTGCTAAGCAACAGTCCCAGCGGCTGGGCCTGAATAGGAGACAACAGCATCAGATAAGGCTTGGGATCTATCCTGCACAGTGGAAGACTCCTGGTGCCTAACACTTTGTACCAGATGAGAAATTTAACCTCTTTAATACGCTGTTGGATATCAACAAATTTGTTAGAAACCTTACAATAAAAAACACTTTTCTTTTTCTGTGAGGAATCAGAGCAAGCCACAGTTTCCCAGGAAGGTGAAGTTCTCAATTAGTATAATCAACTCAACTTTCCTGAACAGATGCCTCATTAAAGCTGCAGAATTTACAATGCAATGACACCCAAAGCAAATCTTCTATGATCTCTGCATTATATTTTCAAGTAAAAAAATTATTTTTAGATTTTATTTATTTATTTTACTCACTTATATAGCGCCATTAATTCCACAGCGATTTACAGACATTATCGGAACTGTCCCCATTGGGGCTCAAAATCTAGATTCCCTATCAGTATGTCTTTGGAATGTGCTAGGAAACCCATGCAAAAACGGGAAGAACATGCAAACTTCTTGCAGATGTTGCCCTTGGTGGAGTTGGAACCCAGGGCTTTTACCCAGTTCAATCTACAACAGAGTCCACGGATAAATTCTAAGAAATTATACAAAAAGCGCTTAAGAAACTACATTCTGAAAACCATCAAAAGTAAAAAAGCAATTTAACAGAGAAAGAAGTTAAAGCCCTACATGATGTCGAAAATTTGCAAAACATCACAAACAGGATGTCTGACAAAGGAGGTCTAGTTGTAGTAATGGACACTGAAATGTACAACTCACAAATAAATCGTTAGGCGCCAGGATTCTTCCGCTGCACAGGATGGATCCCAGGCCTTATCTGCCTCTGTGGTCTCCCACGGCCGTTGCTCAGCATATACATCGGTCTCAGTGTCTTGCTCAGGCCCGTGCTATGCAGTTGATTACTGCTGGCTATCCAGCCAAGTCCTTAGTAAACAGTAATATTCAGGTGCAGCCTGGCACCCTGGAGTCTAAGTCCAGAGTTCACAGTATTGAGCATGTCCGTGAAGTGGCGTCTTCATATTGGTGCTTGGATGTCAGCTGCTTGGGTGATGTGGCGCCTCCAGATTGGCCCATGGGCGATGGTAGTGTCAGTGTTTGGGGGGGGAGCTTTGGGTTTAAAAGGCTCCCAGCGACACCCGTGGGTGCCCTAGTAACATTCATGGTGTGTGTGAGTGCATGTTCTCCTTGAGTCTTGAGCCAGTTAGGTAATTTGCTTCCAGCTTGGCTTAGCATCCGTCTCCGTAATGTGTGCGGTTAGCACAGACGATTTACAGAGCAAGATCCGACCAAAGAAATATGTTCCCCCGTGAAGTCAACAGGGTTTTTTGTAGCTAGTGTCAGTTTAGCTTTTCCTTTTGACTCCGCATCTGTTTCGGCCACGTGTGCAATTGGCATGGGTCAGTTACTGAGCAAGCACAACCCTTCAACTGTATCTCTCTGTGAAGCTAACAGAGCTGTGTATAGTGCGTACGTTTTTTGCTGCGTGCAGTTAACGCAGTCGTACTAGGGTACGCTCACTGTTTAGTTCCGTCATAGCATATACTAGCAGCAATTTACATCTTTGCACGGTGGACCACGGGTTGCAATTGCACCTTATTATCATTTTATATTTAGTGCAATCCGCAAACCCTAACAGTATACTAGTGCCAGGGTCTGGCTAATAGTGGCGGACGAAAAGCGTCTCCAGCGATACATCCAGCAGCTGGAGGGCAGTTTGTCCACGCTTGAATGGACGACCTCAGCTATGGATCTATCCGCTGTAGCGGCACAAGCAGCCAGCAAAGCCACTACTAGGGTTTCTGCTGCGACTCCAGTCCCATCTCTTTCACATTTCCCACTTCCCGATAAGTTCTCTGGGAACAGCAAGGCTTGCAGAGGATTCGTGAATCAGTGCTCGATCCAGCTGGAGATACTGGCCTCACGTTTTCCATCTGAATGAGCTAAGGTGGGATTTGTGCTATCCCTTTTGCGGATAGAGCATTGGATCAGGTTGTCCAGAGCGCCTCTCTCTTTCTGGGCACTCTGAAACAGGTCTTTCATGGACCCCAGGTTACCCATGAGGATGCACTCCAACTCTTGGCATTAACCCAGAGTTCAGCCTCAGTCAGCCAGTTTGCCATCCAATTCCAGACCTTAGCTTCCGAATTGGAGTGGTCTGTTAAGGTCCTAATTTCCATAATTTGGAGGGGCCTTGCAGATCTTGTAAAGGATGCTCTGGCTACTAGAGAGATTCCAACTACACTGGAGGATTTGATATCAGTTTCCTCTCACATTGATCTTCGGCACTCTGAGCAAAGATTGGAGCAAGCTCAGTATAAACAAAGGATTCGGCTAGCCTCAAATTTTACCAATCCTTTGAAATCCCTGACTCAAACGAGCAATTTGGTGGAATCCATGGAGGTTTCTGGGCAGAATCCAAATCCCATTCTGCACGTTCCCTTGTGACCTGCTTTACTTGTAGGCAGGCTGGGCATTATGCCAACAAGTTCCCCAGGTGTCAGGGAAACGATCGAGTCTAGTGACTATCGGAGGAGGTTCACTAGACACGGCAGATGTGTCCTCCAAACTAACCTTTGAGGTGTCCTTATCTTATGGGTCGTCTACTCACACTACCGAGCCTTGCATGGACTCTGGGGCTGAAGGCAATTTTTTGTCTTCCACCTTTGCCCAACGTCACGCGTTCCAACCAATGATGCTCCCTAAGCCAGTCATCATTCGAGTGATTAATGGTTCCATACTCCCTACCCAAATCATGCAACAAACGATTCATCTTACACTAATGATGTCCCCTAAATATCAAGAGTTAATTTCTTTTTTAGTCATCTCTGAGGGCATGGATGACATACTTCTGGGTATGCCTTGGTTGCGCCATCATTTCCGTTGTATCGACTGGTTAACCGAGAACACACTGGAGTGGAGTAAGTTGTGTGAGGGGCAATGATTGGGGACTCAGGTTCAGATTAGGTCCTCCGAGGTCACTACGGCTCTAACTTCCCTACCCAAGCACTATTGGTCATAAGCAGATGTGTTCTCCAAGAGGGCCGCAGAGACTCTTCCTCCCCATCGCCCATATGATTGCCTCATAAACTTCATTCAGGGAGGTAATGTTAGGCGCCAGAATTCTTCCGCTGCACGGAATGGATCCCAGGCCTTATCTGCCTCTGCAGTCTCCAATTCTGCTTTAGCCACTGCTGGTGCTGCTCAGCATACATGTCGGTCTCAGCGTCTTGCTCAGGCCTGTGCTATGTAGTTGGTTACTGCTGGCTCTCCAGCCAAGTCCTTAATAAACAGTAATATTCAGGTGCAACCTGGCACCCTGGAGTCTGAGTACAGAGTTCACCATACTGAGCATGTCCGTGAGGTGGCGTCTTCTTATTGGTGCTCGGACATCAGCTGCTCGGGTGATGTGGCAGCTCCGGATTAGCCAGCGGGCGATATCAGCGTGAGTGTTTAGGGTGGAGCTTTGGGTTTAAAAGGCTCCCAGCGATGCCCGCTGGCACGCTAGTACCATTCATGGTTGGTGTGTGTGAGTGGATATGCTACCACTCTGACTGCACCTGTGTGAGTGTTAGTGATCTCCTTGAGTCTTGAGCCAGTTAGGGTTTTTGCTTCCCGCTTGGCTTAGCATCCGTTTCTGTCATGTGTGTGGTTAGCACAGACGACTTACAGAGCAAGATCTACTAAAGAGCTGTGTTCCTCTGTGAAATCAACAGGATTTTTTTGCAGCTAGCGTCAGTTTAGCTTTTTCTTTTGACTCAGCATCTGTTGCTATACTTTTGGATCATACAACATCCTAAAAAAATTACACAATCCGTTACCATCATTCATCGTAAAAACGCATGATTCAATTGCTGAAGATTTTTCTCTGGGAGTAATTACGGAAAAACAGAGCGATTGTTGAATTGTGGACCATCCTTTGCTTCCTTGTTTATATGGTCTCCCAAAAACACATAAGGCAACCAATCCCCCTCCAATGAGACCCATAATTTCCAGCATTAATTCAGTTATTGAACATTTAAGGGACTGGTTGGACACATTGATACAACCCCTTGTACAAAGTGTGCCTGGCTTCTTGAAGGATTCATGTGTTTAAACAACTGTCCAGGTTATCATTAGCTCCCCAATATACTTGGGTGAGTTGTGATGTTACATTACATCACTTTACATTGCATTCCACCGAACACTGCAATGCAAGCGGTAGAATATCACCTGAAGAATTTTGACAATTATACTACAGATTTGTGTAATTTCATTATGCATGTTATATCCTTTCTTATGTCTCGTAATGTTTTCATGTACTCTCAGAATTATTTTTACAATGTAAAGGCATCTCAATGGGCACAAAATATTCGCCCTCTCTTACAAATCTTGTCATGTCCTTTTGGAAGATCAATTACCTGGAAAATATAACTAATCCATTTTTGCAGGATGTCTGTTGGTATGCCAGATACATCGACGATCTCCTCCTCATTTGGAGGGGCGATGTATCTCCCATACCAAATTTTGTCCAGTGTATTATTAACAACCTATACAATCTCTCCTCTACCCATACATTCAATCAACATAATATTTCTCTTTTGGATCTCAGATTAAAGGGAATCTTGCACAACATATCCACTTCCACTCACTTCAAGAAAATGTCAGGCAATATCATTCTATACGCTAATAGTGGTCACCCTCAGCATACAGTCAGAGCAATACTGGTGGGAGAATTTACGTGCAAAAAATGCAATTGTAGCAATACAAATGAGTGTAAAAGAGAAAGTACTGAATGTAAAGAAAAATTTTCAAGCAAAGAATACCCCACTTGGACTCTGGATAGGAAATCCAAGATTATAGATAGTAAGAAAAAAGCAGACTTATTAGGTATTGAAAGAATTGCAAAACCAAAGAATAGTTGTAATACATCGCAAAAAAATATATTAGCTCTACAGTACAGCCCACAATTTTATTAAATAAAAAATATAGTCATAAAATATTTACCTTTATTAGTGATGATATGGTGATGTAAAAATTTTTTGGATCCTGGTGTTAAATTAGTGGCAAAAATAGCCATAACCCTGAGAAACATTTAATCCCCTAGTTTCCCCAATAAAATGGAACAACATACGTGATTAAACTGCAAAGGTTTTTTAGGTTTTTAGAAATATGGTTTCGACAGGTGCGGCATATGCCATTTTGCAGTGGTAACAAAAAACTTTACCAACACCAATGAGACCAATGTATTCAACATTAAACAATATATTAATTGCAATAGTAATCATGTTGTATATATTATAAAATGCACCACATGCAACAACATCAGAACATCTCACAGACATATACAGCTATCTAAAACCAATCGCAGCATTTCCCATGCATCAAGACACATAATATCACAGCACAATAGAGATACTACCTCAGTGCAAGTCAATGGAATAGAGTGAGCAGCTGCAAATACTAGGGTGACATTAGAACGCTTCTTTTGAACAGGGAAGCATTTTGGATGCTTAACCTGGATACTTGCTGTCCTAATGGTCTAAATCTAAAACTGGAACTGATGTTTCACTATTAATGTTGAATATTCTGCTTAGCTCACATGTATTTATTCTGTTCATATTCTTGTAATTTTTTTTCTTTATCATTTGTCTATGTGCGTCTCTCATGTTTACTTTCATGTGTTTTTATCCAATCATTACACTTTTTCATGTGACTGACCGTTCGTGTTCCAATTGGTCAATGGTTACTTAAAATACTCTGTATTCAACACATGTATAGCTTGGTTAAAGAACGCAATGGATGTTTGAAACTCATAGCTGTGTCTACACTAATGCTGGAATCTATTTTTAAATTCAATAAATTTTTCAAGTTTGGAAGCTGGATCATCTTTTTTTCTCTACCATAAACGATACAGCTTCATTAAGAACATGACACTTCAAAAAAAGACAAAAAACCACAGTGACAAAAACAAAAGCTCATGTAAAAAAATGCTCTCAAAAAGGCAGTGAAAACACAAGTAACCTTATATAGCTAATATGGGCAGAAATGCTGCAGAAAATCTGCAACATCAAAAACCCACCAAATGCTCATCGTAGAAATGTAGCCTTAAAGGCAGGGTTATATGACCACTAGTGCAATCACCAATTTGATGAGCTTTTGCAAACATAGAGATTAATGCTTCCACTGCTTAATTAAATAAAAACAAGAACAACCACTGTTTGTTAGTTAAATGCAAGCTTTTATTGACTTGTTAAAATGTCTCACTGATGTCACATAGAAGATGGAAGGAGACTTTTAAATAGACATTTATGTAACTATTAGAGTTGAGCGATACTTTCCGATATCCAAAAGTATCGGAATCGGAATGGTATCGCCGATACCCCAAAAATATCGGCGATACCCGATACCGATACCGGAAATCCAATGTAAGTCTATGGGAGCAAAATATCGGAATTAAAAAAAACCCATTCTTGGCTTGTAGGTTAATTGTACATGAAGGAAAACAACAAAGAGTAATGTAGAATGTATTGGTGGAGGTTGAGGAGACATTAAAGGCATAGATGTTTAACCCAATCCAATGGAATAGCATTAATATTTTTTTTTTAAAGACGTTCGGATTGACGAAATAATTGACAATGTTGTTAACCTTTTTTCTATTTTGCCAAATATGTATGTTTCACAGCTTCCATGCTCTTCACCTTTTTAACTTTTGCCACACTTTCACCTTCATAATCTTCAGCAGCATCATCTTTGTCATCAAATTATTCTTCATCTTCACCTTCTTTATCTTCTTCTTAAACTTCTTGCTATTCATCTTTTTGTTAACATTAATCATATTGTTCTTATTAAACTATTATTCTTCTTCATATTCTACTTCTTCATCTTCTTCCTCTTCATCTTCTTCATCATATTCTTATTTGTGACAGAGATTCCTGTACTTGTAATCTGTAAAAGTATGAATTTTTCATCCTTCCGTTCTTGCTGTCACAAAAGATTTAAATTACAACAGTATTTGTCCGTGTTCAGTTTAGCCTGCAGCAGCAGGCATTTTCCAGGGGCACCACGAGGAAGAACGGACTCACCCCCATACACTGCTTAGTCTTCTTCTGCTTATAATTTAGAGCATATATTTTGCTCTTCATTTTGGTCTTATACTTCATGTTCTTATGCTTTTTCATCTTCTGCTTATTGTTCTTCTGTCTCTTGTTCTGTATCTTGTAGTTTGTCTTAACCTTCTTTGTCCTGTTGGTGATCTTCTTCTGGGTAATCTTATATTTCTTCTTTGTGATGGTGTTCAGGCTGGTAGTCTTGATGCTCGTCGTCCTTGGGGTCGTCATCTTCTTCGGGGTGGTCTTTAGGGTCGTCTAACTTCCGAGAACCAGTTGACGTTACTGGAACCCGGACGGGTAGCAGAAGGTACAAGAGCCAATGCAAGTAACGAGGACCAGCTGACTGTGCTGGAACCTGGAGGGGCAGCAGAAGGAAAAGAGCCAATGGCACAACCGAGGACCAACTGACGTTACTGGGACACGGTTACTAAGCAGGAGGTACCTGTGCTCAAAAGCACTACCAAGGACCAGCAGACGTTGCTGAATCGATACGACATGGGCACTAGTCAAGCACTGCGGAGACATTGACGTACTGGAACCGACGGTAGAGAGTACAGAGCAATGCAGTAAGAGGACAGCTGACTGTGCTGAACCGAGGGCAGCAAAGGAAGGCAATGGCCACGAGACCATGACGTACTGCCGGTTAAAGCAGAGGTACTGTGTAAAGCCACAAGGACAGCAGACGTGTGAACTCGGATCGACAGGAGGCCTAGCCAAAGCAGTGCGGAGAACAGCTGACGGGCTGAACCCGAGGTACATAGCACATCAGAAATTGCAGCCGCAAGCCGTCCGCAGTTACCGAATCACATAGTCCTAGAGTGGGTGCTTGTCTTATTGTCACAACGGAAACAGCCTTTATTTAGATATCTCACAGCACACATAGGAATCAACTAAACTGCAGGCACCATAGAGTCGGCTAACCCGAATGCAACACGACAGGACAACTTATTGGAGGCTAATTAACGTTGACACTGCCAGGAAACAGCTGTCGTGCTGTAACCAGGCTGGGCAGGAGTCATTACCCGTGGCAATTACTTCCGAGCAACAACTGGCAGTGTTGGAGCCCAGGGATGAGAGGAGGACAGGGTGGAAGCAGCATGACTTTTTGGCGTACACACAGCAGGGGAACAGCTGACATTACTGAACCCAGTAACACAGGAGCAAGTGTTGACTGTGCTAACAGCACTTCCGAGCGTTCCTTTATGTGCACTTTAGTAGGAGGTCGGCGTACCCCCCTGCTGCGGGAAGAACAAATTTAAGCCGTTGTTGCTTGGATGGCAGCCAATGCATCTACTTCAATTGCTTCCACCTCCTCTCAGGACCACAGCACTGTTGAGCAACCATCTGTCTCTTCACCGCCTGCCAAATTGCCCAGGCAGTCAGACAGTTCTGTACAGGATCCAGCTGAGTCTCTGCTTCTGTTCTCAGAATCTGTTGGCTTGCAAACAGGGGCCCAGCCAAGCAGCATTCTGGAATGTGAAGAAGAGGGAGTATGCAGTGATGCGCAACAGCTGTGTCTCTCAGAATCTGAAGAGGCGGGTGAGGCAGTGCCGATGCTCAGCACACCGCAGAACGCATCTGATGATGATGAGACTCAGGTGGCAGTTTCTGTTGAGCATGGTGCTGGCCAGACCACCCAACAGCAGCAGGTTTTGGAAGAGGGTAGTGGAGATGATGAGGTCCAAGACCCAACATGGCGTGAGGAACAGGAAGGTGGTGGGAGCAGCTCTGAGGAAGAGATTGCCCCAACGGTACAAACAGGAGGGAGAGTTAGGCTGCATACTCGGTTGACTTTAGCCTCCAGTTTGGAACCTGTTCGGAGCAGTTCTCTTCCAAAAGTCAAAACGGGCGCTCCCAGGACTTGCACTGCGTGGTCCTTTTTTGACACACTTGCAGATGATATTTGCTATGTCAAATGCAAGCTGTGTAATCAAAAAGTAAAAAGAGGTAAAAGTGTCAGTAACGTCAATAACACAAATATTATTATTATTATAGATTTTAATTGCGCCATTTATTCCATGGCGCTTTACATGTGAAGAGGGGCAAATATAGACAATTACAGTAAACATGAGCAATACAAGGCACACACAAGTACAGAAGGAGAGAGGACCCAGCCCGCGAGGGCTCACAATCTACAGGGGTGGTTGAGGATACACTAGGAGACGGAAGAGCTGATCGTGTGTTGGTTCAGTAGACTGATGATCATTGCAGGTTGTAGGCTTGTCGGAAGAGGTGGGAAATATGTGCAAACATGTGGGTACAAAGCACGTAGTTGAGTTACAAAGACACACTGGAGATGTAGGCCAACCTACAGCAGCACCTACATCTTCAGGTCGTGTCGGAGCCTCTTCCTCCAGCTCACACACAGCAGGTTCGGCTTCCTCACAGGATCGCCATGGAAGAACCTCGGTCACTGTTGTCCAGAGACAAAGTGTTATTCCACCCACAGCAGCAAGTTCCCTGTCATCCTCACACTCCCAGGCCACAAAACAGCCATCGGTAGCACAGGCATGGGATAAAAGACGGCCATACTCGGCAAACCATCCACGAGCACAGGCTCTGAATGCTGGCATTCCAAAACTCCTGTCCCTTGAAATGCTGTCATTCTTGCTGCTGGAGACTGACAGTTTCCGTAACTTAATGGCATTGGCAGTCCCACAATACAATGTGCCAAGCGATTTTATTTCAGCAGGCAAGCCGTCCTGGTCTGCAAAAGCATGTTCAGGGAAAAATTAAACATGCGCTACTAAACTCCGTCAGTAGCAATGTCCACCTGACCACAGCTGCGTGGACCAGTACCCATGGCCATGGACGATACCTTTCCCTCACTGCCCATTGGGTCAATGTTGTGTAGCCGGGTACAGATCTTGCGAGTGGCGCTGTACGTGTTCATCCAACTCCAAGGATTGCAGGAATCAAGTCTGTACACATTGACTCCTCCTACTACTCCAGTTCCTCAGAAACATCGCTGCAGGAGCCGTCACGGTCTACCTCCACATGGACCAGTGAACGCTTAATAATAATAATCTTTATTTATATAGCGCCAACAGATTCCGCTGCGCTTTACAGTTTAACAGTTTCAGAACACAAGTCATAAGTAACAACGTTAACAATAAAATAATTAAAGCAATATAAGCCGCCCTGCTCTTGAGAGCTTACAATTTACAATGAGGTGGGGGAGCTACAAAGTACAGGTGTTTATATACAATGGTGTATTTACAATGATGGTCCAGCCATTTAGAGGGAGTGAGGGATGGATGGAGATAGTGAATGGGCTACACACACACACTTACACATAGAATGACTTTGGGCCTGGGGGCCGATATATGACCGCTACTCTGAGGGAGAGGGGACGAAAGAGCCTGATGGTGTGGACCTCAAAAGAAGGGAATGAGAGTGATGGAATTGGGGGATGACCTGGAAAGTGCATTGTGGGGACAGGAGTATGACGACTCCACCACAATGTCTGTTTGAGGGTCTCGGGGAATGTGAGAACTGTAAGCCACCATAGGAAATGGCAGGAGGGGAGACCGTGTCAGAATCCTGAATCCAGGTTTCAGTGAGGGCCAACAGATGAAGAGAGTTGTTCAGAAAGTAGTTGTGCAGGAAGGTTAGCTTGTTGCATGCAGACCGTGGATTCCAGAGGGAACAGTTAAACGAAGGAAGGGAGTGCAATTAATATTAATAAGATTACTATGGTTTCGATATGAGGTAGGGTAGGGATTGAGGTTGGGGATGGTGGACCAAGGTTGGGGGAGATGTGTTATGTTTCGGTAGCTGATGAGTGCAGGCAAAAAATGCAATACACCAGAGCAGTTGGAATCTATGAGATTGCAGTCCCTGACTAACCACAACAACTAGAGGCAGCCATGGAGCGTTCCTACGTTGGTCCTAGACGCCTCGTCACAGCCTGAGAAACTAACTACACCTAAAGATAGATATAGGAAAGCTATCTGCCCCGGAGCAGAACCCCAAAGATAATAGAAAGCCCCCAAACATGTAATGGCGGTTAGACAAGAAGAAATACTGACACAGACAGAAAATAGTATGAGCAAACGTTGGGGCCCAAACTAACTAAATAGAAAAGGATAGGAAGGGTACTTACTGCAATCCCAGAAAACCCTGAAAAGCACCAACTCTACTAATTTCAAAAACACCTGAGATCACACGACCTCTACCACCTAAATTAGTTCTCTGGTGTAACAAAATCAAAACAGCAGCCACTGAAAAAACTGGAAAAAGCAAAAGTACAAACATCAGTGGCTGAACTAAACTGAGAGGGCAAAAGCCCCGGAGGGGACCCTGAAGGCCCCCACAAAGTGCAGGACAAAATGCAAAAATCAAGCACAAAAACAAAAAGAAGAAAATGTCTTATCTGATAGCAGGAGATGCAGACACGACACAGCAGGCTACAAGGGAAACAGAATCAAGGATAGAGACCAGAACAATTGATCACTGGCAACCCTGATGGAAGGTGACTCCCTTATATAAGACCAGTCAGTAACACCTGATTCCCAATCCTCACAATCTTCACTGGACAGACCAGTACCTTGTAACCACCAGAGGGAGCCTCTGCTCAGAACTCATCTCAAGCCCATTCACAACAGAGTTGTCCCCTGAAATCAATAGGAGTAGGAAGATAAAGAGCAGGTAGTTGTTGGAGTTGTAAGTTGCTTTTTTCTGTATTGTGTTTGGGCTAGATGGCCTGAGGTTTCTCAGGAAGGTGATGACTGCATGGGAACTGTACATGGGAGAGGGAAGTATGGAGGGGCTGATGTGTATGAGTCGTGATGAAGGGGGTATGGGGCAGTGAATGTGAATGGCAAGGGAACACAGGAGGATATAGTTAATGTACATAATTAAAAAGATAACAAACAACAAGAAACAAATATACTAAAATAAAATTAAAAATATATTCAAAAGATGCATGAGGTTGTAATAATAATAATAAGGGTATTTGATAAACCTAATATTTATGAAAAAGTTTTGTTCAGGATTAAAAATATAGCAAAGTGTGGACTACCTTATTCCAGCCCTGATTAACTGCCATGGATAACTGCCGTTTACTCAATGCTTGTCTTCTATGATGCTTAGCTTTTTGTGATGCGTGCACCCCACACATGCACCACACAACGCTTAGCTGTTGCGACCGATATGAGCACTGCCGTGGGCAAACGTCAACAGGCCGTCCTGAAATTAATTTCCATGGGGAATCGAAGCCACACAGCGCAGGAGCTCTGGAATGCCATCAAGCAGGAGAGCGACGTGTGGTTTTGGACAGCGAATCTCCAGCCAGGCTTGGTAGTGTGTGACAATGGCCGAAATCTGGTGGCAGCTCTGGGCCTAGGCAACCTCACTCACATACCATGTGTGGCACATGTGCTCAACTTGGTCGTGCAGAGTTTTTTGAGGGACTATCCGGATCTTGATGCACTGCTGCACAAGGTCTGCCTACAGTGCGCTCACTTGCGACGTTCCAGCATGGTCAGATCGCGCATTGCAGCTCTGCAACGCAGATTTAGCCTTCCTGAACATCGCATCATATGTGACGTACACACCAGGTGGAATTCCACGTTACATATGTTGGAGCAGTTGTGTGAGCAGCAGCCAGCAGTAATGGAGTATCAGCTGCATCAGGCGCAATCAACTCGCAATTTGCGCCGTTCACACTTCACCACTACTGAGTGTGCCTCTATAATTATAATAATAATAATCTTTATTTATATAGCGCCAACATATTCCGCAGCGCTTTACAGTTTAACAGTTTCAGAACACAAGTCATAAGTAACAACGTTAACAATACAATAATTAAAGCAATATAAGCCGCCCCTGCTCGTGAGAGCTTACAATCTACAATGAGGTGGGGGAAATACAAAGTACAGGTGTTTATATACAATGGTGTATTTACAATGATGGTCCAGCCATTTTGAGGGAGTGAGGGATGGATGGATGAGGAGATAGTGAATGGGCTACACACACACACACACACACACACACACACTTACACATAGAATTACTTTGATTAGTGAATGTGATAGGCCGCTCTGAACAAATGTGTTTAGAGGGAGCGCCTGAAACCATGCAAATTGCGGATAGTCGTAATTTCTTTGGGTCGAGCATTTCAGAGGATTGGCGCAGCGCGGGAGAAGTCTTGGAGTCGGGAGTGGGAGGTACGGATTAGTGCAGAGGTTAGTCGAAGGTCGTTTGCAGAGCGCAGCAGTCGGTTAGGCCGATAGATAGAAATGAGGGAGGAGATGTAGAGGGGAGCTGCACTGTGGAGAGCTTTGTGGGTGAGAACCAGTACTTTGAATTGGATCCTATAATGAATGGGCAGCCAGTGTAAGGACTGGCGAAGGACTCTATGAAGGACATCTGCCACGTTTTGTGTGCGTTTGATGAGTCAACGCGGATGGCGAGTGCAGATTATGCACTAGTCAGCCTGCCTGTCCCCCTTATCTGCCTGCTTGAAAAAACGCTGCAAGCACTAAGGGATGAGGTTTTGGAAGAGGTGTAGGATGAGGAGTCACAAATTCCATCACCTTCTGGACAGTCAGCGCAACGTGGTTCCTCACAAAGGGCTGGGCAGGGTTCACTTTGTGAGGAGGAGTCAATGGAGGAGGAAGACATCGCTCCAGAGGGAGGTACACAGTATGTAGAGAGCGAGGGTGGGGTGATGCAGATCAGGCAGAGATGACGCCTCTTGCAGGGGACAGCGTTTCTTGGCCAGTTGGAAGTCTGCAGCACATGGTTGATTTCATGCTGCAGTGCCTGAGAAACGACCGCCACATCACCCACATTCTCACCACGTCTGATTATTGTGTGTACACCCTCCTAGACCCTTGCTACCGGGACAACTTTCAAAGCCTCAGCAGACCGTTGAACCGGGAGCGTAAAATGCGGGATTAACAAGACACACAGGTGCAATTATTATTATTATTATACATTTATATAGCGCCATTTATTCCATGGCGCTTTACATATGACAAGGGAAAAATATAGACAGGTACAATAAAGATGTGCTGGACAAGGGACACACAAGTACAGAAGGAGAGAGGACCCTGCCCGCGAGGGCTCACAGTCTGCAGGGATGGGTGAGAATACAATAGGAAAGGGTAGAGCTGGTCGTACGATGGTTCAGTACACTGAGGATCATTGCAGGTTGTAGGCTTGTCGGAATCCATAATGTTCTCCATTCCAGCCGAAAGCACTGCTGCTGCTACTGCTTTACAAAGCAACTATGTGCGTCGAGACAGTGGAGACAGCTCTGCAACAAGAGGGAGCACAAGCAGCGCCTCTGCACAGGGCAAGACCAGTATGTTCCAAATGTGGCGAAGTTTTGTGGCAGCGCCACTAATGTCTACACCATCCGAGACGGCTCCAGTCAGCAGGAGGCAACGTTTCCGTAACATGGTGACAGACAACATGTCTTGCCCTCTCAGTGTATTCCCAGATGGCTCTTCCACATTCAAGTTTTGAGTCTCTAAGCTGGATACATGGCCAGAGCTTAATAATAATAAATAATAATAATCTTTATTTATATAGCGCCAACATGTTCCGCAGCCTTTACAGTTTAACAGTTTCAAAACACAAGTCATAAGTAACAACGTTAACAATACAATAATTAAAGCTAAAAAAGCCGCCCCTGCTCGTGAGAGCTTACAATCTACAATGAGGTGGGGGAGATACAAAGTACAGGTGTGTATATACAATGGTGCATTTACAATGATGGTCCAGCCATTTTGAGGGAGTGAGGGATGGATGGAGATAGTGAATGGGCTACACACACACACTTACACATAGAATGACTTTGGTTAGTGAATGTGATAGGGCACTCTGAACAAATGTGTTTTGAGGGAGCGCCTGAAACAATGCAAATTGTGGATAGTCCTAATTTCTTGGGGTAGAGCATTCCAGAGGATTGGCGAGCCAGTATGCATTGGAGGTGCTGGCTTGCCCTGCTGGCAGTTTATTATCGGAGTGCGTTTTTGGTGCTTCAGGTGGTGTACTAACAGACCGTCGCATGCGACTATCCTCCGATAATGTAGACCGGCTTACTTTGCTGAAAATAAACAAGGCATGGATCACGCATTAATTTGCCTGTCCGGTTTCAGATTAAATAACTGGTTGGCAACGTTATACATGTCTCCTGTTATGTTCATCTTTCTACCACCTGAACTGTACTCCCTGGGCTACAACACTGCCAGTTGCTGCTCAGAAATGTTAGATGCACAGATCAAAAAAATCGCTGATGTGTTTGTGGGGTTCAGTAACGCCTGCTGTTCCCCTGCTGTGTGTCCGGCAACAATTACTGATAGCTAGCTACACATGTTGAAAAAAACATGACTTGTTAAAGTGGCTAGTGCTACACATAGATATGAGGCTACACCATTAATTCTACGCTGTAAACAAGTAAAACGTCACCTTTAAAACCATAAAATTATTAGTCTTTGTCACAAATCTGTTAATAAAAAATTGTGACATATTACTGCAGATATCCATATGTCGAACACAAATGCAAACACAAAAGCATACTTATGCTATAGGGTACTGATTGGGGAACCTTGTCACTCCATAACTTAGGCAAATCCAACTCACATCATGCCTCAAAAGCTGCAATGTTGGAAGTGCATAATGTGGGTTGAACTTTGACAACAGCTGCAGTGCGAAGGTTTGCCTTCAGTGTTCTTGGCTTTTAAATAAAAGCATACAAGTAAATATAATAATACATGAAAACCTCAGACTACAGTGAACACTTCACACAACTGTTCACTTGCTGTGAAAGGACTTTTTGTGGCCTTCTATTGTGTTTGCAAGCAATGTATTGTATCAGGATGGAAGAGCGTCACACTAATAGATTTTAGTTTTTGGAAATTGAATACAGCAGCACCAATTAGATAAAAATGACAAGGATGAGTCAGTGAGACACGCTCAGCAGAGTACACGCAGCGGTGGTTGAAGAAATAACTGGAGCGGGATCTACACTCCTACAAAAATGAAAACCTCAGACTACAGTGAACACTTCACACAACTGTTCACTTGCTGTGAAAGGACTTTTTGTGGCCTTCTATTGTGTTTGCAAGCAATGTATTGTATCAGGATGGAAGAGCGTCATACTAATAGATTTTAGTTTTTGGAAATTGAATACAGCAGCACCAATTAGATAAAAATGACAAGGATGAGGCAGTGAGACACGCTCAGCAGAGTACACGCAGCGGTGGTTGAAGAAATAACTGGAGCGGGATCTACACTCCTACAAAAATGAAAACCTCAGACTACAGTGAACACTTCACACAACTGTTCACTTGCTGTGAAAGGACTTTTTGTGGCCTTCTATTGTGTTTGCAAGCAATGTATTGTATCAGGATGGAAGAGCGTCACACTAATAGATTTTAGTTTTTGGAAATTGAATACAGCAGCACCAATTAGATAAAAATGACAAGGATGAGGCAGTGAGACACGCTCAGCAGAGTTCACGCAGCGGTGGTTGAAGAAATAACTGGAGCGGGATCTACACTCCTACAAGAATGAAAACCTCAGACTACAGTGAACACTTCACACAACTGTTCACTTGCTGTGAAAGGACTTTTTGTGGCCTTCTATTGTGTTTGCAAGCAATGTATTGTATCAGGATGGAAGAGCGTCACACTAATAGATTTTAGTTTTTGGAAATTTAATACAGCAGCACCAATTAGATAAAAAATGACAAGGATGAGGCAGTGAGACACGCTCAGCAGAGTTCACGCAGCGGTGGTTGAAGAAATAACTGGAGCGGGATCTACACTCCTACAAGAATGAAAACCTCAGACTACAGTGAACACTTCACACAACTGTTCACTTGCTGTGAAAGGACTTTTTGTGGCCTTCTATTGTGTTTGCAAGCAATGTATTGTATCAGGATGGAAGAGCGTCACACTAATAGATTTTAGTTTTTGGAAATTGAATACAGCAGCACCAATTAGATAAAAATGACAAGGGTGAGGCAGTGAGACACGCTCAGCAGAGTACACACAGCGGTGGTTGAAGAAATAACTGGAGCGGGATCTACACTCCTACAAAAATGAAAACCTCAGACTACAGTGAACACTGAACATAACTGTTCACTTGCTGTGAAAGGACTTTTTGTGGCCTTCTATTGTGTTTGCAAGCAATGTATTGTATCAGGATGGAAGAGCATCACACTAATAGATTTTAGTTTTTGGAAATTGAATACAGCAGCACCAATTAGATAAAAATGACAAGGATGAGGCAGTGAGACACGCTCAGCAGAGTACACGCAGCGGTGGTTGAAGAAATAACTGGAGCGGGATCTACACTCCTACAAAAATGAAAACCTCAGACTACAGTGAACACTGAACACAACTGTTCACTTGCTAAAAAAAAGGCACCTTTGTGTACTTCTATAGTGTTTGCAACCAATGTATTGGATACGGATGGAAGCACGTCACACTAATAGATTAGAGTTTTTTTCTATAGCATCGAGCAGCACCAATTTGAGAAAAATGTCAAGGATGAGGCAGTGAGACACGCTCAGCAGACTACAAGCAGCAGTGGTTCAAGAAGTAACTGGAGCGTGATCTGCACTCAAAAAAAACAAAAAAAACAAACTAGAGTGAACACTGCACACAACTGTTCACTATCTGTGAAAGGCTCCATGGTGTACTTCTATAGTGTTTGCAACCAATGTATTGGATACGGATGGAAGAGCGTCACACTATAATTTCAATTGAATGGAGCTGCAAGAATTACACTAAAGAAAAAAAAAAGAGTCAGTGAGTGACACGTGCAGATGCCTACAAACAGCGTTGGATGCAGAGCAAACTGCAGCGCATCACCTGCACTCACACACACACCTTGCAGAGCTGTGAAAACAACACTGCAACGAAAAAGGATGATTTACACAGAGGTTGGTAAACTAGCCTGCCTAAAGCACAGTACACAAAATCGCAATCTCTAACTGTCCCTCAGAGTCAGCAGAGCAGCGTTCTGTCCCTAACTGAATTCACAGCACAGTGACGCTAAAATGGCGGCGGCGCCTTTTATAGTGCATTCTGACATCATTTCAGCATCCAATCACAGCCATGCCATTAGTTAACATGACCGCAGCAGTACAGGATGTGCCCACACTTCTTAGGATTCCTCATTGGCTGACTAAAATCACATTGCCTCTCAAAGAATTATGGGAACTTCCGATTCCGGTATACGATATATGAAAAATATCGGAACTAAGTATCGGAATTCCGATACAGCGAATATCGGCCGATACCCGATAGTTGCGGTATCGGAATGCTCATCTCTAGTAACTATTGAATTTCACCAAAAAGTGCATCATTCTACATTCAACAACTGCTTTATATTACCTTTTTATCTCTATAACCAGCTACTTTTTATAGAGTGGCAAAGATTTCTATGTATGTCGGAGTTAAAAATTCTCCTACACAATCAGAAGACAAATTCCTCTGCAGAAAAGTTATGCTCAGTATCTCAGAATTTGCATGTTGTAAAATACTTTTTAATGTGGGTTAAAATCCAAGTTGATTCTTTTATTATGAAGCAGTATCTTGTCAGTGAATTGTTGCAGATAACGCTAATACTGCATTCGATACATGGAAATTATTTTCTGTATAAACACCTTTCAATAGAAAGACATTCACTTTGTCAGTCTGACACCTTGTCACATGAAATCAGATATCTTACTGAATTCAATAAATGAAAACACGTCTGTCCTCCAACTAAAAATAAATGGTGGTAGCACTGATGTGACTTTTCAGTGTATTACAAGGCTCTGTCGTTACAATCTGGAAAAATATTATTTTAAGGTTTTCCTTTTTCAACCCAAAAAAATTTTACGAATTGGACATGTCCCCTATTTAATATCAGTCACAAGCTAACACTGAGATTAGATTTCTCTTCGCTAGCAATCCGGCAGAAGGTCAAGTCCTTATGTAAGCCTAGGGAAGATGAATTCTTTGCCCCAGCGATGCTCATGCCTTTCCATAGATTATACACTCTCAGGTTTCACCCTGCTTTGTCTTTTTAGAGTAAGATTTAAGGTAGTGAAATTTTGTACACCTTATTATTGACTCAAAAAGTCATTACAGTGTGTCACTCTTCACTTACAGAAACTCCCCTCAGATATGCTTAGCAGGTTTGGTTTCTAATGCTGGCAGCTTGGAGGGCTGGTTTAGATAAAAAGAGACCTGAGTTTATGAAAGAAAGAAAATAACCTTGTTGGAAACAGCAGTCAATATTGCTAGTGTAGTGCACAGTTCTGATTGGTTGGTATTGATACATAAGAATTTACTGATAAAGTTTTAACATATTTTGACCGATTTAAAGCTAGCCACACACATAGATAGCTTTCAGCTGAACAATGGTTTGGCCAATCGTTCAATTGACAGGTATCTCAGTCAACTCTCTGATACACTCCGATAAATCTCCAGGTCACACTACTCTGTGTGACCTTGAAGTGGCTTTTACAATGTAAGTCTATGGAGCCTCAGAAAAGGCTCTGTAGGCTTACATTGTAAAAGAGACTTCCAGGTCACACATAGAGTGCAGTGTGATCCAAAAAGTCTGAATTGCTGTCCTGTGACTCAGAAGACATTCAGATTGGCGCTGGATACTAGAGAAGACAGCAAAAGGTGAGTATATTAACACACTGACACTATACTAATATTTAAACAGGTCTAAGGAGAAAAGGGTCTAGAGAAAGAAAATATTGGGAGGGCTTCTTTACCAAGATTGGTCACATAAACATGAACCATTTACCTTGATAAATATATTCTGTTTGGGATGATTTAGAGAATCCTGCTTTGAGCAGGGGGTTGGACCAGATGGCCCAGGAGGTCTCTTCCAACTCTACCATTCTATGATTCTATTCATATCAATTCAATGGATTATAGAGGGATCAGTCATAACAGTAAAACCACCTACATGTACAAATAATAACATTGACTATGATAATGAACTTGTCAAGGAGTGGATTGTAAAAGGCGGCAAGTCAACAGTCATATCTTTATCAGTTGATCTGTTGGAGGTAGCAGGAAAAATTCACAAGTGTAAGGACCTGAAGGACCTTGCCAATGCTCAAATGCTAGACTTGTGGGCCAGATGAGTGTGTCAGAGCATCTCCAAAATGGAAGAACATGTGGTAAATTCCTGGTATTAAGCAGTTAGGATTTAGTAAAAGTGGTACATTGAAGAACAACCAGAGAAACAGCAACAGAGACATCAAGGTTTAAAGCTAATTCTTGCGTGTGTAGGGACCAGAGGCTAGGCTTTCTTGCCTGATGCCACAGAAATAGTAGAGAAAAAATTACTGAATATGTTACTGCTGTCTATGATAGAAATATGTCAGAATACAGAATGCAGCTGCACAACTTGATAAATATCATACCCTGCTGCAAATCTACAGACACATAAAGAGCCCATGCTGATTTCTGTTCATTGGTGAAAGCAGAGTGGGCATGTGGGCATCAGATTTAGACCTTGATTTAATAGAAGAAGGTAGCCTGGTCTGATGAATTGCAAGTATGTGAAAGTAAAGCTGACCTGACAATTACATCTGTTGTGAATGGGTTTGAGATGAGTTCTGAGCAGAGCCTCCCTCTGGTGGTTACAAGCGGTACTAGTGAGGATTGTGAGGACTGGGAATCAGTGTTACTGATTGGTCTTATGTAAGGGAGTCATTTTCCCATCAGGGTTGCCGGTGATCAATTGTTCTGGTCTGAATCCTTCTTTCCAGTTTCCCTTGTAGCCTGCTGTGTCGTGTCTGCATCTCCTGCTATCAGATAAGACAATTCTTATTTTGTGTTTTTGCTATATTTTTGCATTTTGTCCTGCACTTCTGTGGAGGCCTTCAGGGTCCCCTCCGGGGGCTTTTGCCCTCTCAGTTTAGTCCAGCCACTGTGTTTTGTACTTTTGCTTTTTCCAGTTTTTTTTCAGTGGCTGCTGTTTTGTTTTTGTTACACCAGAGAACTAATTTAGGTGGTAGAGGTCGTGTGATCTCAGGTGATTTTGAAATTAGTAGAGTTGGTGTTTTTTCAGGGTTTTCTGAGATTGCAGTAAGTACCCTTCCTATCCTTTTCTATTTAGATAGTTTGGGCCCCAGCGTTTGCTCATACTATTTTCTTTCTGTGTCAGTATTTCCTCTTGTCTAACCGCCATTACATGTTTGGGGGCTTTCTATTATCTTTGGGGTTCTGCTCCGGGGCAGATAGCTTTCCTATTTCTATCTTTAGGTGTAGTTAGTTTCTCAGGCTGTGACGAGGCGTCTAGGACCAACGTAGGAACGCTCCACGGCTGCCTCTAGTTGCGGTGGTTAGTCAGGGTACTGCAATCCCATAGATTCCAACTGCTCTGGTGTATTTCCTTTTTTACCTGCACTCCTCAGCTACCGAAACATAACAGTATCACCGGCCATAAAAATTGTATGGTACTCACAGAAGGGAAAAAATATTTTGAAGGAAGAAAAGTTGTCAGAGATATTTTTCTGTTTGTTGCATTTTTTTTTTTTTCCCTCTGTATCTCTGGGTGCTGGGGAGGATCTTTTCTCCCAATGGAGTTTGCACAGTTGTCTGGCCGTGTGGATCAGCTTGCCACTGAGGTTCAGAGTATTGCTGCATATCTTGCTAGTTTGCCTGTTGTGGAACCTAGGATCCCCATGCCAGATTTGTTTTTAGGGGATCGAGCTAAGTTTCAGAATTTCAAAAATAATTGTAAATTGTTTCTTGCCTTAAAATCTAAGTCCTCAGGAAACGCAGCGCAGCAGGTTCAAATTATCATCTCTCTCCTGCGCGGCGATCCTCAGGATTGGGCTTTTTCCCTGATACCTGGGGATCCTGTTTTGAGTGATGTTGATGCATTTTTTCAGGCTTTGGGGTTATTGTACGATGAGCCTAATGTCACTGATCAAGCTGAAAAAGCCTTGTTGGCATTAAATCAGGGGCTTGATGACGCTGAGTTATACTGTCAGAGATTCCGTAGGTGGGCAGTCCTGACCAAGTGGAATGACGACGCTTTGGCGGCCCTTTTCCGGAAGGGTCTGTCGGATAATGTAAAGGATGTTATGGTGGGATTCCCTGTCCCCTCTGGTCTCAATGATTCTATGTCATTAGCGATTCAAATTGACAGACGTTTGCGTGAGCGGAGAAGTATGCGTGGAGTGGTGTTGCCTTGTGAGCCAGCTGCTGAGCCCATGCAGTGTGATGGAGTGGTGTCTGGGGCACAGCGTCATGAGTTTCGAAAGCGCAATGGGTTATGTTTCTACTGTGGTGATGCCTCTCATGCTATTTCAGTCTGCCCTAAGCGGGAAGACGTTTTGCACGCTCGGTTGTCTTGGGTAGTGTTCAGACTAAGTTTTTGTTAACTGTCACTCTGATATGCTCTCTGTCCTCATTTTCTGCTCAGGCTTTCGTTGATTCTGGAGCAGCTATTAACCTGATGGATTATGATTTTGCTAAACGTTGTGGGTTTCCCTTGATACCCCTACAGAAGTCTATTCCCCTACTGGGGATCGATTCTACCCCTTTGGCTGAGAATAAACCCCAGTTTTCTACTCAGGTGATAATGAGGGTTGAACCTGATCACCAGGAGTGCTGCAAATTTTTGGTTCTATATAATCTGCATGACATTATAGTGCTGGGTTTCCCTTGGTTACAGTCTCATAATCCTGTTTTGGATTGGAAATCTGTGTCTGTAACCAGTTGGGGCTGCCAATGTGTTAATACCAACACTCCTGTTTTTTCTGCCTCCCCCCAGGCTGAGGATGTTCCTGACTTTTTGTTTGATTTTTCTGATGTGTTTAGCGAAAGTAAATCTGCATCCTTACCTCCCCATAGGAGCTATGACTGCGCTATTGAATTAGTGCCAGGTAGTAAATTCCCTAAAGGTCGCCTTTTTAACTTGTCTGTACCTGAACATGACGCTATGCGGTCTTATATCAAGGAATCATTGGAAAAGGGTCATATCAGACCATCCTCTTCACCCTTAGGTGCCGGTTTTTTCTTTGTGGCCAAAAAGATGGTTCATTAAGGCCGTGTATTGATTATCGTCTCTTGAACAATATTACTGTGAAATATCAATACCCGTTACCCTTGATTTCTGACCTGTTTTCCAGGGTGAAAAACGCTACTTGGTTTACCAAGCTTGACCTCAGGGGGCGTATAACCTTATTCGCATTAAGCACGGGGATGAATGGAAGACGGCATTTAACACCCCTGAAGGGCATTTTGAGTACCTTGTGATGCCCTTTGGCTCACTAATGCTCCTTCCGTCTTCCAGTCCTTCATGAATGACATTTTCAGGGATTTTGTGGACAAGTTTCTGATTGTTTATTTGGATGATATCTTGATTTTTTCTAATGACTGGGACTCTCATGTGAAACATGTTCGAACTGTATTCCAGATTTTGAGAGAGAATGCTCTGTATGTGAAGGGATCAAAGTGTCTTTTTGGCGTACAGAAGATCTCATTTCTGGGATTCATTTTGTCCCCATCTGTTATTGAAATGGACCCGGTCAAGGTTCAGGCCATCTGTGATTGGGTCCAACCTACTTCATTAAAGGCTCTTCAGAGATTTTTGGGTTTTGCCAATTTTTATCGTAAATTTATTGGTAATTTCTCGGTTATTGTTAAACCATTAACTGATTTGACCAGAAAGGGTTCTGATGTGGTGAATTGGCCTCCTGAGGCAGTCTCTGCGTTTCAGGAACTTAAGCAGAGATTCACTTCTGCTCCTGTTCTACGGCAGCCTGATGTTTCTCTGCCATTTCAGGTGGAGGTTGATGCCTCTGAAATTGGGGCAGGTGCCGTTTTGTCCCAAAAAGATCCAGAGACCTCTAAAAGTAACCCTTGTGCCTTTTTCTCTCGAAAATTTTCTCCTACTGAACGTAATTATGACGTGGGTAATCGGGAGTTATTGGCATGAAGTGGGCTTTTGAAGAGTGGAGACATTGGCTGGAGGGAGCCAAACATCAGGTGGTGGTCCTTACGGACCATAAGAATCTGGTCTATCTGGAATCTGCCAAGCGACTCAATCCTAGACAGGCCAGGTGGGCCTTGTTTTTCACACGTTTTAATTTTGTGGTTTCCTTTCTTCCTGGCACTAAGAATGTTAAGGCGGATGCCCTCTCGAGGAGTTTCCTTGCGGACTCTCCTGAGCTATCTGATCCCTCTGTTATTTTGAAGGAGGGTGTAGTTCTTTCCGCCATCTCGCCCAATTTGAGACTTGCTCTGGAGGGGTGTCAGGAGGATAGGCCCGAGCGCTGCCCTGTTGGAAAATTGTTTGTCCCGGACCAATGGAAAAAGAGTGTGATGTCTGAGATTCATTGTTCCGCATTGGCTGGGCATCCCGGAATTTTTGGTACCAGAGACTTGGTTAGTCGGTCCTTTTGGTGGCCTACCTTGTCTCGCGATGTCAGGGAATTTGTGCAGTCCTGCGGGACTTGCTCTCGCTCCAAGCCTTGCTCTCACTCTAGTGGTTTGTTGATGCCATTGCCTGTGCCCAAGAGACCATGGACCCATATCTCTATGGATTTCATTTCCGATCTTCCTGTTTTCTCAGAGAATGACCACCATCTGGGTAATTTGTGATAGGTTTTCCAAGATGATACATCTTGTGCCATTACCTAAGTTGCCTTCCTCCTCTGAATTGGTGCCGTTGTTCCTTCAGCACGTGGTTCGTTTACACGGCATTCCTGAGAACATTGTGTCTGACAGAGGAGTCCAGTTTGTTTCCAGATTTTGGAGGACTTTTTGTTCTAAACTGGGTGTTCAATTGTCTTTCTCCTCGACATTTCATCCTAAGACCAATGGTCAAACTGAGAGAACAAACCAGACATTGGAGACTTATCTAAGATGCTTTGTGTCTGCTGATCAGGATGACTGGGTCTCTTTTTTGCCTTTGGCTGAGTTTGCTCTTAATAATAGGGCTAGCTCTGCCACTTTGATGTCTCCGTTTTTCTGTAATTCTGGGTTTCACCCTCGATTTTCTTCAGGACAGACGGAGGCTTCTGTCTGTCCAGGAGTTGACTCTGTTGTTGAGCGTATGCAGCAGATTTGGGACCAGGTAGTGGAGAGGTTGTCCCTCTCTCAGGAGAAGGCCCAGCGGTTTGCTAACCGGCATAGGACTGATGGTCCTCGGTTTAAAGTGGGGGACTTGGTCTGGTTGTCCTCAAAGAATATTCCTATGAGAGTAGCATCTCCTAAATTTAAGCCTAGGTTCAATGGACCTTATAAGATCATGGAGATTATTAATCCTGTTTCTTTTCGTTTGCTTCTTCCAGGGACATTTAAGATCCATAACGTGTTCCACAAGTCCTTGTTGAAGAGGTTTGTTGAGCCAGTGGTTCCTGCTGCTGTGCCTCCTGACCCTGTTTTGGTTGAGGGCAATCTGGAGTATGTGGTTGAGAAAATATTGGATTCTCGTTTTTCTAGACGAAGACTCCAGTATTTGGTTAAATGGAGAGGTTATGGTCAGGAAGACAATTCTTGGGTGTTTGCTTCGGACATCCATGCTAGGAGACTTATCCGTGCGTATCATAGAACTCATCCTGACCGACCTGGTTGCTCAAATGAGGGTTCGGTGACCCCTCCTCAAGGGGGGGGTACTGTTGTGAATGGGTTTGAGATGAGTTCTGAGCAGAGCCTCCCTCTGGTGGTTACAAGCGGTACTAGTGAGGATTGTGAGGACTGGGAATCAGGTGTTACTGATTGGTCTTATGTAAGGGAGTCATTTTCCCATCAGGGTTGCCGGTGATCAATTGTTCTTGTCTGAATCCTTCTTTCCAGTTTCCCTTGTAGCCTGCTGTGTCGTGTCTGCATCTCCTGCTATCAGATAAGACAATTTCTTATTTTGTGTTTTTGCTATATTTTTGCATTTTGTCCTGCACTTCTGTGGGGGCCTTCAGGGTCCCCTCCGGGGGCTTTTGCCCTCTCAGTTTAGTCCAGCCACTGTGTTTTGTACTTTTGCTTTTTCCAGTTTTTTTTCAGTGGCTGCTGTTTTGTTTTTGTTACACCAGAGAACTAATTTAGGTGGTAGAGGTCGTGTGATCTCAGGTGATTTTGAAATTAGTAGAGTTGGTGTTTTTTCAGGGTTTTCTGAGATTGCAGTAAGTACCCTTCCTATCCTTTTCTATTTAGATAGTTTGGGCCCCAGCGTTTGCTCATACTATTTTCTTTCTGTGTCAGTATTTCCTCTTGTCTAACCGCCATTACATGTTTGGGGGCTTTCTATTATCTTTGGGGTTCTGCTCCGGGGCAGATAGCTTTCCTATTTCTATCTTTAGGTGTAGTTAGTTTCTCAGGCTGTGACGAGGCGTCTAGGACCAACGTAGGAACGCTCCACGGCTGCCTCTAGTTGCGGTGGTTAGTCAGGGTACTGCAATCCCATAGATTCCAACTGCTCTGGTGTATTTCCTTTTTTACCTGCACTCCTCAGCTACCGTAACATAACATACATCGATAAGTCAGTGGACCAATGAGATCACCCAATCAATGGGTGCAAATGAAGGTCAATTTAAATCCTCTTAGCCTGCCATTACCAGTTATTGTATTTTCTACTACTCTGGAGCATTTTTTATAAGAATGATGTCTATTCTGACCAAGTTTTGTTTATGACAATTTTTTTTGTAAAACCCTTGAATACTCTATTGGATTGATCCATGATTGTGTGGTGATCAATACTTACATGGGGACTCCAGCCAGATGCGTAGTGCAAAGTAAGCCGCTGACGTCTTCTTGAATTGACATATTCCTGACACTTAACATAGGGGTGTCATTGTCTCTCTTTTTCAGTTATTCATTGAAGATGATTTAAGATTACATGATAGAATATTTTAACAGCACTGTAAAATTCATTATAGGAGAACAAAACATAATTCATACAAAATTTCACACAAAAGAAGCATCTTTCATTAAATGATCATTTGTACATCATCAAAAAGGAATGGCTGACTTCGTTTCAGACAATAAAGGTTGGCTAAACTGATGTTTGTTGATAAATTCTCATGTTGATTTTCTTATTTTCATATTGCCAACATTTTTGCTTTCTGCTAAGTATGGAGAAAACACAATGGGCAGTATTCACAGCTGGATTGAGGATTCGTCATTAGGTATTCTTCAAAACTAACAACATTTCATGTGTTTGTTTCAACTAGCATTATTTACAGAATTCAGAATATCCTTTTTCAACATCACTGACTGTAGAAACTTCACACTAGACCTCAAGCAGCTTGGATTTTCTGTCTCTCCACTCTTCCTCCAGACTCTGGGACCTTGATTTTCAAGGTCTAGTGTGAAGTATCCACAATCAATGATGGTTTCGGGAGCCATGTCATCTGCTGGTGTTGGTTTACTGTATTTTATCAAGACCAAAGTGTAACGAATGGAAGCAGAGGCAGAGATGGTGAGGTTCACATTTGTTTTTTTATTTTTGAAGCGGAACCTCGGGACCACGGTCCGGGGGGGCTCCGAAGGGGACATAGCTAGTGAGCCCTGGGTACCCGTAGTAAGGCCCCTCGAACAGGACCAGAATGGAATACCCGGAGGACACAGGTGCTACCTCCAGTTAGACCCCGGACACATGGCAGCTGTCCCAGCGGGACCAAAAGGGTAACAGATATAATGGAAGAGACTGTAGAGAGGTAGACACCGGTGAGGAAGGTTCTGGTTCCGGGTAGATGGTAGCAAGCTGGCTCCATTAACCTTGTCACAGTCCACGGATTCGGATATGTGTTGGCGGAACGGGAAGACACTTGCACAAGCGATTGCAGAGGTTGTCAGGGATGGCAGGATACAGGATACCGATATTCTGTGGAGACAAATAGTTTGAGCAAATGAACAGAAACTGCTACCGCAGCGCAGACAGGTCAGAGACAGAACCGGATGTAGCAATGGTAGATACTCATTGCTCTGGCACTCTCCCAGTGGAGGAGAGCCCAGAAATAGTAATCAGTGCGCTGCCATTGGATAATTACTAAATTTAAAAAATGCACGCTGTCCCTTTAAGAAACCAGAGGAATGTGCACTCGTGTCCTAATAGTATTCCCTGAAGATCTGCTGACAGCACGCCAGGAAATGGGGGAGGGCGAGAGAGCAGGACGCTGAGCATGAGACCTCAGACAGGGAGCTCGCTGCTGCACAGGGACAGCGTGAAAAGCAGGAGGTGAGTGACCAGAACGGGAGAAGAGCCACCACAGGGACCGGGTGTAACACAAAGTCAGGGCAGCCATCTACCAGGAAATTTTATAGCACTTCATGCTTCCCTCTCCCGACAAGCTTTTTGGAAATGGAAATTTCATTCTCCAGCAGGACTTGGCACCTGTACACACTGACAAAAGTACCAATACCTGGTTTAAAAACAACAATATCACTGTGCTTGATTGGCAAGCTTACTCGACTGACCTTAACCCCATAGAGAGTCTATGAGGTATTGTCAAGAGGAAGATGAGAGACACCAGACCCAACAATGCAGGCGAGCTGAAGGCTGCTATCAAAGCAACCCGGGCTTCCATAACACCGCAACAGTGCCACAGGCTGATCACCTCCATTCCACGCCTCATTGATGCAGTAATTGATGCAAAAGGAGCCCCGACCAAGTATTGAGTGCATTTACTGAACATACTTTTCAATAGGCCAACATTTCAGATTGTAAAACGATGTTTTCAAGCTGGTGTTATAAAATATTCTAATTTACTGAGATAATGACTTTTGGGTTTTTATTGGCTGTAAGCCATAATCAACAACATATAATATATGAGTTTCACTTTTTGTATTGAAGAACTGAAATAAATTAACCTTTTGATGATACTCTAATTTTGTGAGATGCACCTGAGTGTATATATATGTATATCACTGTTTTACATGTTTTGCTAATTTCACAAATGTAGTGAGATGTACAGATATTGAAAGTGAACTGTAATCTTCAAATCTTTTCTTTCCCTAAGAAGGTGCTAGGTGATGGGATTACATGGGATTAGCAATGCTAAATCAAATTCATCATAATATACTAAAATAGCAGAGTGAAGATTACGCTATAAAACATGGTGACTCTGCTTACTGCATTTCATCACTTTTTTCTCCACAGACACTCAGGTACATTCACAAAGGCAAAAGATCAGTTTCATAGGAGAGATCTTATTGCAGATAAACTGCTTGAATCTTTTAACAATGCTCAACATTCTTCCTTTGTCTCTGATGAGATACTCGTCAGCACCTGAAAGATTATTTCACCAAGAAGGGGAGGTTTTTGTCTTGTAACTGACCACTTCCTCTAGATAATATCACTCCTATGATTCATGTTTCACTACCATTAATATTGAATTGAATTTTAGAGCAGATGTGAGCCCTTCAGAGATTGAAAGACACAACAGACATATTTCTCCTTATAGTAACCAAACGTATATCACTCAATAAAAATGAGTTTTATGCTATACTTTATTTGAAATTCTAGAAGGTCCAGTTAATTGCTTTTATTGATCTCCCTCATGTATTTCTATAGACAGCTTTGACAGGGAAAAATGACTGTTACAAATTTAAGTGAGTTAAAAAAAAATCCACTCAATTTTAAACTTCAATATTCATTTCTTTTTTTTGATTCATCTTCAGATCCAACTTGTAATCTACTCATAGTTTTCAGGCTTTTTAAGATGGGTTTACCCCACTAATGTATGGTATATGTGAGCTGTGAGCATCCCTGATGCTGCTGCATCTATTAATTCTTATGTTTCAGCATGTGTATTCTTTCCCCATTGTTATTTCCTCTAACACTAAGAGAGAGACAGAGTAGCATGGACGGACATACAACATTGCCGGTTCAGGTGCACTGGGTCCCGTGGGGGAGGTGAGCCAAGCAAGGAAGATCTATAACAATACTTTTGCTTGCCACACTGCTTGTTTTTCCCTTAGGATGCTGCTGTGTTCAATCTGTTTTCTACCTCCTGAAAATTCTCCTTCTATTTGCTTTTCCTATAGTTTGGTCTTTCCTGGGATAAAAAAAATTCACACATTCAAAGTGCTGAATGGCAGGAACATTAACGAGGACAAAATTTTCATGTCGAACCGGACACATGTAATTGTGCTGGAGAGTGTAATAAAATATTTTTCTAATTATGCAAAAGGTCGGCACTGAATCATGACATCTCACACACGTAGAAACCTAGACTAAGGTGCGTCATATTCTTCTTTCCCCTGAGTGTTGCTGCCTGCTTATAATTATTCAACATCTTACATGGAAAAGAAATAAACCCCCCACTAAAACTCTAATAACACCCACTTTGACTTTAAAAAGTTAACTTATTAGATGCAAAATACTTTGATTGCTAATATCTCATCACAAAGAGGCGACATTTAAAAACAATAAATAAATATACATATGCTATTATGCTCTGCAGCCACTATTCCATCCTGTGTCCAGTCCAACATGAAAAACTTTGTGAAAGTATAGGAGAATTTTGTCTAAAGACTTAAATAGATTTTTAAAGCCATAGTTGTATATATAGATGTACTTCTTTAAACCAGTATATCGCAATATGTATATCAGGGATAAAATTAAAATTAGGAATTTTTTTTCAATAAAATTACGTGAAAAATAATGAAAAACAATTATAATAATTACATTCTTTTTAGATTCTTTAAAATAAAAGTCACACACCAGTAAATATTGATATATTTGTTATTGTAACAAACCGCACAATATAATGAATATAGCATTTATTTTGATCGGTAAATGGAGTAAAAAAATGGTATGATTTTTTTCTCAATTACATTTCTAAATAAGATATATCGATGTGAATACTTTTCCGTCCAATTATGACAAGTGTATTCTTAGAGTGATACCTTTATTGGCTAACCAGAAATTATATGTTGGCAAGCTTTCAGAGCACAGTGGCTACTTCTTCAGGCAAGATTACAAATAGATTAATAAAGAAAAAAGCACATTCAAGAGATACTACAGTAGGACATTTGTTCATTAGGTGGGAGGTGTGATGCCTCATAAAGATAAGCCAAGGAAATCGAATTAGCATTTTCTTACAAATGGAGAGGCAGTGGGGATGTTCTAAAGGTACTGCCACACTACACGATCCCGCTAACGATCTCGTTAGCGTCGCATACTAATGAGATCGCTAGCGGGATCGTTTACAATATCGCTAGTGTCGGCCACATTTAGCGATGTCGTTAAGGACGCTATCGCGGTTAGCGATCTCCTTAACGACTTTAGCGGTACAAAAGTACCGCTAAATCGCTAAAAAAAGGTGCCACACTCAGCGATATATACTTACCCAGCGGGACGCCGACGATCAGAATAGGGTCCGGAACGATCAGGACGACGGACGAGATCACAGCAGGGGCCACGTCGTTGCTGCATGCCGCACACAACAACATCGCTAACGGGATCGCTAAATAGTGACGTTTTTTAGCGATCCCGTTAGCGATGTTGTTTAGTGTGGCATACCCTTTAGTTGTCTGCAGTCCTTCTGCTGGAAGTGTGAACTGTCTCCATGTAGTGAGTCATAAATCCAGGTGTTAAATTAAGTCCAAGTGAAGTATTGAACATCCTTATAAGTTTGAATTCCCAAATTTTTCTCTCCCTGTCATCCTTAAAATGACCTTTTAGTATTAAGACTTTTAAGTCTGTCATACAACGTCCAGTTCCAGAGAAATGTTTTCCCACAGGGGACTTTTGAAAAAGCACTGTCGCGAAACGCACGTCAGGGGGTCTGCAGGGGGCGCACGGACTTGACCTTCCGATATGGGTAAGAGTTATTAACAATATATATGGTGTGCAATATGATGACTGACGGATTGTATTGGTTTTGATGGTATATAACTACTCTATGGCTTTCACCATTTATTACACTATGTAAGTGTTAAACGGTTGATTTTGACTCACCCTGGTTACTATTTAGTCTGTGAAACCCCTGCATTGATACCTGCAGTTTGTTCCTCCATTCATCCCTGAATTTTGGGCCATTATTGTTGCCATTAATTGTTTATTAATAAAGTTTTTTGTATTTTTTATAAAAAGATGTTGCCTTTACTCCTTTGTTCTGGTGTGTATGGTAGAAGACTGTAAATAAACTACTGAGTCCACCAACAAACATTATTCCCCTTATCCTGTTAGGCCCCTTTCACACGTCCTGATATTTCCAGTACCGGAAAACCAGTACCGGAGATATCAGTGTCCGTGTGTGTACTACGTGCGGCACAGGTTTGGCAACCGTGTGCCACCCGTGTGCCACATCAGTACCACATGGACACACAGACGGCCACCAGGGAAGTCGCGTTATTGTAAGCCGTTGTCCCCCTGCGGCTGGTGCTGATGCCGGCTGTCATTCTCCCCTGCTCTGCCTGCAAGCAGAGGAGAACAATGAGCAGTATATTAATATACCGCTCATCGTTCTCCTCTGCTTGCAGGCAGAGCAGGGAGAATGATGACTGCAGGCTTCAGCACCTGCCCAGATCTCAGAACAAATGCACTACAGGATGCAGCCAGCCCATTAAAGCAAGATGTTAGCAGCACAGGTGCAAAATACCAGATTAAACAGCCACTCTCCACATACCCATCCAAGGAGGGGGTGACTGCCCAGTATACAATTGCACAATAGAAGCCCGCATAGGGTGCCATTCACACAAGGATACTGCACAGTGTCTGGTTAACAGCCTATTAATCACGCCCCTACTATTCGACTAGACGGGCTGGCCAGTACACTCTCAAATCGCACCAGTGTGAACACCCCTCATGCGAGACCAGACGTCTGGTGATTAATAGGCTGTTAACCAGACACTGTGCAGTATCCTTGTGTGAATGGCACCCTATGCGGGCTTCTATTGTGCAATTGTATACTGGGCAGTCACCCCCTCCCTGGATGGGTATGTGGAGAGTGGCTGTTTAATCTGGTATTTTGCACCTGTGCTGCTAACATCTTGCTTTAATGGGCTGGCTGCATCCTGTAGTGCATTTGTTCTGAGATCTGTGCAGGTGAGTGTTGCTGCCTTTTTTTTGCTGTTTATATTGAATTTTTGGAGACCTTGAGTCTCCTTTAGTGACTTTGCTGGATAGTGTAGGCTTCAGCACCAGCTTACAGTAGCCGCTTCTTCCCCGGTGGCCGTCCATGCACACAGGGGACATCAAAGTGTGCTCTCCGTGTGCACATATGTGGCATGTTTTGCGGCCCGTGTGTCCGTGTGAAAACAGACATGTCTGCTGTTGTGAATGTGCTGGAGATGGTTTCTGAGCAGAGGCTCCCTCTGGTGGTTACAGACAGTACTGAACCTTTCAGCGGGGAGTGGCAATCTGGAATCACGGACTGGTCTGATATAAAGGAGGTTCCCTCCCATGATGGTTGCCGGTGATCAATTGTTCTTGTCTCAATTGTGGTTCCAGGTTCATTTGGAAGTTTGCTGGAGTCCTGCCTGCATCTCCTGCTTTCAGATAAGATATTTTTTGCTTTTCTTTTTGTGCTTGCTTTTTGCATTGTTTTCTGCACTTTTGTGGAGGTCAGCCAGGTCCCCTCCTGGGGCCTGAGCTCCTCACAGTTTTTCTGCAGCCACTGTTATTTGCTCATTTGCTCTTTCCTGTTTTTTCAGCGGCTGCGGCTTGTTCACACTGAGACCTGATTTAGTGGGTGGCGAGATCTGTGATCTCAGTATTTTTGTAATCAGAATTGTTGGATTTTTGTAGGGTTTTCTGGGTTGCAGAAAGTAATCTCTCCTGTCCTATCCTATTTAGTCAGCTTGTGGCCCCAGTGTTTGCTCAGTCTATTTTCTGCCTATGTTTGTATTTTCATCTTGTCTAACCGCCATTATATGTTTGGGGGCTTCCTATTTTCTTTGGGGATCTGCTCCGGGGCAGATAGCTTTCATCTTTCTGCCTTTAGGTGTAGTTATCTCTCAGGCTGTGACGAGGCGTCTAGGATCAACGTAGGAACGCTCCACGGCTACCTCTAGTTGTGTCGTTAGTTTAGGAATCTGCAACCCATCAGTTACCAACATCTCAGGTGTTCGGCTGCCCTGCTGTTGTTCCTGTCCTCCTCAGCTACCGAAACATAACAGTCTGCGTGTTTTACACATGGACACACGGTCCGTGAAAACACACTGACATCTGCATAGACCCATTCATTTGAATGGGTCTACGTGTGTCAGTGTCTCCGATACGTCTGAAAACTGTAACCACACATACCGGAGACAATGACATGTGAAAGAGGCCTTACAATGTGTAATGTGTGTATATATATGACATGTAGTAGCATGTGCATATTTAACATATGTTTGCCTAATATGAATGTGCATGTAAATGTGCATGTGTATATTCAGGTTCAGTCTGACAGAGGGGAAGCTAGACACAAGTTCTTCACAGGGTTCCTTCACTGTCCATGCCTAAATGAGAGTATTAGGCAGCCAAGAACTATGTGCATTGGATTTATGACAGAAGCAGCAAGGCAAACAACTTTTTAAAAACATTACACAAACTCTACAGAAACAAAAGAGAATGATTTTCTTGCAGACTGTTTAGAAGGGTACTTAATTTTGCATTTAGGAAGCAAACATACTGTACCAGTGAAATAGTGCAAAGTTTTTTCATACATGAATAGATAGATGCAACATTTTATTTGATGCCTCAAAGATAATATAGGAAAGATGTGTATCTTTGTACCGTGTTAGCCAGTAGTTAGAAAAATATTTAGACTTGAGAGTCCTCAGTGGTTGATACCTTTTAATGGCTAACTGAAAAGATGGTAACAAATTGCAAGCTTTCGAGACTACTCAGGTCTCTTCATCAGGCTAGACTAATACAAAATCTGAAGAATCACATATTTATATACACAACAGGACACAGGAATAATGCAATAGGTAAGACAAGTGACGTGAAGCAGAACTGTCATTATGGCAGAGGGATGAACATAAATATTGGAACAGTTCATAGATAAGGAGATAAAGTTTTATTGCCCTCTGATTGGGGTCTGCTATTGTGTTTTGATGCCCCTAGAAGGTCAGAGAAGCAGATTCCTTAATTGATATAGAAAGACATAAATCCATGTGACACGTTCATTCCAGCACTAAGAGTGTCAAAGGTCATCATAAGTTTATATTCCCAAACCTTTCTATCTTTCTCAGATTTGAAGTTAGATTTTAATACAAGTAGTTCCATATCCATCATACTATGAGCGGGCATACAAAAGTGTTTTGCCACAGGTAAATCCATTCTTTTTTTTCTTATTGTGTGGCGATGAGAATTCATCCTTGTTCTCAGTATTTGCCCGGTCTCCCCCACATACAGACCCCCAGTTGGACATTTAGTACATATAATGAGGTACACCACAGTAGATGTGATGCAGCTGAAAGTACCTGGTATCTTGTAGTCCTGATGTGAGTTGGGGATCTTTATCTTGTCCGTGGTCATTATAGATGCACAGGTTTTACATTTCTTCTTGTTGCAAGGAAAGGTTCCTGCAGCTGTTGGGGAGGACAGGGAGCTCCTGACAATGGTGCTTCTTAGATTTGGGGGCTGCCTAAAACATAGTAGTGGGGGGTCTGGAAATATGGATTGTAATCGGGCATCTTTTTGTAGTAAAGGTTGTAGTTTCCGTGCAGCTCCCCTTAGCATCTCCAGATTTGGATTGTAGGTGGCCACTAGAGGCACCCGGTTATTTTCTTCTTTAGCTTTGTAATGTAGCAGGTGATTCCTTGATATTCTGGTGACTCTTGTAATTTGGTTTTCAATTGTTCTTGGATGGTAGCCCTGGTTCAAAAACGTCTTTCTGAGGCGACCAAGGTGTTCATCTCTATCCATGGGGTTGGAACATATACGGTTGTATCTGATGGCTTGGCTGTAGACAATAGAGTTTTTTATGTGTTTTGGATGGAAACTGTCCCATTTAAGGTATGTTGGACGGTCGATTGGCTTCTGATACAGGGATGTCTCTATTTCATTGTTCTTTAGCTTAATGGTGGTGTCTAAAAAGTTAATTTCAGTGCTGGAGTAGTTAAGTGTTAAGTTGATGGTGGGATGAAATTGGTTGAACTGTTCATGGAACGTCTTTAGCTGTTGTTCAGACTCCGTCCAGATGATTAAAATGTCATCAATGTAGCGGTAGTAGGCCCGAGGCCTGATGGGACATGAGGACAGAAAGTCGCTTTCAAGCTTGGCCATGAAAAGATTTGCATACTGTGGAGCCATTTTACTTCCCATAGCTGTGCCAGTCTCCTGAAGATAGATCTTGTTGTTAAATTCAAAGTAATTGTGGGTGAGGATGAATTTTGTGAGTTTCACCACAGAATCAGCATCATTCCCGGTGTTTCCCATGAAGACTTTGCGGGCATTTAATCCATCCTGGTGTGGGATATTAGAGTACAAAGATTCCACATCCATGGTGGCCAGGATGGTTCCTTCTGGTAGGGGACCTATTGCTGCTAGTTTATTCAGTAGGTCAGTTGTGTCCTGAATGTAGCTGGGTGTATCCTTTACCAGGGGTTTAAGAATACCCTCTACCCATCCAGATACCTGCTCAGTAAGGGTGTCCACACATGAAATAATCGGCCTCCCTGGATCTGGCCATTAAAAGGTATCAACCACTGAGGACTCTCAAGTCTAAATATTTTTCAAAGATAATAGTGAAGAGTGCGACTGAAGCATAGCGCTTTCAATAATATATCGCTGGTTATTAGGACATAAAATAGATAGAACTGAGAAAATATATTCTGACAAAATAATGCACAGAAACTTTCCGTTGTGATTCTTGAAGATTGATTTGGGTCATTTACATTGGACTTTTCCTCTTAGGTCAATAATTTTTGGATATACTAAGTATTTGCTGACATAATGGTGGAGTAAAATACAAAATGAATCAGAAGACAACAAAGATATCAGACACCAAAGTATGCTTCTGCATAAATCTCACAGAGTTTAAGATAAATAGGTATAGACTAATCATTTAACGGAGTCAATAGAATATCACGTAGTGTTTAGTGTTGAGCGATACGATAATGTAAATATCGGCTATCGGCCGATATTAGCTCTATCGGCCTTTCGATAATTCGTTTCGATATTTTCGTCTTATCGAATACCGGAATCGGATTTGTCATTGTCACTGTGAGTGTCCGTCGGTCGGGTCTGTCAGGAGTCAGCGGCACTTACCTGGCAGAAGATCTCCGGCGGTCACGGCCTGGACTGCTTCATGGCCGCCATCATCTTTCCCGGCGGTCCATGCAGTTTCTCGCGATAACTGCAGTGACTGCTGGGTAATCCCGGCCGTAAAGCAGTCAGTCCGATGACGTCACCGCCGGGGAAGCAGGTAATCAGCTGTGCTGCGCCGGGATGACAGGCTCTGCCTGTCATTCTGATGTAGCAGAGCTGGATCGTCGTGGGACACACGTTACTATGGACTGCGTCGGTCAGGTGGTATACTTTTTTTTTTTTTTCATTTTTTTACAGGAGATCGATGGCGTCGCAGGATGAAACTGTAATAAAAGTAATGAAAATGTGTTTTTTTTTTTTTATTAAATTAAAAAACTTTTTTATGAACATTCACCCGTCCGAGTACATAAACAATTTAACTATTTACATACAGTGACCCTGTCCGGGTTATTTATAATTCTTTGGCAGGGGTGTTCCAGGTACCACCTGGTACTCTTCTGATGCTTGCCAAACATCCGAGGCACCAAGGACCACAGGACCTGATGACGTCGTGTGGCCTGTACAGTCAAGTCGTGACCGCTATCTGGGTCTGTGTGGCCACCTCTTTCATCTCCCTCCGGGTTGGACCCCTATGTCCCAGACTGAACGAACCCCAGGGGGCCTAACAGGCGCCGGGTACGGGCCAGCTATACTTATCATGTCCATAGCTGGGGCTGCTGAGGAGACCACTGAGGGAGGCTGGGGAGATTTACGGCGTGGGGTGGGCACTTTTGCAGAGGCCTGGATGTGGGAGGCTGAAGGCTCCGAGGGTCTCACAGGTTCCTGACACTCTGGGGAGTAGGGGTCGCACCTGGTAACATTTAGGGCGTACCATCCATTGTAACCCCAGTGTCGGGTGTAAGTCACCAAGTCTCCTGGCAACAGGTCCCTCCCCGGGTGTCCTTCTGGGAGGTGAGCCTCCACGTCCCGCCGATTCACAAAAACTTCTAAATAAAGTCCAGGCTCCTGGATGAAGCCCCAACCACCTTTCAATTTAAAGCTCCGTACTGCACCCTTACGCCGCGGCTCCCTCACCGTACTTTTATCTTTTCTCATCCGGTCCTTATCTGCCCGGTCCTTCTCCAGCTGACGTTGGCGAAGTTTTTGGGATTCTCGCTGCTCCCTTTGTCGCTCTGCTTCCTTCTCCCAACGTCTCCACTCTTCCTCCTGACGCCGGTTGAAATTCTCCTCCACCAGCAGCTCCATGTCTCCACCATCAAACTGCAGCTTACAGTGTCCGGTTTGCGGCAGCTCTCCTGGCGCCCCCCAGTCCTGGCGGCGCTCACCTGCGGAGGAAGCAGCCGGCTCTGGAACAGATGACAGTCGGGGCTCCGGTACAGGCAGGTAGTGCTCTGGTGCCTGCGCGGCCTCCTCCATGAGGACGGGTGTCGCTTCTTCTGTCTCAGCGACGGGGGCAGACAGCGGGATCTGGGGTGCTGCCGGTGCAGCGTTTTTTGCACGAACGGGTGCCTCCACTGCGACAACATCAACCGGATCACATTGCAAGGGCTGGGATGCCCGCACGGACTCCTCTACTAGAACGGGTGCCTCACCTTCCGGTACAGACACTTCAGGTAAGAGGGATTGGCGCCGCTCCAAGTTTAGTTTTAGGACACGCCAGCTGGCTTCCATCCTGGCGACCTCCTACCGGTGCCGGGCCAGGCCTCTTAGGGTATCCTCCGCTTCTTGCAGCGTAGGAGGGTTTCCAGGCCGGTGCCCAACGGTGGTTCCGTGGCGATCGGGTCGCTTCCGTGGGGGGAGAGCTCTGACTGCTCCATCCCTTCACACTTCTGCTCGTGTCCATTAGCCATCTCTGCCAAGTCTCATGTGTCATTAGCATCTGGAGAGGGCCCCTCTTTTGTAGTGAGGCGGGACCTTCGTGTTAGTTTCCGCACACTGAGGAGGATGAGGAGGCGGAACTGAAGAGCTGTGGGGCACGATCTTACATTGCAGTACCATTTAGAGCCATCGTTTTCGCGTCACTGAGTAGTGTGTACACCCATGAAGAGCACGCCCTTCTTCTTCACCAGTGCCTCGTCGTGACGCAGATATGGCGGAAAAATGGCAAATACATTCTCTGATGATTTTAGCAATTCTCAAGCACAAAACCAGTTCAATTCAGGCACACAGGACTCGCTTATAGCGAGCTACAGAATCCTGTTCGTGACGCCCAAGTTGAGTCGCACAGAGCCAGAGGTTTTTGGGGTACTCGGCACCGAGCCCGTCGACTTCTATGGGGTATGTCACGGCTTTACCCGGCAATTGAATCAGAGTCTATTTTACTATGTAGAAGTGTATAAACTATAAATATATGTATATATATATGTCACAATGACATGTATTATATATATATATATGTATTCTATGTGTGTATATTTAGTGTTTACAAGGAAATAAAGGTTTTTTTTAGTTGCGATATTTTGTTCCCATAGACTTACATTGGACTTCCGGTATCGAAATCGGATATCGACGATATTTAGTGCTATCGGCGATACAATTTCGATACGATATTTTTAGATATCGAGCACTATCGCTCAACACTAGTAGTGTTGTATGCGCATAACTATTTAACTTTTCTCAGTCTTTGTTTTAGAATTGATGTTAGCTCCATACTTCAAGTCTTTATACTTAGCTCATCTTTTAATGGCCTTAACTTTTTTGATTGCATAAAAATCAGAAAGGCGGAAAAATTGTATTAAAGTTTTGTCACTATTTTTAATTAGTAGAATTAATAAAAAGATCAACAAACAATGCAATATCGTGTTTTTAATTGTTCAAACTTAGTGTTTTTGTCCTCAATCTGCTCTCGTTAGATTTGTGCCTACTCACTGCTCTTCATGTTTGTCAAAAATGATGTGTGGCACGCAATTACTCCCATCCCACGCTGGCCATTAAAAATTAGGAAGTGCTTGTCTGTGAAAGGATTATTCATCACTTTTGTTAAATCAGTTCAGGGATTGCCAATTGGAACATCAAAAGTAATTGCATTCTGTTCTAATGTAGACACAAGACACTGGCCTGGGACCACCAACTCAAGTCTTGTTGACTGCCAAATATCAGTCTGCAGTACGGAGACTTTATTATTACCATCTACAATGGCATATCCGGTTAATAATAAGTACTTCATCATATTCTATTTCTAAATAATAAAAAACAATAATAGTATAATGAATAACAATTTTGTTGATGCTTAACATATGACATAATATTCCCAGTTTTATACATACTATGTAAACATCAGATTCACTCCTTCTGTACTTGTGTGTCCCTTGTCTAGCACGTTTATTGTACCTGTCTATATTTTTCTCTTTTCATATGTAAAGCGCCATGGAATAAATGGCGCTATATAAATGTGTCATAATAATAATTCTTAACCTTTTTAATTGCAGTGACTGGCAAATTATTCTGAGAGGTTTGGGATCCAGTTGCTATAACAAAGACAACAGTGAATAAATACTTTCAATTCTGATTAATAAAAAATAACTTGCCAGCATGTTTTTGACAATATTTGACTATGTACAAGTGTAGGGTAACAGTAGATTTAAAGCTTTGCAATAAATTGTAATTAATAACTGATAAACATTGTTACATAAGAGAATTTACATATTTGACCATAATCCTCACTACATGTAGAGAGGCGAAAGGATACAAGACCTTCAAGACACCTTGGTCAATAAAGGCTTCTACCAACACATCACAATGGCAAGGTTTCTAGGAGCCTGATACATACAAAAGAATGGACCCAATAGCAGTAATTAAAAGGAGAACTTTCCAGAGGTTTATCTGGTATACCAATCATTTGACAAGAGGGCTCAATACTTTTCATTCCCTTTTTGCCAGCGTAGGAAAGGACATTACAAATCTTTAAACAGTTTCATGTTATTAAGATCAGTGCTACACAGGGTTACACTTCTCAGGGAGAAGAGTCCAATGAGTTAGGTCATTTATTGCACATAGTTAGATCTATTGATCTGGCTATCATTGCTAGCCAATGGTAACCTTGTATGACACCATCCAGGCTGAGAACCACTGGGGAATGAGCTGCTGTGAGCACAGCGTCAGAAACTAGCGGTGACGTCATCGAGGTTACAGCCGGTCGCTGAGGCTGCACTCCAAGCTGACAAATGAACTGCGGTGACCTCTGCACCATGAGAAAAAGTCTCATGGTGTAGAGTCTAGTTCACCGCAGTTCAAATACACAGCAGTGAAATTCTACGGGTGAACTGCGGTGAACTCGCCTCTGCATCATGAGACTTTTTCTCATAGTGCAGCGGTCAGACAGCCGCGGCTACCATGCTGTCATATCACAGCGTGAGCCAGCAGCTGTAATTGGAGGTATGAAGTTTACTTTCAGTCATTGGTGTCGGGTGTTGGGACTACAGCTCCCATCAGCCGACCCCTGCTGCTGCTAATAACAGTGAAAGCAGGAGTGGCTGATGAGAGTATTCATCAGCCGCTCCTGCCCTGCAAATAAATAATTTAGAAAAAAACAGCGTGGGTTCCCGTGTATTTTTGATAACCAGCCAGATGCAACCCTCAGCTGTCAGTTTCAGCAAGCCTGGTTATAAAGAATAGAGGGGTCCCCACGCCCCATTTTTTAAATTATTTAAATAATTTAAAAAACAGCATGGGGCTGGTATTTTCAGGCTGGCAAGGGGCCTAAAAATAGCAGCCCACAGCCGCCCAGAAAAGGTACCTTCTGTAGGGGAGAGAGCCCCCGCTGTGTGCCCAGGCCGGAACCAAGGGGGCTGTCACTTAGGTTCCCAGGGGGAAGTTCCCGGGGGATGGAACGGCAGGGCGGCTGGTAGATTGTTCTGGAAGGAAAGGGGGCGGAGAAACTATAAAAGGAGCCCGGGAGACCCCAAAGAGAGACTCGGCACAGATACTGAGGAGAAGGAAGCAGGATAACCCTGACGAGGACTGGAGAGATAGGCAGGGCCAGAGGGCACCCGTAAGCAAGCTTAAGGACTCGCGTTACTCGGGGAGAGGATGATCCCGAGCGGAGCGGAGAGGCAGGAGAATTCTGTGAGCCGCGGCCGCCACTGCCACACTGCAGCCGCAACTGCCTCTTCTCACCCCAGCCCACGGCTGAGGCCTGTGTCCCATCACCTGCGGCCGCTATGGTCCCGCTCCAGCCCGCGGATGTGGCCTATCCGACAGACTCAACAGCTGCTGCCATCTCGCCTCCTGGAGGGGCGAGCTCTACGCCGGAGGGTTTCTCCAAGGCCTGTTGAGCCCCATCTGCGCCTGAGCATGGGAACGTTAGAAGCTTACGGCAGCTCCTCGTCAGCTGGGCCCAGCGGCTGAGACGTCGACGAACATCCACCAGACCACAGCTCTACAGAATGTCCGAGAACCTAAGTGACACTTTGTTACCCGTTGTTTATAATCCTATGGCATTGGACGGCAATAACGTGGCCCTATAGGCCTTGACACTCGCCTAGTATTCGTTAGCTCGCTGCATTGTGTATTGTATATGGTTTCCCTGCATGGAGAACTAATTCTTGCCTGTTGTTCATACGTAAACCCCTTTATAATGTTACAGGTAAAGCTTGCTCCGTCTCCGACTCGTCACTACATCCTGCGTACCTGCGAATACCACACATCTACACTATGCGCCAATTCTGGTGCTTTGCCCATTTTATTCCACTTTCCCTGTAGCAGTGGAAAGTGAGGTTCATATTTGTGGGGTTGATGTCACCTTTGTATTGCCTGGTGGCATCAAGCCTACAGCTTAGTAATGGAGAGGGATCTATAAGACATCTATCCATTACTAATCCTATAGTTGTTTTGTAAAGAAACACACAGCCAGAATAAAGTCTTTCATTTGAAATAAAGCAAAACACACTTTTTCATTTTTATTTAAAAATAGCAAAGTTATACTCACCTAACACCCAATCCACCGAAGCCCTCATCTTCTGTAATAAATAAAAACAACAATATCCCTCACATGTCTGTCGTTCTATTCCATGCCGTAATCCATATTGAGAGATACTGTTGTTTTTTATTTTTGTTTTATTACAGGAGATGAGGGAGTCAGTGGAATTAGGTGTTAGGTGAGTATAACTGTGCTTGTTATTTTTCAATAAAATTAAAAGTGTGTTTTGTTTTATTTCAAATTAAAGACTTTATTCTTGCTGTGTGCTTATTTACAATATAACTATAGGATTAGAAATGGATAGGTGTATTATAGACTACTCTCCATTACAAAGCCAAGGGCTTGATGTCACCAAGCAACACAAAGGTGACATCAACTCCACAAATATGAACCCTACTTGCCACCGCTACAGTGCAAGAGGGAAGAGACGGGCAAAGCGCCAGAATTGGAGCATCTAATAGATGCGCCTTTTCTGGGCTGCTGCGGGCTGCTATTTTTAAGCTGGGGGGTCAATTTCCATGGCCCATTACCACCCTGAGACTACCAGCCGCCAACTGTCTGCTTTAGCAAGGATGGTTGTCAAAAATGGTGGAGACTTCACGATGATTTTTTAAATTGTTTATTTAAATAATTAAAAAATATGGCATGGGGGACCCCTCTATTCTTGATAACCAGCCATGCTGAAGCTGACAGTCAAGGGTTGCAGCCGCCAGATGTGAGTTTTGCCTAACTGGTTATCAAAAATACAGGGGAGCTCATGCGTTTTTTCTAAATTATTTATTTACAGTCCATTAGCTGGCTGATGAAAAATCCTATCAGCCTGCTCCTGCTCTCATGTTATTAGCGGCAGCAGTCATAGTCTGATGGAAGCAGTAGTCCCATTAGCCGACAGCAGTGAACGGATGTAAACTTTATACCTCCGATCAAAACTTGCACGCTGACGCTGTCTTTTGACAGTTTGGGAATTGTGGCTATCTGACCAGCGGTGATGATTTTACCGCCGATCAGAAGAAGTGTTTGTCATGCTGTTATGCACATGACAGCCCGACAAACATGCAGGGGGCCGAACCCGAACATAACACAGACTTCCTGGTGAAGTCTGTGTTTGGAGTCCATGCCTGAACAGTAGGTTTGTTGTACGGATGCTGAACTTTACTGTTCGAGTTCACCCATCTCTAATCTCCACACACAAAGGCAGTCAATGCGTTTATTCATGCAGCTTTTGGTACTTATATAGAACAGTTAAAGCGCTTGTGCATGCAGTGGCATGTAAAAGTTTATGCACTCCTCACTCCTACTCAAAATTACTATTATTGTGAACAGTTAAGCAAGTTGAAGATGAAATGATCTCTAAAAGGGCTAAAATTAAAGATGACACATTTCATTTGTATTTTAGACAAAAATATATTTTGTCATTTTTTACACTTTAATAATTACAAAAAGGAGAATGAGTCAATGCAAATCGTTGGGCACCCTTGGAGATGTATGTGCTCAGATAACTTTTCCCAAGGTTTCAGGCCTTAATTAGCCTGTTAGGGTTATGGTTTGTTTACGGTTGTTGTTGGGAAAGGCCAGGTGATGCAAATTTCCTACTTTTATAAAAACCCAGCCTCTTCTAACTTTGTGCCAAAAAAACAGCAAACATGGGTTCTTCTAAGCAGCTTCCTAGCACTCTGGAAATGAAAATGGTGGAGGTCCATAAAGCAGGAGAAAGCTATAAGAAGATAGCAAAGCATTTTAAAGTTGCCCTTTCCTCAGTCTGAAATGTAATTAAGAAATGGAAGTTAACAGTAACAGTGACCAAGATAAGATATGGAAGACCAAGGAAAATTTCAGTAAGTGCTGCTAGTAGGATTGATAGTGAGGCATATCAGAACCCCTCGCTTGACTACAAAAGACCTTCAGAAATATTTTGCAGACTCTGGAGTTGTGGTACATTGATCTACTGTTCAGAAATACCTACACAAATATGGCCTTCATGGATGAGTCATCAGAGGAAAACCTCTCCTGCATCCACACCATAAAACGTAGTCAGAAGTATGCAAAAGAGCATCTAAACATGCCTGATGCTTTTGGAAAAAGTCCTGTGGACCACTGAGGTTAAAGTAGAACTCTTTGGCCACAATGATAAAAGGTATTTTTGGAGAAAAAAGGGCACAAAATTTTAGGAAAAGAACATCTCTTCAACCATTAAGCATGTGGGTGGATCAATCATGCTTTGGGGTTGTGTTGAAGCCAATTATACTATTATAGCCTCAATCCCTGATGATGCCAGTTGACTGGTAAAACATGTTGGGGACGCTTAGGATTATTTTTTAGTTGCATCAGTCTGAAATGTAAATATAGAATGAAAATAGCAGCATATGTTAGTGTAGGTCTGCGGCCACACTGAGCTACATCTATAATAGAAAGATTGGTATAAAATTGGGGGATATCTCACAGAGTGGTGAATACAAATGATATGGAAAATGGAGGCAAATGTCATCCCCTGATATGCTTAACCCCTCTCTGCCATCTGACGTACTATTCCATCCATGTGCCAAGGGACTTAATTCCCATAGATTGAATAGTACATCGTATGTGATCAGCCACGCTCACAGGGGGAGAGCAGCTGATCGCGGTTGGGTGTCTGCTGATTCTCACAGTGACATCCGGCACTAAGTGCCAGGACCTGTCACGGACCACTCCCCGCACTTTAACCTCCGGCACACTGCGATCAAACATGATTGCAATGTTCCGGTGGCACAGGGAAGCTTCGCGCAGGGAGGGGGCTCCCTGCGTGCTTCCCTGAGACTCTCAGAACAACGCGATGTGATCGCGTTGTTCCGAATGCCCCCTCCCTGCAGGCCCCCAGATCCAAGATGGCCACGGGGTCCTTCTCGGTCCTGCAGGGAGGTGGTTTGTCAGTCCCTGCTGAGAGCAGGCACCGGCATGCCTCCTGCACTGCCTGTCAGATCGCTGAACTGACATAGTGCTGTGCAAAATGTCAGATCAGCGATCTGACACCATATAGTGATGTCCCACCCTGGGACAATGCAAAACTGTAAAAAAAATAAAATAAACATGTGTAAAAATAATAAAAAAAAATCCCTAAATAAATTAAAAAAAATTTTCCTCAATAAACACATTATTATTATGTAAATAAAAAAACAATGAAAGTACACATATGGTATTGCCGTGTCCATAACGACCCGCCCTGTAAAACTGTCCCACTAGTTATCCCCTTTGGTGAACCCCTTAAAAAAAACATACCGCCGAACATAAAATTGAATAACATGCGATCAAAAAGATGGATATAAATAAACATGGTACTGATGAAAATGTCATCTTGTCCCGCAAAAAACGAGATGCCATGCAGCATCATCAGCGAAAAAATAAAAAAGTTATAGCTCGCAGAATAAAGCGATGCAAAAATAATAATTTTTTTATATAAAATTGTTTTTATTGTATAAAAATGCCAAAACATAAAAAAAATCAATGCGGTATCGCTGTAATCGTACTGACCCGAAGAATAAAACTGCTTTAGCAATTTTACCACACGTGGAACGGTATAAACCCTGCCACAAAATAAATTCATGAATTGCTGGTTTTTGTTCATTCTGCCTCCCAAAAATCATAACAAAAAGCGATCAAAAAATGTCATGTGCCCAAAAATGGTACCAATAAAAACGTCAACTAGTTCAGCAAAAAATAAGACCTCATATGACTCTGAGGACCAAAATCTGGAAAAATTATAGCTCTCAAAATGTGGTGATGCAAAAACTATTTTTTGCAATAAAAAGCATGTGACAGCTGCCAAACATAAAAACCCACTATAAATACCGCTATAAATAGTAAATCAAACCCCCTTAGTTAGGGAAAATAATAAAATAAAAAAATGCTAATTATTTATATTTTCACGTTAGGATTAGGGTTAGGATTAGGGTTAAGGTTGGGATTAGGGCTAGGGTGTGCTAGGGTTAAGTTTGTGATTAGGGTTATAGTTGGGGTTGGGATTAGGGTTAGGGGTGTGTTGGAGTAGGGTTGGAGTTAGAATTGTGGGGTTTCCACTGTTTAGGCACATCAAGGGCTCTCCAAATGTGACATGGTGTCTGATCTCAATCCAGCCAATTCTGTGTTGAAAAAGTCAAAAGATACTCCTTCCCTTCCGAGCTCTGCCATGCGCCCAAATATTGGTTTACCCCCACATATGGTGTATCAGTGTACTCAAGACAAATTGCACAACAACTTTTGGGGTCCAATTTCTCCTGTTACTCTTGGAAATTGAAAAATTGGGGGCGAGAAGATAATTTTTGTGGAAAAAATATGATTTTTTATTTTTACGGCTCTACGTTATAAACTTCTGTGAAGCACTTTGGGGTTCAAAGTGCTCAATACACAACTAGATAAGTTTCTTAGGGGGTCTACTTACCAAAATGGTGTCATTTATAGGAGGTTTCCACTGTTTAGGCGCATCAGGAGCTCTCCAAACGCAACATGGCGTAAGATCTCAATTCCAGCCAAATTTTGCATTGAAAAGTCAAACGGCGCTCCTTCCGTTCCGAGCTCTGCCATGCGTCCAAACAGTGGTTCCCCCCAACATGTGGGGTATCAGCTTACTCAGGAGAAATTGCACAACAACTTTTGTGGTCCAATTTCTCCTGGTATTCTTGGTAAAATAAAAAAAATTAGATCTGAAGTAAATATTTTGTGAAAAAAAATTATGTTCATTTTTTTTAAACATTCCAAAAAATCCTCTGAAGCACCTGAAGGGTTAATAAACTTCTTGAATGTGGTTTTGAGCTCCTTGAGGGGTGAAGTTTTTAGAATGGTGTCACATTTGGGAATTTTCTATCATATAGACCCTCAAAGTCACTGGAAATGTCATGTGGTCCCTAAAAAAAATGGTGTAATAATGAGAAATCGCTGGTCAACTTTTAACCTTTATAACTTCCTAACAAAAACAAAATTGTTTCCAAAATTGTGCTGATGTACAGTAGACATGTGAGAAATGTTATTTAGTAAATATTTGTGTGCCATATTTCTCTGTATTAAGGGCATAAAAATTCAAAGTTTAAAATTGCAAAATTTTCAAAATTTTCTCCATATTTCCATTTTTTTCATAAATAAATGCAATTTATTTTGAAGAAATGTTACCACTATCATGAAGTACAATATGTCATGAGAAAACAATCTCAGAATCACCAAGATCTGTTGAAGCGTTCCAGAGTTAAAACCTCATAAAGGGACAGTGGTCAGAATTGTAAAAATTGGCCCGGTCATTAACATGCAAACCACCCTTGGGGGAAAAAGAGTTAAACCACATACTGACCTTGCAAATTTTAAAATTTATATTCCTCTTGAATAGTGTAAATAAAAGTAAAATTTTAACATTGTTTAGTTAGGGATTATTTGCCTTTAGGCAATTTGTGAATATCTGTATTTACCTTACACTGACTTTTTGAACAGTATATTTGTGTTGTATGTGTGGCAGCCAATGGCACAGGGAACATTTCACGCATAAAGGAAAGAATGTATTCAATGAAATTTCAACAAATTCTTGATGTAAATATAACATCATCTGTAAAAAAGCTGGAGCTGAAAAGAGGATGCCTTCTACAAATGGATAATGATCCTCAACACACGTCAAATTCACATTAGACTACCTCAAGTTATGCAGTTATCCCAGCAACGTGTAAGCATCCCTCTGTATGTTTTAGTTATGGATATCCTTGTTTTTAATGGATGAAATAAACCAAAGTATTAATCAAGTACTGATCCTTTTTCCTGTTTTTGCTCTTTGCAAACTGCTGGTCGGCGACAAGGCACGGTGAGGCTTTTCATATTCTTGCACATTATTTATGGTAGTTTGAGGAAAGTATTGCCATGCTAAATTTGCCTAGGCACGCAAATCTTCACTATCTACTACTGGCAATTTCACATTAATGATGCCCCAGATGTGCTCAATGGGAGATAAGGCCAGAGACACTGTAGGCCATGATATCATACTTAGGCCTTGAGAAATATGCAGTGTGGCATTGTAGTATTGAAAAACTGCTTCTAGGACACTTTGAAGATATGGCCGTACCATTGGTTTCACACCCAAATCAACGTAATGCCAGTTCTACTTGCCCATTGAATTTATAGGCTTGCAGCCCAGGAGAGACATGTTTTGTCCATTATTGTAGGCTTTTAAGCCCAAAAGTGGCATGTACAGTAGGATATGGAAGGGTTATGACAGGACGATTCACAGCAGTGTCACCTTGCCGTAGTTGACTGGCACACATGAATTGGCCAATTTATGCGCTAAGAACCTTCTTGTTTTGTAAGTATATCTTGCTGAGGGACAATGCATTTGGAAGTTGTTATTTCCATTGACATTATATGTCTTGGCATTCATAGAATGCTGCTGTGCTTTTTTATACATATTTTGCAGTCACTACAGCTTGCACCTATTCACACTTAGGAGGTGCTGTTCAGGTTTTTTTGGATATCTATCTAGATATCATCTATCTATCAAGAATTCCTCTTGTCCCAATTTGTTATAATATAATATGCATGTTATTTATACAGTCTTTTGTATGTGCAAATTTTTGCAAAGTAAAGTTTGCCCTAATATGTCTGCATATGAGCACAGGTATTGGTTTTAGGTTTGTACTTAGTATTCGCTTTAATATGTAGCATGTAGTTATTCTTACAACTTTTCATTCAACCTTTCATGTCAGTTTTTCTATAACAAGCTGACAATATTAATTGGGCTAAAGAAAAATATTTAGGCATTAGACTTCCAACAAAAATCAGCTTAAATCATGCATTTTGTAATCTGAACATCAACGATGCTCTCTTTTCAAAGCTGACACCATTTGGAATATTTCTTTGTTGAAGCAGCTTTGTTTGGGATTATCTCACATTGGATTCACTGAGTACACCTTCCCAATGTGGGAAAATACCGAAGATCTTTCAACATTTCAAAAACTAGTGAAGGGCACAGCAGCCAATGTAATGTATATGCTCTTCCTTTAAATGTGAGAAGTGTCTGTTATCCGCCCTATCCTAAAATATATTTGTTTAAAGCTTGTAACCTTTGAAATGCTTGAGGAAAAAATACAATGCTCTGCCATCCCTTCTACAAATTGGAGATGGTCTGTCCATCTAACTTTGTAAAAAGCACCTTTTAAACGGGGATGATCAGTGAAATGAATGTTCATCACAAATGTTTGTTTCTGATCATTGGCAAGTATAAATCTGAGTTTACATGGGTTGACCTTGGCCGTTAAATTATCACTGATCAGCTACATGCAAGCTAATCAACGGTCTTGTAATGGCCTGTTTTTACTGGATGACTACAATTCTATGTGGAACCAATACAATGTCATTTTATTGGCAGCACTTCACCTATTCACACAGGACCATGTACTGCCAATACCATTGATCATTATGCTTGCTTAAAAATCAGAGCACCCAATGAGGAAGCATTTTGCTCGTTCTTTGGGTGTTTGCTGGCCTGAATAGATGGCCCAATAATAGTTTCCAGGACAATCGTTCCCAATTATTGTCCAGTTTAATTAATGATTAAAAACAAAAAAATTAGAATGTTGAGAATGAATGAACAGTCCTCACAGGGAAAGAAGCAGATTTCTATGATAAGATACTGTACATTGCAAACTTGCTTGTCTTTTTATGTGTGCTATTCATTTATGACATAAAAACTAATGACAGTTATTCTTGTTAACTATAACTGTGTTTTTTATGCAATAATTTCCCCAATAATTGTCCTATTAGAAAGGTGGTACAGTACCTAAAATTTCCTTTCTAAATACCTATCTGGACAACTTAACCACTTTTGTAATTCGCAATATTATAAAATACCCTACATTTGACCCTATCTAGCTAATCCATACATTTTTTTATTTTATTTAACTCTGCGAAGTTTCGTTTGAGAGGAGCCTCAGGCTAGATGTCACAGGAGGCTGGGGCTGCACTCACTTCCCTGCAGCATCTATCGCCCCTCAGCAAGGCGCAGCACTGCAGTTACATACTACAGTTTCTTGGATCGCCACCCTCTAAAGATGTCCTTGATTGATGGTGGTAGACTCTGTGGATTGGTGAGCGCAATTCCAGCATTCTGCTTCTCTCTCCACCTCCGAATCTTGTAATTGTGAAAAAAATGTTATCAGGGGGATGAGATAGAAGCAGTGAGTGACACCAGTGCCACTCCACAGCTTCTAGCACCACTCTCAAATGATTCGTCATCAAGGGGCAGTGACAGAAGCAGTGAGTGATGCCAGCACCATCCCACAGCTTCTAGCACCGCCCTTAAACAAACCGTGATAAGGGGCAGTGATAGAAGCTGTGAGTGACACCAGCATCACCCCATTATAATGATTTTTTTGAAGGCGGTGCTAGAACCTTTGGATAGATTTTTAGAAAGGACATTTTAGATACTGAACCACCACTTTAATATATGAATACACTTTATTTTTTTATGCGAACCAAATTCCCTTATAACGTGTGAATTTGACTTTCAAACATTCAATTTGCTTTCATAAAATGTTTTTTCTGCTTTACCAAAAAAAGTAATTCTGAATATATCCTCAGTATCCAATAATGATTTGAAACATTTTTCTGTGTATTTTTTTAAATGTTGTATTTTTTTACAGTTATTACTGGGTTGGAAACTTGCATTCTGCTATTGCTAAAAAAAATGGACCTGTGAAATTTATATCGGACTTTGATTCTACTTTCCAATTTTGTTGAGTCTGGCTTTAAACAAGACTATTCATTTTCGGGTGAGTGTTAATGCGCCTGCAGAAGATTGATTTTCCTCAATTAATCTGATATTAGTGAGTGATAGTCAGATGGTATAGCAGATAATTAATTAAAACTTGCAGTTCATTATAATAGCAGCTCTGGGAAATTTGTGCACGGCCTGTTCCAGCCTGTTGACAGATTTATTGTTCTCGTAGAATTAATCTATGATTAACTAAAATAAATATAACCATTTTAGTATTTGTCTTGGCGAAGTAACATGTGTATTTGAGAATCAGAACATGTGAAGTTATAGCTGACTGTAATCCCAGTAATGTCTGTTTACCGCCTCGAAATGAATCAGACATGAATGGAAGTGAAATTCCGTAATGCAGTAAGGGAAATGATGGCTGATTCGTCTTTCTATTTCAATAAGGGAGCAATATCATCCAATAGTCATTACGGTCTCAGTAAACATAATTAATTTGAAACAAAAAAAGCAATTAGTATCCAAATCTTTGTATATTTATATAACGTCTGCCTCCTGGCATCATATAGCTACTAATGTTACCACATGAAAATTAATATAAAATACAGTTCCACTGGCATTACTGCAATATGACCAGACATAAGGCAGAAATAACAATAAAATTAATGTTTAGGTACATGTGGTCAATATATTTATGAAAAGTAAATACTGATTCCCTAAAGGAAGTTCCCAATGTAAATTAGTTTCCCATTGAATTCCGTAACAATCTAATGAGATCCATTTTTGTCTCTCTTCACTGTCTCTACCTTCATTCATTCACTTGATTTCAGTCTTCTCTTTACTTCTTTTGGCCCTATTTTCTCATCTCTTGGGCAGCACGGTGGCTCAGTGGATAGCACTACAGCCTTGCAGCGCTGGAGTCCTAGGTTCAAATCCCCCAAGGACAACATCTGCAAGGAGTTTGTATGTTCTCCCCGTGTTTGCGTGGGTTTCCTCCTGGTACTCCAGTTTCCTCCCACATTCCAAAAACATACAGATAGGGAATCTAGATTGTGAGCTCCTTCGGGGACAGCGACGATAATGTGTGCAAACTGTAAAGCGCTGCGGAATATGTTAGCGCTTTATAAAATTAAAGATTATTATAAAAAATAAAGATTATTATCTCTTTGCAATTTTCAATTAATCTCACTCTGTTTTTAAATCCCCCTTTTCAATGTGTTATTTTAACCAATAGTTAACTTTTTAAGTGGTGTTTTTGACTTCTCTTATCTGCCTTTCCCGCATTATCTTTCCATATTTCTGGTATATCAACAAAAGAACGTCCAAATACATAGGGCACTTCAAACAGAATCAACACGATAATCCCATATACTGAAATACTAAGGGAAATAAGAAGAGATCCCAATATATAAAATCAATAGACTTTATTAATAAATGATGTAAAATAATATATTAAAAAATAATGAAAAGCAAAATCCTGCCCGAGGGACACCAAGCGGAAAGAGTTACCAACAAGAAAATCACTCATATAGAGAACACCAAAGAATCACATAATACTTCAAATAGTGGGTGCCAATAGAGGAGTTGGATATGCTATATATAACACACTATTATTATTATGGACATAGGGTACAGAGTCAAATAAATGTCCTATGCGTATTACCCAAAATACAAAAAACTCAGAGAATCACATTTGCCAATATGCATTACTGTGATGTGGCAAAAAAATCATATCAGTATGTGAAGTATAAATAGACATCCCTGTAATAAAGTACAGCATAACCCAATCTATAAGGACCACCAAGTAAACAACATCAACCACAATCTAAAAAATAGTGCCTCATGAGCAAAAATAAATATATTTACGGCTCGGCATCCCCTCACCCCGACGCGCGTTTCACCACCTGCTTCTTCCAGGGGCTTCACTATATATAATCAGTCTTGTCATTAACAGGAATGTGGAAAAGCATTATCATAACTTAACTTGTTTCAGACTTCTTTTTTGTGCTGTTTTTTGTTTTTATTTGTTCTTTATACAAGTGCTTCTCACTAAATTAGAATATCATCAAAAAGTTAATTTATTTCAGTTCTTCAATAGAAAAAGTGAAACTCGTATATTATATAGAGTCATTACGAACAAAGTGATCTATTTCAAGTGTTTATTTCTGTTACTGTTGATGAGTATGACTTACAGTCAATGAAAACCAAATGTTGGAGATGCAAGGCATGAATTTCTGTCATCAAGGTGATCTTAAATTGATCTCCTTCACCGGCATTGATAAAATTTTACCACCATTGAGAGGGGGCAATTGGGACAAACACATACTCCAAAAGGAAAGCAATTGGATTTTCCATTTGAAAACAATGCATCCTTTAGGTCTAAATGAGCAATTGTCCTACAGCTGTTTTTTATAGAGCATAATCAGGCCAGCTTTCCCTCTTTCATATGATTTTTTCATATATATTTTTTTGTGTTCTGTACATAAGAAGATATTTTTTCCTCGAGCCGCCCTCTGGTTGTGGTTTTGGGGATATTCTGACCTCTTGGGCTTGCCCCTGACGCTCCCTGTATAGGGGGTGGATTCATGAGGCCAGCTCACCCAGTGGTTTCAGGTACTCTTACTCCGGGGTCTACTCTTGGGAAGCATATTGTAAGTTTTTTCATCATACTTTCCTCAAAAATTTTCAGAAAAAGATTTTTTCCAAAGTTTTTTCCAAAAATTTTTCCAAACAATTTTGTCTATATAAAAAGATTTTTGGGTATTAGTTCCTTTAATATACACAAACTCTGACATTGTGACATCACTGGTTTAGGAAGATGTAGCCATTAGTAACCCTGAATCATGCCATTTGGAATCTCATACAATGATAGTGGATTTTCAAGTCATATAATATCATTGTTGTCATACATGCTGTTATTTACATTATTGTCCATTAATTTTGTTTTGGGCTATGTTTATTGTATTTGCAGCAAGCTTGGGAGACCGTTATCTGTACATTAAGAGCCGTATCCCTTGTTTGTCTATGGACTACGTTGTAGGAAAGCTCTCTTTGCGGCTTCTGTGGGGAGGCGTTATGTCTCCATGGTGACTTTATGCCTCAGGAGCTGGATATGCGTTCCGTGGACAGGATGTGCCGTCCATAGACCGAAAGTGCATCACATGCCGGGGGCGTGGTTTATGTGGCGCGACTCCCGGCTTCATTATTTAAACCACTTTGGGGGGATACTTACACGGCAGCTATCTATTAATCCATACTCCCCTGGTGAGTCCTATAGGGACGAAACGTGTCAGGAGACACTACATATGATAGAGGCTAAAGAATATTACCCGTGCTCCAGGAGGCTCTCTGCTATATGGCACTAGTGCATGAGATTCCTCTTCATATGGGTGAGATATGAAGAGGAATCTCATGCATTAGTGCCATATAGCAGAGAGCCTCCTGGAGCATGGGTAATATATCTGATCATGTTGTTTATGAACAGGCAACTATTTGCATATGACTAATGTGTAAGATATTACACTTTCTTATCATCAAAAACCGCTGAACACTAACAACTTTAAAAGGGAACTCTCATTGTTGAAATATTATTATGATTCCTTTGGTTGGATTATATCTCAGGAAGGGTTTATGGTGACTTTTTATGCCTCTTTCATTGCTGCTATTTGACATAGGTTTGTGCTTTGTGGCCTCTAATGGACATGAGTTAGTGGTGCATAGAGTGAGTCTGTTAAACACCACATGTCCAATACCGGTATAACCACAGCCTTGAAAGGATTGTTAACAAAAAGACATTCAAAAATTTGGAAGAGTTTGACAAGGAGTGGACTGCTTCTGGAATCATTGCTTCAAGAGCCACCATACACAGACATATTCAGGACATGGGCTACAAGTGTCACATTCCTTGTGTCAAGCCACTCATGACCAATAGACAATGCCAGACGCGTCTTACCTGGGCCAAGGAGAAAAAGAGCTGGACTGTTGCCCAGTGGTCCAAGGTCTTGTTTTCAAATGAAAGAAAATTTTGCATTTCATTTGGAAATCAAGGTCCCAGAGTCTGGAGGAAGAGTGGAGAGGCACACAATCCAAGCTGCTTGAGGTCTAGTGTGAAGTTTCCACAATCATTGATGGTGTGGGGAGCCATGTCATCTGCTGGTGTAGGTCCACTGTGTTTTATCAAGACCATAGTCAGTGCAGCAGTCTACCGGGAAATTTTAGAGCACTTCATGCTTCCCTCTGCATACAAGATTTTTGAAGATGGAAATTTCATTATCCAGCAGGACTAGGCACCTATCCACACTGCCAAAAGTACCAATACCAGGTTTAAAAACAACAGTATCACTGTGTTTAATTTGCACGTAAACTCGCCTGACCTAAACCCCATGAGGAATCTATGGGTATTTTCAAGAGGAAGATGAGAGACACCAGACTCAACAATGCAGACGAGCTGAAGAATGCTATCAAAGCAACCGGGGCTTCCATAGCACCACAGCAGTGCCACAGGCTGATCGCCTCCATGCCACACCACATTTGATGCAGTAATTGATGTAAAAGGAGCCCCGACCAAGTATTGAGTTCATTTACTGAACATACATATCAGTAAGCCAACATTTCGGATTTTAAAATCATTTTTTAAGCTGGTGTTATAAAGTATTCTAATTTACTGAGATAATGACTTTTGGGTTTTCATTGGTTTTAAACCATGATCATCAACATTAACAGAAATAAACACTTAAAATAGATCACTCTTTTTGTAATGACTCTATATAATATATGAGTTTCACTTTTTCTATTGATGAACTGAAATAAATTAACTTTTTGAGGATAGTCTAATTTTGTGGGAAGCATTTGTTTAGTACATGGTGTTACTGCACCCAATGCTCAGGCATGATGGATACTCTAGCGAAAGATGTTTTTTACAGTTCTGCTTAAAAGGTGGCAGTTATTAACGAAGAATCTCATTCTTTTAGTTAATAATGTCTTAATAAAATGTAAAATGTTTAACACACCCAACAATCCTTTAAAGGGCAAACACATTAGATTCTTTAATGGATATATTTTTCTCACATTAAATTTATTTTATACATTAGGTTTTTTGTATTATTTGAGTTTTATATTCTTGAGTGTTATATTACCGGGTACCTAGTGCATGTATTTATTGTAGTATTGCATCATCAGGAACATTTGTTGAGCTGTATCTTTTCCTCAATCTGTTCTGAAGATTTTTTGCAAAGCTTCATTAATCTTTCTATTATGTGCACCTTCTCCTCTTGGTGGTATGATCTTATATCACTAGAAAGTCTTTAGACTATTGATTTATATCATGCATTGTTGCCGGTGGTAATAAAACAATGGATTCTCAGAAGAATAGTAGGATAGAGTATGGTTATGTTACCCTGGTGACATATAAAATTCTTGGGATTTACTAAATACGAAGAAAGGTAAAAGCTTACAGACGTGTAGAAATGAGTTAGAGATACTAACAAAAGTCATGCCTTCTGGGATATTTGATCAAATTCTATTGAAAGGGATTTAGATTGTCATTGTCTATGATCTAGGGATTACTGTAATACAAGATGGACAATTGGAAAGAATTAGTTTCCCAGCAATGTAAAGGATTTCATGTCTGAATAATACAGAAGGCAATTACTAAGTTCTTTTGTTTCCAAGTGGATATAATTATGTAGCATTTTCATTGACACCAATATCAATAAACCGCTGTTGAAGCACAGTTGTATTTTCATTCTGCACAAGATGTTGTAAAACTATAAGTTTAAATGTCCTGAAGTCAATAGCCAAAAATATTGAGCTCCACAATAACAGTAAAATTTGAATTTTTTAGTAGCTGCCCGTTTCTCATTCTCTGTATTTCCGCAATGCTTATTGATTTTGAAACATTGGTTGCATTTCTTACTTCTGTAAATTAAAGAAAAGTCTCTGGGATAAAACTGCTGCAAATTTACAGCACAAATGAGATGAGCTGACCAGTGGTGAAGATATTTCTCATGTGCAAAATCATCCATCCATTATTTCTTCACTTTTTATATTGAATGACTATCATGGAGTATTATTGACAGACATTAACACACTGAGCCAATATTGATCATCTCTAGAAAATGTTCAGCTTGTCAATATTTAAATAATGGAAATTGTCATATAAGTGTACATTATATAAATCCAACTGACCCTAAGGCAAAAACGCTAGGAATCCGCAACGTGTGCACAGACCCTAAAAGATAGGGAGAAAAAACGAGGACAGGTGCCGCGCACAAGCTAAGTGTAGTAAAAACTGTTTCTAAATTGCATGTTATAATAGTTGCACTCACCAGAAACAGGAAATATGAAGCAGAAACAGGATCCTGCAGGAATCCCAATGAGGCGCACTGCAGCTTGACCACCTGGGCTCACGGAAGGCTTCAAACACCGTGGTGAAAGCAATCAATAAATAAACACCAAGATAGTTGTCGTCGCTTCCGTCACAAGATTCTCAAGATATATATTTTTTATTAACCTGAAGAAGACTCCGGAATGTTGGAGTCGAAATGCGTTGTTTTGTCCTGTAACTCCTAAATAAATGATTATATTTGATGTCCATGAGAATCTTGTGACGGAAGCACCAACAACTATCTAGATAAAAGTGTACATCTGCATTTGCAGATGTATTCTTCTAGGTTTCAAAGCACAAAATTTGACCCTGGACTCTTACTATCCCAACTGATGGGGTTCATAATAATTTACCGGAAATATCTATTGTCGATAGATACTCAGCGCTTAAAAGTGGGTTTTGTTTATAAACTGCAAGTCATGTATGAACACTGTAGCTATACTTCATAATTCTTCACTACGTCAGGTTAAACACCAGAATTTCTGTGTATAATGGATGTGCCATTTCTGGTGGACTTGAGGGCTAACCTTCATGTAATCGGG
>JARQOD010000002.1:219746276-219993862 GCA_033576555.1 Oophaga sylvatica
TTTTATGAAAGAAAAATCAAACACACACACTTTAATAAAAAAGAAGTTTAATGAAATAATCACACAGTTTTTGACCATATTTTATTTACCTGCTAAAACCATTCCTGTAATAAAAATAAAATAATAAAGCAAAATTATTCTTACCAATCCGATGCATAGTCAGGTCCCACGGTGTAATCCTTCAGAAAAGGTTAATGTTTACTGCAGGGACCGCAGCTAATGCTGCAGCCTCACAGTAAACCCCCAAATGAATGAGTTCCTCTCCTGGCTGACAGGATGCATGATTCTTTCACTTTCATCAGGTCAGCCAGGGACACCATCAGTGACGTCAGAGGGAACTGATTAACAAAAATAGGGGTTCCCTTCGAAAAAAAAATGGCGTGGGGTCCCCCCTATTTTGTTAACCCCAATGAAGCACCGCTGAGGCCATTCAGCTTAAGGAGCCAAGACCATGGACCTGCCAGCTGATAGGCCAACTCTGGATTAACAAAATAGGGATCCCTCGAAAAAATGGCGTGGGGTCCCCCTATTTTTGTTAACCAGCCAGATGAAGCAGACCGCTGAGGCCTGTTTTCAGGCTGTAAGGAGCCAAGATCCATGGACCTTGCCAGCCTGATAATACCAGGCCACAGCAGTCTGCATATCTTGGCTGATTAACAAAAATAGGGGATCCCCTCGAAAAAAATTGGCGTGGGGTCCCCCCTATTTTTGTTAACCAGCCAGATGAAGCAGACCGCTGAGGCCTGGTTTTTCAGGCTGGTAAGGATCCAATATCCATGGACCTTGCAAGCCTGATAATACCAGGCCACAGCAGGCCACTCCAAGACCTTCATATGCTTCTTACGAAGCCATTCCTTTGTTGCCCTGGCAGTGTGCTTGGGATCATTATCATGCTGAAAGGCCCATCCATGTTTCATCTTCAATGCCCTTACTGTTGGAAGGAGGTTTGCACTCAAAGTCTCATGATACATGGCCCCATTCATTCTTTCATGTACACAGATCAATCGTCTTGGTCCCTTTGCAGAAAAACAGCCCCAAAGCATGATGTTGCCACCGCCATGCTTCACAGTAGGTATGGTGTTCTTTGGATGCAACTCAGCATTGTCTCCTCCAAACACGACGAGTTTTGTTTCAACCGAACAAAGCCAGTTCTGGTTTCATCAGACCATATGACATTCTCCCAATACGCTTCTAAATAATCTAAATGCTCTCTAGCAAACTTCAGATGGGCCCGGACATGTACTGGCCTAAGCAAGGGGACACGTCTGGCACTGCGGGATCTGAGTCCCTAGCTGCATAGTATGTAACTGGTAGCCTTTGTTATGGTGGTCCCAGCTCTATGCAGGTCATTCACTAGGTCCCCCCGTGTTGTTCTGGGATTATTAATAGACAAAAAAAAGGACCAGCACATCTAAGCTAGTGTGAATAGGCGTCAACCAAAGAAAGCATATAAGTCAAAAAGACTAATGTTTGCACCATAACTTACCAAGAATGATTACTCTAGAGCATAGGAATTGCATTGCTGCCATAGAAAATGGGAGAAAAAATTGAAAAAAGTGCTATATAATGTATATATGAAATATGTATCCACAACCTGTCCCCTCCCTATTTCTCTGAACTAATCTCCCAATATCTTCCTTCACGTAATCTTCGATCCTCCCAAGACCTCCTACTATCCTCCACACTTATTCGTTCCTCACACAACCGCCTCCAAGATTTCTCCCGAATATCCCCCATCCTCTGGAATTCCACGCCTCAACATGTACGATTATCCACCACCCTTGGATCCTTCAGACGGAACCTGAAAACCCATCTTTTCAGGAAAGTCTACAGACTGCAATAACCATTACGTCTTGCCGCCACCACCCGAGCTTCCACCTTGCCACCACCACCCGAGCTTCCGCCTCCCGCCCAAGCTGTGCCTCGCCGCCACCACCCTAGCTGCCGCCTCGCCGCCACCACCAGAGCTGCCGCCACCACCACCAGAGCTGCCACCTCGCCGTCACCACCACCAGAGCTGCCGCACCCCCGACCTTCTGTTTCTTCCCCATTATCCCGTAGAATGTAAGTCCGCAAGGACAGGGTCCTCTCCCCTCTGTACCAGTCTGTCATTGTAAATTTGATTACTGTAAACAATATCTATAACTTTGTATGTAACCCCTTCTCATGTACAGCACCATGGAATTAATGGCGCTATATAAATAAATAATAATAATAATGTATCTGCAAAAATTGCTATGAAAAAAGGAAGATTCTTAGCACATAGATTGGCCAATATATGTGTGCCCAATTACCATGTCAAGGTGTCCTTCGTAAATTGGGTCCCTATCCTGTAATGTCACCTCTCTTGGGCAAAAAAGCCTACAATTTATTGGGCAGGAATGGCTATTGGGAGTGGGAATGTACATGTTCAAAAGGCTTTAATACAAATATACAAAAGAAAGGATAAGCACATCTAGGCTAATGTGAATAGGCGCCAACCAAAGAAAGCATATAAGTCAAAAAGACTAAGGTTTGCACCATAGTTTACCAAGAATGATTACTTTAGAGGATATGAATTGCATTGCTGCCATAGAAAATGGGAGAAAAAATTGAAAAAAGCACTATATAATGTATATATGAAATATATATCTGCAAAAATTGCTCTGAAAAAAGGAAGGTTCTTATCGCATAGATTGGCCAATATATGTGTGCCCAATTACCAGTCAAGGTGTCCTTCATAAATTAGGTCCCTATCTGTAATGTCACCTCTCTTGGGCAAAAAAGTCTACAATTTATGGGGCAGGAATGGAACAGCTAATCTGCTTAAAATCACCTGTGGCTGTTGGGATTATTGCTCACCATTCTTGTGATAATTTTGACCCCTCGGGTAGGATCTTGCATGGAGCCCCAGATCGAGGGAGATTATTGGTGTCTTCCATTTTCTTATTATTGCTCCCACAGTTGATTTCATCACACCAAGCTGCTTGCCTATTGCAGATTCAGTCTTCCCAGCCTGGTGCAGGGCTACAATTTTGTTTCTGGTGTCCTTCACAGTGGTTATGCCACAAGTGGAAATTCGTAAGGGTCGTAAAAACGTCCTGATTTTGGACCGTTGCATGTTTTATGCGGATCATTCCACGACGGTGCCTTCCTACTGTATCTGGTGAGGAAGTTCGGACATTTCTTAAGAGGTCGGTCCTGCTGGGACAGAATCTTGCATTGTTGGTGACCAATACTATTTTCCACCATTTCAAAATTTCATATAATATTTCTGGATTGTTTTTCATTTTGACTCTTATATAGTGTACCTAAATGTCGTTAAGAAGATCGCTAACGGCGATAGCGTCGTTAACTATATCGCTAAATGTGCCGCATTTAGCGATATAGAAACAATCCTGCTAGCGATCGCATTAGTATGCGTCGTTATTGTGATCGCTAGCGGATTGTTTAGTGTGGCATACCCTTAAGACAGCTCTTTGGTTTTCACCAAAGTGGAGTTTGGAGTGTGACTGTTTGATGTTGTGGACAGGTGTCTTTTATACTGATAACAAGTTCAAACAGGTGCCATTACTACAGGTAATGAGTGGAGGACAGAGGAAATTCTTAAAGAAGAAGTTACAGGTCTGTGAGAGACAGAAATCTTGCATTTTTTAGGTGACCAAATACTTATTTTCCACCATAATTTGCAAAATAAATCTTGCCAAGTCAGATAAGGTGATTTTCTGGATTTGTTTTCTCATTTTGACTCTTATAGTAGTGGTCTACCTATAATGTCAATTACAGGCCTCTCTCATCTTTTTAAGCGGCAGAAGTTGCACAATTGGTGTCTGACTAAATACTTTTTGTCCCCACTGTATATCATTTTTTATGTTTTGGCGCTTTTACACAATAAAATCTATTTTTTAAAAAATTTAGTTTTCTGCTGACTGAGGTGTATGGCAGCTTGTTTTTTGCGGAACAAGATGATGTTTTCAGCGGTACCATCTTTATTTTTATCTGTCTTTTTGCTCACCTTTTATTACACTTTTCGTTCCGCATTATGATAATAAAGTATTGTTTTTTGCCTTGTTCTTTATTTGTTTATGGTATTCTTTAAAGGGGTTAACTAGTGATACAGTTTTATAGGTCGGTCATTGCAGATGTAGCAAAGCCAAATATGTGTACTTTTATTGTTTTTTTTTAATACAAATATTTATTTATGGATACAATATACTTTGATTTTTTATTATTATTTTAGATTTTTAAAAAATATTTTTACAATTATTTTAAAAAATTGTTTTCCCTTTTTAACTTTCTATCTTTGTCCCACTATGAGACTTTCATTTTTTGCAGGCTGATTGCTTGTACAGCACAGGGATGCAGCAGCATCCCTGTGCTTGTACTGTACAAACTGTCAGCTCTGCACTGACAGAGAAAGTTGCTGATCATGCCCTGCGCATGCTCAAGCAACTTTCCTGGCTCTGGTGGCCCAGATGTCATCATGACGACATCATGTCACCATGTCAGCGATTGGGGGTCTTCGATCCAAGGGCAGAGGGGCCGTCATTCGTCTGCCGGCTCCCGGAATGCTGCGATCACGCTTAATTGCAGCATTTAGGGGGTTAAAGTGCCGGGAGCAGTGCATGACCACTCCTGGCACTTAGTGCCAGAAGTCAGCTGTCAAAATCAGTGTGCATGGGCGATCATGGTGATTTAATAATCTGTCCTTGGTCATATAGGCCCAGGGCAAAGGGACGTATTAGTACAACAAATGTCAGAAATGGGTTATGGGTTAAATAAATTATTAAATGCAGGGTGACTGTATGCCATTCTTCTTTTGAGGTTAACATCATCAGGGTATTCCATTCCCTCTCCCTCAGAGTAGCAGTCATATACCATCCCCCACGCTCACTCACCCACTTCCATTACCACTTTTCTGCCTTGTTACCACACTTCATGTCCTCAGAATTGCCAACCGTTATCCTGGGAGACTTCAACAGCCCCACCTCCCAACTGCATCCCAGCTTCTATCTCTGCCCATTTCTCATGGCCTCTCACAACTTTCAACCTCTGAGACACACAAAGACGGAAATACCCCTGATAGAGTCTTTGACCAGCTCTGTTCAATCTCCTACCTAGACAACTCACTTTTTACCCTTTCTACCTAATGAAATTAGGACTAACCACAACTTACACATTTTTAGGCGCTCCCTAAAAACACATCTGTTTAGGGCAGCCTATCATGTTCCCTAATCAAAGTCCTTTTTATTTATAGCCTAGTCTCTATTTCTCTTAATTTAATTCACCATCAAACTCAACTGTACCCAAAAGCCTCATGCAGCCTTTATCTAACCCCATTTTCTCAAGATGGTAGGACCATCATTGTAAATAAGCACCTGTACTTTATGTCACCCTCACCTCATTGTAGATAATAAGCTTTGAAGAGCAGGGTCATCATTATTTTTGTTTTAATTGTTTGATTATCGTTAACTTTGTAACTTATGACTGTTTTATATGAACTGCTGCAGAATATGTTTGCACTATGTAAATAAAGGTTATTATTATTAGTAGATTGAAGATTATGAAGTTCAAGCTCTTAGCTTTGCCATGTGTAGGAGGAAACAATCTTTGACGTGACCACAACTGCACAAATGAGGGCTGACTGCTGTGCTGACAGAGGGTGGAGTAGGGTGAACATGACAAAATGCTGGACTGTGAGGTGCAGGCACGGATGTTATAATGGATTGAGAAAGATGTCATGTGCTCTGTGTCTGAGATCTGTCAAAAAAAGCAGGCATGTCCACTTCCTTAACAGATGACGGGCTCTCACTCACCACGACTGTAGTGGGTAAAGAAGTTTAGGATCTGCGGATGGAGAACTGTGCGAGAACACTTGCCACATTGACGGAGGAGAAAGTAGCAGCTGATGTGGTTAATGGCCGATCGGTGGTTGGCGAGGCCCACTAGTCAGCATTTTAGGGCAGTGAGATTCACAGACTGACACATGTTAATCACGCATGTTCCAGTTCATGCATCTAATAGGCAAATTATTGGATTTTTAGCTTCCAGCTTTTTACAAAGTTGGCAGATAACGAGAGCGGAGTCATCCTTTGTGGTCTCAAAAAAGGGCCAGGCGAGCCAACCCTTGCTGCCCTTGCAAACTTCAAACCCGCGACTGCTGCTTGCCACAGCCAGAATTATAACTGAGGATGCAGTGCTTGTCGTGGTTGCATCACTCACTATGGGGAAGTCGTATTGCAACCTACTCGACTTTCTCCTCCTCCACCTCCTCTGAAGAGCTACTCAGCTGCATGCCTTTGAGTTCACACCAAGTGGAATCTACAACTAAATCATCATCCTCTCTGTTCTCCCATTCCTCACCCTGAGAATCACCATATTTTTCTTCCTGCCCTCATAGTACAGTGCAATCCACGTGTGCCTCAGGTATCTGCATCTCATCAGGATCACCTACACCCCCGGGGGGTTGACGTCTGATGACGAGGGTCTGGATTCTTATCGGACTCAACTTCGTCCATCCCCTGTTCCAACTGAACAAATTTTTGACCATCAGTGCAGATGCTTTCCTCCTCTTGAGTCTGTGAATCTGTGATGCCCATGGAATAGAATGTGCAAACAGCTCTGAAGACTCACCAATATGTGGTTCACCACCATCAGTTGGGCGGTTGGATAGTTGTGCTGCGGGGGGAAACAAGGGTAATTGGGTTGCCACTTATGAGGACTGTGCTGTGTGTGAGGTTAAGGTGGAGGAAGAGGAGGAGAGATCACTTGATGCAAAGCTTGCTATCCACTGGAGCACTTTCTGTCCCTCCTCTACAAGGCATACCCATGTGCTGCTGCCGAAGAAAGAGAGTCGAGTAGCCTTTCCAGTAGCAGAAGTTGTCAAAATGCTGCACAATTTGTCACTGCAGCATAACAAACCTACGTCTCATCTCTCATATCATTCCTGTCTCACACTAAACAGCTATTCAGTACTTTCAATTCTCTTCTCATCCCCCAGCTCCCCCTCCCTATCCACTCATCTCAGCTGAAGACTTTGCCTCATTCTTTAATCAGAAGATTGAAAACATAAGTCAAAGCTTTTGCCTAAAGTCCTCACAGCCCCTCCTTATAACTACTCAACACTCCTCCTCCAAAACCAACTTCTCCACCATCACGGAAGATCAACTTTCCTCTTTATTTTCCAAATCATGTCTCACCACCTGTGAACTTGACCCAATCCCTTCCCACCTCATTCCAAACCTTACAACAGTCTTCATCCCAAAACTAATCCACAACTTCTACCAGTCACTAACAACTGTTGTCTTCTCCTCATGCTTCAGTCATACCTTGATCACACTCATCCTCAAAAAGTCCTCCCTTGACCCATCCTTTGTGTATAGCTACCGTCCCATATCACTTCTCTCCTATGCCTCAAAACTAATGGAACAACACATCCATTTTAAACTGTCCTCAAATCTATCCTTCTGCTTCCTCTTTGACCGGTTACAATCTGACTTCCGACCATACCATTTCACTGAAACTGCTCTGACTAAAGCCGATAACGACATGCTAACTGCCAAATCCAAGCGACACTACTTTGTCCTCTTCCTCCTGGACCTGTCATCTGCCTTTGACACAGTGGACCATTCCCTCTTACTACTGACTCTTTCATCTCTTGTCATCACAGACTTGGCCCTATCTTGGATCTCCTCATACCTAACAGACCAGACATTCAGAATCTCTCACTCACACACCAACTCCTCATCTCGCCCTCTGTCTGTCAGTGCCCTCCAAGGTTCAGTTTTAGGGTCCCTGCTCTACTCCATCCACACCTTTGGCCTGGGATAGCTGATAGAGTCTCATAGCTTTCAGTATCACCTCTTTGCTGATTACACAGATCTACCTCTCTGGAACTGATATCACCTCCTAACCAGAATCCCACAATGTCAGTCCTCTATTTCATACCTGTTCTCTGTTAGGCTTCTAAAACTTGGTTAAAGCCGAATTCATCATCTTTCCACCATCTCATTCAATCCCCCTAACTGACCTATCCATCATAATCAATGGCGTGACTATGATCTCTCATTCATATATAAGATCCAAGCCCTTCTCCCTTCATACCAACTCAAACTCAAAAATATTTCCTGAATCCGCAGATTCATCAACATTTAATCTGCAAAAACACTAATGCATGTCCTTATCTCCCGCCTTGACTACTGCAACCTCCTGCTTTGTGGCCTCACTTCTAAAACTATCGCACCCATCCAATCTATCTTAAAATCTGCTGCCCGCCTAATCCACCTATCACCCCGCTATACCCTGGCTTTTCCCCTCTGTTAATCCCTGCACTGGCTCCCCATTGCCCAGAGACTCCGGTTCTGAACCCTAAGTTCATACAAAGCAGTCCAAAACCTGTCTCCTCCATACATCTGTGACCTAGTCTCCTTGTACTTACCTGCACGCAACCTCTGATCATCACAAGATATGCTTCTCTACTGCCCTTTTATCTCCTCTTCCCACAATTGCATAGAAGATTTCTCCTGTAGATCCCCTCTACTCTGGAACTGTGTCCTTCAACATATCATACTCTCGCGTACCATGGGAACCTTCAAAAGGAACCTGAAGAAATACCTTTTCCGACAAGTCTACAACCTACACTAACCATCGTTCCACCATACCGCTGCACAAGCAGCTCTACCCTCACCTATTATGTCCTCACCCATCCTTTGTTGACTGTGATCCCTCACTCACAGGGTCCTCTCTCCTCCAGGAGTCAGTGACTTGTATTGTTAAAAAATATTGTATTTGTATTTATTATGTATACCCTTTTCACAAAAATAGCGCTATAACAATAAATAATAATACCGCTGTGTGGCTGCCAAGGAAAGGGATTCGAGTAGACAGTACAGTAACTTAAGTTTTCAAAAAACTGCGCAATTATAATATTTCTACTCTGTGAAATTGATGACACTTGAGTAGTGTGTCAATAATTTTGGGAAATGTTTGTACTCCAAGTTGGGTCTCGTTCATGTGTGTTGCCTGTAACAGTAGGGTTCCCAGACCAGCAGGCCTGCAATTACTTTCAGTCAATTAGCTGTGTTACTATCATTACATTTTTATAACATTTGTGGTAAACCAAGCTGATTCTTGTGCCACCTGAGTGTGGCTGATCAATAATCACGTTTAAAATGTTGCATGAGGTCAGGGCTTCCAGCACAGCATGCTTACACTGGTCCCTCACCCACCTCATCTTAATTGAAACTTCAATTTGAAGCTGTAAATACTGTCCCAGACCTTGATACCTCATGCATGGCTCATGGCTGACTGCTTATAGAACCTATTTCTTTTTCCACATTGACTTGAATAGTTTAGTCTTCACTTGCATCTGGATAGGGCTGTCTACGCTTTATACATAGACAGATACAGTATCATTACCTGTTGTGAAGGAAACCCCGGTTCCTTCCACGTCACCAATGTGACGTAACTACACAGTCACAGCTCTCCGGCGCCCCCTTTGTCTCTCAGGTCAGTAAGGGAACTGCACCTAGAGCAAATGGCTGCCTGGGAGGATGTCCTGTTACCCACTTGGTATTCTAAGATTCGTGATCAAAGTAAAAGCATCAGCCGAAAATTAATTTTATGATTTAATTGCCTTAAGAGCGCACTAGATAATTACAGAAACACACAGTAAGCTATACAACGGAATTACAGTGGATTTGCAGTCTGAGTAAAATATTTCAATAAGGTACAGGGCTAAGAGGAATTAGCTAAAGGTCAATGTTACCAGGCTGTAGGTTGCATGTGGACACCGGGAGCGCTGCGATCCACAGGTAAGAATCTTGGTTGCCGGACAGTCCCCAAAACGTGTGCCGCTGCTCCCTTGGCAGATCTGTCCCCTGTTCCTTCTTAGATCTTCATCGTCTTGTTCTTCTGTGAGAATAGGGAGAGTCTGCCATCTGCTCACAGTTCTTAAACCTGCTAGGTCCCTCCCCTCGGTGTCTGAGGGAGGGCTAATAATCTCCACCCTTAACTCCCTGCAGAATTTATTCCCAATATCTAAGAAAGGGGTTAACTTTCTCCAGGACGATTGGATCAGGACACGAGAGGTACCAGCGAATGCAGTTTGTTTTGCTTGTCACGTGGAGATCAAACATGGCCCGATTGTCCCTCCACTCAATCTCTATAGCTCAGGTCCCCGAGCCATCACTGACTCGGGAGTCGCACTGTCAGAAGCCCGAGGTCCGCAGGATCACGCAGATATTTTTTATGAGTCTGTACCTTGAAAGATGTGCTCATAATTCATAATCCTAGAACGGAGTCGTAGTGGCTGGGAGAGACAATGGATGTGTTTTCTGTGTCTAGCTGACAGGTATAATCTAATTGAAGCCCCCAGGCATCTCCAGGCCCCATGCTGGCGTGGCTCCGAAGTCCTGTTTTGGCCTGACCTACTTAGCATACTAAAGACTTTGTTATTCACAGAGGAGCCTAAACCTGTTGTCTTCAATATTCCTACAGGTCATGGGGTTTAGGAGCAGTTAGCTGCCTGTGGCTGTGAATTCAGACAAAATGGCAGCTGGGACAGGTCAGCTCAGACATGAGGCGAGCATTAGGCCCCATATTTAAGATGGTGGCTGTTCCTTCATCACACCTCCCTGCTTTAGAGGGCGCTAGGGGGTATCACATTCCTGTGTTCCCCCATGTGCTCTTCCGCACCCTCTCCTTGCCGAGACCACCCATCAGCGTTACCAGGGTCCCTACCTCTTTTGTGGCGAATGGTGAAGTGGTACTGCTGGAGAGCGAGGCTCCAGCGTAGCAACCTCCCATTCATCCCAGAGACCGTGTTTAACCAGATGAGGGGGTTGTGGTCTGTTTCCACAGTGAATTGGCATCCGTACAAGTATGGCTGCAGGCGCTGCAGGGCCCACACAATTGCCAGACATTCCTTCTCCATCGTGGAATAGGCCACTTCCCTCGGCTGGAGCTTCCGGCTCAGGTACAAAATGGGGTGTTCATGGCCCGTAGTGTCGACCTGGCTGAGCACAGCACCGAGGCCGAAGTCACTAGCGTCAGTCTGCACTAAGAATGGCCGCGTGAAGTCGGCTGCCTGTAGTACAGGAGAGCTAGAAAGGGCGGTCTTGAGTGCCTGGAAAGCTGTCTTGCAGGCGACTGTCCTGTCGACTGCGACGGGCAGCCTTTTCTTGGTGAGGTCCGTCAGGGGCTTGGCCAGGGCACTATAGTGTGGGACAAACCTCCTATAGTACCCAGCAGTCCCCAAGAAGGACATCACCTGCTTCTTGGTCCTAGGGGTAGGGCAAGATCCACCTTCCCAGGCTCTGGCTTCAGAGCTCCCCCACCTACCCGGAGTCCCAGGTAGTGGACCTCACTCATACCCAGCTGGCATTTTTCCGGCTTAATTGTCAAGCCTGCTCGCTGGATCCATCCTATCACCTGTGCCAGGTGCTCTAGGTGATCCTCCCAGGTGGGACTGAAGATGGCAATGTCATCCAGGTACGCAGTCGCATACCCTTCCAGTCCCTCGAGCAGCGTGTTGACCATCCGCTGAAAAGTGGCAGGGGCATTCTTCATGCCGAAGTGCATCACCGTGGACTCGTACAGTCTGAATAGGGTGATAAAGGCAGAGCGTTCCCATGCCCCAGGGGTCAGGGGAATCTGCCAATAGTTACCCCCTGCTCAGATCCATGATTGTCAGGTACCTGTCCCCGGCCAGCTGGTCGAGCAGGTCATCGATGTGCTGCATTGGGTACGCATCGGTGACTGTCACAGCATTGAGCCCCCGGTAGTCCACGCAGAACCGCATAGATCGGTCCTTTTTAGGGACGAGGACTACAGGCGAAGCCCACACGCTGTTGGACGCTTGGATCACCCCCAGCTAGTGTTGAGCGATACGATACTGCAAATATCGGGTATCGGCCGATATTAGCTGTATCGGGCTTTCGATTCCGAGTACCGATATTTTCATCTATCGGATACCGGAATCGGGATTGTCACTGTCACTGTCAGTGTCCGTCGGTCGGGTCTGTCAGGAGTCAGCGGCACTTACCTGGCAGAAGATCTCCGGCGGTCACGGGCTGGACTGCTTCATGGCCGCCATCATCTTTCCCCGGCGGTCACATGCAGTTTCTCGCGATAACTGCAGTGACTGCTGGGTAATCCCGGCCGTAAAGCAGTCAGTCCGATGACGTCACCGCCGGGGAAGCAGGTAATCAGCTGTGCTGCGTTGCGATGACAGGCTCTGCCTGTCATTGCGATGTAGCAGAGCTGGATCGTCGTGGGACAATCGTTACTATGGACTGCGTCGGACAGGTGGTATACTGTTGGTTTGTTTTTTTTCTTTTTTTACAGGAGATCGATGGCGTCGCAGGAATGAGAGTATAATAAAATTAATGAAAACTGTGTTGTCTCTTTTATTTCATTAAAAGACTTTTTTCTTGCTTTGTCTTTTTTTTATACATTTAATAACTTTGGGATTAATAATGGATAGGTGTCTTATTGACACCTCTCCATTATTAACCGGGCTTATTGTCACCGTGCAATCAACGGTGACATTAACCCCTTATTACCCCACTTGCCACCACTACAGGGCAATGGGAAGAGCCGGGTAAAGTGCCACAATTGGCACATCTTTTGATGCAACAAATGTGGGGCTGCTGTAGCCTGGTATTATCAGGCTGTTGAGGGCCAAAATCCATGGGCCTTGACAGTCTTTTAATACCAGGCCGCAGCAGTCTGCATTTTACTTAGCTGGTTAACAAAAATAGGGGGACCCCTACGCCGTTTTTTTTTCGAGGGGATCCCCTATTTTTGTTAACCAGCCAAGCTAAGCAGACTGCTGTGGCCTGGTATTATCAGGCTTGCAAGGTCCATGGATATTGGATCCTTACCAGCCTGAAAAACCAGGCCTCAGCAGTCTGCTTCATCTGGCTGGTTAACAAAAATAGGGGGGAACCCATGCCAATTTTTTTCGAGGGGATCCCCTATTTTTGTTAATCAGCCAAGATATGCAGACTGCTGTGGCCTGGTATTATCAGGCTGGCAAGGTCCATGGATCTTGGCTCCTTAACAGCCTGAAAATCCAGGCCTCAGCGGTCTGCTTCATCTGGCTGGTTAACAAAAATAGGGGGGACCCCACGCCAATTTTTATTCGAAGGGAACCCCTATTTTTGTTAATCAGTTCCCTCTGACGTCACTGATGGTGTCCCTGGCTGACCTGAAGTGAAAGTGGAAAGCAATCAATTAAGCTTTCCACTTCCTCTCCTGTCAGCCAGGAGAGGAACTCATTCATTTGGGGGTTTACTGTGAGGCTGCAGCATTAGCTGCGCTCCCTGCAGTAAACATTAACCCTTTCTGAAGGATTACACCGTGGGACCTGACTGTGCATGGGATAGGTAAGAATAATTTTGCTTTTTTATTTTATTTTTATTACAGGAAATGGTTTTTGCAGTCAAATAAAAGATGGTCAAAAACATGTGTCTTTATTTCATTAAAATGATTTTTAATTAAAGTGTGTGTGTTTTCTTTTTTATTTCATGCAATAGGATTAATAATTGATAGTTGTCTAATTGACAGCTCTCAATTATTAACCTGGCTTAAGGTCACCTTTCAATTGCAATGTGGCTTTAACCCCATATTAACCCATTCGCCACCGCTACAGGGCAATGGGAATAGACGGGCAAAGTGCCAGAAAGGGCGAATCTAATTATAGATTTGTCTTTTCTGGGGTGTCTGGGGGCAGATGTTAGTAGCCAGGGGGGGCAAAAATAATGGTCCCTCTCTGGGCTATTATTATCTGCCCCCATTCGCTGGCTTTGTCTGTCTGGTTGCGAAAATAGGGCGGGAGCCCACGCATTTTTTTTAAACAATTTTACACCTCATATATATATATATATACATGTCATTAAATTTGTGACACATTATATATATATATATTTATAGTTCATACACTTCTACATAGTATAATAGCCGCTAATTCAATTGACGGCTTTTGTGAAAATGCAGAACCCGACATGAAATGACACTTGGTGTTCATAGGGTTAACCATGTCTTTTCATGTCCTTTGCTATCTGATTTGCACAAACAATTACATCAGTCTATGTGTGCAAAATTTCACACCTGTAGGGGTTAATTAAAGGTGTAAATTCGTAGCAAAAAAGTCCGTTTTTTTTACAACAAATTTACACCTTTAATTAACCCCTACAGGTGTGAAATTTTGCACACATAGACTGATGTAATTGTTTGTGCAAATCAGATTGCAAACGACATGAAAAGACATGGTTAACCCTATGTACACCAAGTGTCTTTTCATGTCGGGTGCTTCTGTCTTTTCACAGAAGCCGGCTTTACCCGGCAATTGAATCAGAGGATATTTTACTATGTAGAAGTGTATAAACTATACATATATGTATATATATATGTCACAATGACATGTATATATATATATATATTAAAATGTATTCTATGTGTGTATATTTAGTGTTTACAAGGAAATAAAGGTTTTTTTTTAGTTGCGATATTTTGTTCCCATAGACTTACATGGGACTTCCGGTATCGGAATCGGATATCGGCGATATTTAGTGATATCGGCGATACCATTCCGATCCGATATTTTTAGATATCGAGCAGTATCGCTCAACACTACCCCCAGCTTCTGCATCTCGCCTATCTCTTGGCGTATTTGCTGCTGCAGCTCAAGAGAGACCTGATATGCTGAACGCCAGATCGGGGGGTGATTGCCGTGTCCACGTCATGGATGGCTGTCTCAGTCCTTCCGGGCAGGCTGCTGAACAGCTCCCGAAAGGGGTGTAGGGTGACCCCCAGCTGGGAATGTTGGTCCTCCGAGAGCTGGTGGCCAACCCCACATCCTCGATGAATCCACCCGACTTGGCTTGGGTGAGCAGATCCAGTAGGGTTTCTGCCTTTACTTCCTCAGGAAGGTTGCACACTGGTGGGCACAAGCCTCCCGCTCATGATGGGCCTTCATCATGTTCACATGGAAGGCCTTCCTCCTTCCACGGGTGTGGTCCAGGGTGACTAGATAGGTGATGGCGTTGAGCTGCTCGTGCACAAGGTATGGACCCTCCCAGGCCGCCTGAAGCTTGTTTTGAGGTACGGGGAGCAGTACCCATACCTTTTGACCCACCTGGTAGGTCCGTTCACAAGCATTCTGGTCGTACCACCGCTTCTGGTCAGCCTGGGCTTGGGCCATATTGTCATGAACCAGCCGTGTCAAGGACATCATTCAAGCGCACGACATACTCAATGACAGTCACTCCAGGGGTGGCCAAATCCCCTTCCCATGCTTCCTTCACCAGAGCAAGGACCTCCCGGTAGGCAACCAGCAGGTGTGGGAGTTACCGCTCCCAGTCTCTCCTGTGGGAGTCGACCAACATCTTCAGCATCTGCTTTAAGGTGCCATTGAACTGCTCACACAGGCCATTAGTTTGTGAGTGATACGGGCTGGCTACCAGATGTTGCACCTGTATCTGCTTACAGAGAGACTCCATCGGCTGAGACATGAACTGGGTCCCTCGGTCGGTGAGCATTTCCTGGGGAAACCCCACTCTGGAGAAAATCTCCAGTAAGGCAGTGGCCACTTTGTCGGCCCGAATGGACGACAAAGCTACCGCCTCCAGATACCGGGTGGCATAGTCCACTACCATTAGTATGAAGCATTTCCCAGAGCTGCTGGGAGTGGACAGAGGTCTAATGAGATCCACAGCCACCCTCAAGAAAGGCTCTTTGATGATGGGCAGAGTTACCAGTGGGACTTTGGGGCGCCGCCCCGCCTTCCCCACACTCTGACAGGTGTCACACGAACGGCAGTAGGCAGTCACCTCGTACTCATCCCAGGCCAGTAGAAATGCTGAGCTAGCCTGGCCCTGGTTTTAGTGATCCTTTGGTGTCCGGCCATGGGAATCTCGTGTGTGATCCGCAACAATTCAGCCCTGAACGGATAGGGTACCACTAACTGTCGGTCCCTGGGCCACGCCTCCGGTGAACCCTGCTGGACCGTTACCCGGTACAGCCGTCCCTGGTCCCAGACCACTCGCTCGCGGTCAGACTCCAGGGGAGGCTGTGCCACCTGCTCCTTGAGAGCTTTCAGGCTAGCGTCAGCTTCCAACGCTGCCTGAAATCCCAGACTTGATGTGGCAAGAATTGATGAAACTGCCACATCCTCTGTCAGCTCCCCGGGATCTGTCTCCTGGCCGCTGTCTGACTTGGCAGCCACTTGGTCGGAGAGGGGGAAACCGTCGGACCTCCGCGAGGCTCCTTGGGCTTCGGCGCTCCCACTCCTGGTTACAGCGGCCACGACCGCTGAGACTACGGGTAACGCCGGCTTCCCCTCAGCCCCTAACAAAGTCGCCGGGTCAGGCAGACTTACCTGGCCTCCTGACATCCCCTATGTGGGGAACTCCCCCCTGGGGTTTTACCTGGTGGCTCCGCTCCAGGGACGCCCCCTCCCCCATGGCCTGTTCCTCTTTCTGCAGAGGCCCTGGACTCAGCAGGCTGGATTCCCTTAGGGGCCCTATACTGCCCATAGCAGCCCCTCCCACGGCCTATGAGCTCTATCCTGCAGCCTCCTCACCTGTCCCCACTGTGAGCCCTGTGTGTGTAGTGTCAGTGCATGGCTTACCATCAGGTTTCACTCCCTCCTCCACTGTTGGAGGCACATTCAATACATTAACAATAGCATTCACAGTAGAGTCATAACATTCTTGGGGAGCCGAACTTGGGGGTTCAGTGGCCAAATACTGGGACACTAGCCGCCCCAAATCGGTCCCAAGCAATACATTGGCAGGAATATTTGGTGTTACTCCCACCTCCCGCATCCCCCTCCCGGCGCCCCAGTCCAAATACTTCTTGGCGACGGGCAGCGCCTGTTCAACGCCTCCAATTCCGGAGACGGAATGGGTCTTCCCAGGCACCAAGTCTTGAGGGGACACTACCTCAGGTTGTACCAGGGTTCGTTCAGCGCCTGTGTCCCGCAGTCCCATGACCGCTGAGCGGCCGATGGTGACGAGTTGGTAATTGTCCAGGGACCTCCCACCACCCCCTCCCACACACAAAACAGTGGACGGTTTCTGGGACAGGGATGGGGCCTTAGGGCACTGGGGACACCCAGCCTTAAAGTGTCCTGGCAGGTTGCAATGATGACAACGCCTGGGTTCTGTTCCAGGCCTGGAGATGGCAGCAGGGGGTTACACCCCTTGCACTCTGGGGGCTGGATATGGGGCCGGGGCAGGATTGGGCTTACCCCCTCTCCATGTGCTGCTGGCAGGCTTCTTCGGTTTAGGCGAATGCTGATGGCATACTTGTCTGCCAGGGCAGCTGTAGCAGAAACCACCTTTGGTTTCCGTCACGGAGTAACTGCTGGAGGTCCTCTGGGCAGTTCCACAAGAACTGCTCCATGACAAACAGTTCCTGGACCTCCTGGCGGGTGGTGAGCTCTAGACCTGAGGTCCAGTGCTCCGCCGCTCTCTGCAGGGCCTGCATGTGGTCGGTCCAGGTGTCCTTTGTACCCCGCTGCAGGCTTCAGAACTTCCTGAGGTACAACTCCGGGGTGAGGTTGTAGTGCTGGATCAGGGCCCGCTTGATGCTGTTGTAGTCCTGCACCTCCCCGGCAGGTAAGTCCCCCAAAACTTTCAGGGACTTACCCCTTTAAACGGGGGGTCAGGTACCTTGCCCAATGATCCAGGGCCAGATGGTGTTGGAGGCAGGTTCTCTCAAAGGACAGCAGAAAGGAATCCAGGTCTCCATCCTTTTCAAGCAAGGGAAAGTCCTCCGCCCAGACCTTGGAAGCCTTGGTCTCCGATGGGGCTGGAGCGTCCAGCGGGGGCCCGTGCTGAGCCATCTCCAGTCGCTGCCGGCGCTCCACAGCTTCACGGCATTCTGTATGCTCACGCTCCACTGCTTTCTCTGCCGCCACTTGCTCACGCTCCGATGCTTTCTCTGCCGCCACCAGGAGTCTGTCATGGCTGGCGTCATTACCAGCCTCGAGCTGAGCCATAGCTGCTTGGAAAAGGGCCTCCGATCTGAACAGGCTGGGACGGGCAGGGGTGTGGACAGTCCACTGCGGGACTGAGCACGGGGGTCTGGCTCCTTGGGGAGCCCTGGCTGAGCTCCCCCACGCCTTCATCGGTATCGACCTCCTCATAGACCATAGCATTGGCTTCCCCCTTTGCCTCACTCCTGGTGCCTTCCGCCATCTTGGGAACCTCTGGTTACTGACACAGCTGCAAACCTGACCTTGCACACAACTTATTATATTTACACTCTGACCGTATAGTGCTGGGCTGACCTTAAGACCCCAGCAGTGACAGTTACCGCTGGTAGTCTTTAGTGTCTGGGAGTAGGGGTCCCACGCACACTATTACTCTGATCCCACCACTGCCACCAATGTGAAGGAAACCCCGGTTCCTTCCATGTCACCAATGTGACATAACTGCACAGTCACAGCTCTCCGGTGCCTCCTTTGTCTCTCAGGTCAGTAAGGGAACTGCACCTAGAGCAAATGGCAGCCGGGGAGGATGTCCTGTTACCCGCTGGGTATTCTAAGATTCGCGATCAGAGTAAAAGCATCAGCCCAAAATTAATTTTATGGTTTAATTGCCTAAAGGGCGCAATAGATAATAACAGAAATATACAGTAAGCTATACAATGGAATTACAGTGGATTTGCAGTCAGAGTAAAATATTACAATAAGGTACAGGGCTTAGAGGTATTAGCTAAAGGTCAATGTTACCAGGCTAATAATCTCCACCTTTAGCTCCCTGCAGAATTTATTCCCAATATCTAAGAAAGGGGTTAACTTTATCCAGGATGATTGGATCAGGACACGAGAGGTACCAGCGAATGCAGTTTGTTTTGCCTGTTACGTGGAGATCAAACATGGCCCGATTGGCCCTCCACGCGACCCAATCTCTATATCTCAGGTCCCCGAGCCATCACCGACTCGGGAGTCGCACTGTCAGATGCCCGAGGTCCGCAGGATCACGCAGATATTATTTATGAGTCTGTACCTTAAAAGTTGTGCTCATAATTCATAATCCTAGAACGGAGTCGTAGTGGCTGGGAGAGACAATGGATGTGTTTTCTGTGTCTAGCTGACAGGTATAATCTAATTGAAGCCCCCAGGCATCTCCAGGCCCTATGCTGGCGTGGCTCCGTTCTAAAGCTTTGAAGTCCTGTTTTGGCCTGACTTACTTAGCATACTAAAGACTTTGTTATTCACAGTGGAGCCTAAACCCTGTTGTCTTCAATATGCCTACAGGCCATGGGGTTTAGGAGCAGTTAGCTGCCTGTGGCTGTGAATTCAGACAAAATGGCAGCTGAGATAGGTCAGCTCAGACATGAGGCGAGCATTATGCCCCATATCTAAGATGGTGGCTGTTCCTTCATCACACCTGGCGCTTTGCCACATGACAGTTTTTACTTTCTTCCTGACTTCACCTTCACTAGGAAGAACATCGAGGTCCTTGTTGATTTCTACCTGGGGCAGAAAAGCAATGGCCTCATCGTTGATAATGGCAGAGTGACACTGTTGAAGTGCTCAGTCCACCATTCCAAAATTTGTTTTTTTTCTGTCAGCAGCTTAGAGCCATCTGCGTTGAAGAGAAATGATGAGTTGGATGATTGAGGTCTATATATAGCCTTTAGCGCATCATAGAAGAGTTTCAAGTCATGGCTGTTTGCATAGCTCTGGATTTTGTCAGTATTTTTTTTAAGCCAGCTGTCCTGCATCTCATGTAGCTTTAGCTGTACAGTACCTTTCTTTTTGTGTTGATAAAGTAATTCTTCTAAGCTAGCGACGTGGGGTCATTTTGATGTGCTTTGTATTGCTAATATTTATCTTCTAGGAGTGCCTTTACTTCTTTGTCGCTTTCAACAAGCCAATCTTGGTTACTTCAGGATGCTGGTCCGAGATGCTCCATGACATTATTATAAATAGCATCTTTAAGAATTGTCCACTGTTCTTGAACGCCGGTCTCGTCTGCCTGCCATGTGTCTGACAGTCTGCCGTCAGGGTTACAATGAGACGGTGGCTGATCCAGCAGTCAGCACCACACATGGCTCTCTTTACTCTGTAGTCCATCCCATCTGTCTTCCTAGCAATTATATCGTCAATTAGATGCCAGTGCCTTGAGCATGGATGCATCCATAATGTCTTTTTACGAGTGGTTGGATGGAACTGAGTGTTGGTGATGACAAGGTCATGTGTGTCATACATCTTGAAGCGCACTAGGCTATTACTGTTACACTTGCCAATGCTGTGTCTCCCAATGGCTCCTTCCCAGTTCGGATAGTCTATACCCACTTTGGCATTAAAGGGGTACTCTGGGGAGATAGAAAAAATTTGTACTGCCCTGCCCTCATAAACTATAAAGATCAGATGTCCAGTGCAGTTCTATTAACATTTATAACACTTGTAATTCAGTGTGACAGAAGCTGCTCCTCACTGCTCCAACCTCCTATCTGTGACGTTACATCACACAGCAGTGTGAATCTCCCCGGTGTGAGTAACAGTGAGTCTGAGAAGACTAGTACACTGAATTACAAGTGGTATAAGGATAATAGAACTGCACTGGACATCTCATCTTTATAGTTTATGAAGGCAAGAACAGCGTAAAAATTATTTTATCTCCCCAGAGTACCCCTTTAAAGTCTCTGAGTATAATGAGCTTGTTTGACTGTGGGATTACTGATATGAGTGCATCAAATTCATCATAGAACTTATCCTTAATGTCATTTGGAGTGGTTTTGGTGGGAGCATAGTCACTAATCAGCTTAGCATGCTTCTTGTTTGTAAGTGGAAACTGAAGTATCATCAGGCGGTTGTTGAGTCCCTCTGGAATCTGGGCAATTTTATGAAAAAGGGAAGATCTGATTGCAAATCCGATGTCTGCTTCTCATCATTCATTGCTGCCGCAACCACTTCAGAAAAGTGTATGCAGGTTCATGACTACAGATTTCAGTGATTCAACACTTGCTGCTTTGCCGATCCACCATCATCACAGGACTTTGAAGCACGGCGATTGAAGTCATGACTAGTGCTTGACTTGGATTAAAGTGAGGAAGAGGAAGACCTACATAAAGAATACTTCAAACAAAGGGGGTATAGGACAGATATTCAACTTATCCTTAATGTCACAAACTCACCCACCCTCGCAGAAACCTCAAACACCTCAATTTACAATCGCTCTCTGAGTCCCTCCTCCCTCTCACAGACATAGCCTCACTTAATGACACAAATGCTGCTGCCACATTTTATAACACCACAATAAAAACCACACTTGATTCGGCCGCCCCCCTCACGCAGAGCAAAACTCGTACAATCAACATGCAGCCCTGGCTGACCGGCCTGACCAAAGAACTGAGACGGGCTTCCAGGGTTACCGAGCGGAGATGGAAGAGAACCCATTCTACCGAGCACCTCAACGCATACAAGCAGTCCCTCGCCAGCTTCAAGTCCACGCTCTCTGCCGCAAAACAAACTTACTTTGCATCTCTCATATCCTCCCTGTCTCACAACCCTAAACAGCTCTTCAACACTTTCAATTCTCTACTCCATCCCACAGCACCTCCTCCCTCTCCTCTCATTTCTGCCGAAGACTTTGCCTCCTTCTTTAAGCAAAAGATTGATACTATCAAAGAAGGCTTTGGCCCGCAGCCCCCAATGCCCCTCTTAGCCACTCAGCCCTGTTCTTCCAAAACCAGCTTCACCACCATGACAGAAGATCAGCTCTCCACTCTCCTGTCAAGATCACACCTTACCACTTGCGCACTTGACCCACTCCCGTCCCACCTCATCCCTAACTTTGCCACAGTCTTCATCCCTACTCTCACACACCTCTTCAACCTTTCACTTACAAATGGTGTCTTTCCTTCATCCTTCAAACATGCTTCAATCACACCCATCCTCAAAAAGCCCTCCCTCGACCCATCCTCTGCGTCTAGCTATCGCCCGATATCTCTTCTCCCCTACGCCTCAAAACTACTGGAACAGCATATATATCTTGAACTGTCCTCCCACCTTTCCTCCTGTTCCCTCTTTGACCGGTTACAATCCGGCTTTCGACCGCATCACTCAACTGAAACTGCCCTAACTAAAGTCACTAACGACCTGCTAACCGCCAAGAGCAAGCGACACTACTCTGTCCTCCTTCTCCTGGACCTGTCTTCTGCCTTCGACACTGTGGACCATTCCCTCCTGCTACAGATTCTCTCATCTCTTGGCATCACAGACCTGGCCCTATCCTGGATCTCATCATACCTAACAGACCGAACATTTAGTGTCTCCCTCTCACACACCACCTCCTCACCTCGCCCCCTGTCTGTCGGTGTTCCTCAAGGCTCAGTCCTAGGACCCCTACTCTTCTCCATCTACACCTTCGGCCTGGGACAGCTCATAGAATCCCACGGCTTGCAGTATCACCTCTACGCCGATGACACGCAGATCTACCTATCTGGACCTGACCTCACCTCCCTACTGACCAAAATCCCACAGTGTCTGTCTGCTATCTCAGCCTTCTTTTCTGCTCGCTTTCTCAAACTGAACATGGACAAAACAGAATTCATCATCTTTCCCCCACCTCACTCTACCCCTTCACCAGACCTATCCATCAATGTCAATGGCTGCTCGCTTTCCCCAGTCCCGCATGCTCGGTGCCTTGGGGTGATTATCGACTCTGCCCTCTCTTCCAAACCACATATCCAAGCCCTCGCCACCTCCTGCCGCCTCAAACTCAAAAATATTTCCCGGATCCGCTCATTCCTCAACCATGAAACCACAAAAACACTAGTGCATGCCCTTATCATCTCCCGCCTCGACTACTGCAACCTCCTACTGTCTGGCCTCCCTCTAGCACTCTGGCACCACTCCAGTCCATCCTACACTCTGCTGCACGACTAATCCACCTGTCTCCCCGCTATTCCCCAGCCTCCCCCCTATGCCAGGCCCTTCACTGGCTCCCTATTGCCCAGAGGCTCCAGTTCAAAACCTTAACCATGACATACAAAGCCATCCACAACCTTTCTCCCCCATACATCTGTGACATGGTCTCCCGCTACCTACCTACACGCAACCTTCGATCCTCTCAAGATCTCCTTCTCGACTCCCCCCTCATCTCTTCTTCCCACAACCGCATACAAGACTTCTCCCGGGCTTCCCCCATACTCTGGAACTCCCTGCCGCAAAACATCAGACTTTCACCAACAACGGAGACCTTCAAGAAAAACCTGAAGACCCACCTGTTCCGACAAGCCTACAACCTGAAATGATCCTCAGTGTACTGAACCATCGCACGACCAGCTCTACCCTTTCCTAGTGTATTCTCACCCATCCCTGCAGTCTGTGAGCCCTCGCGGGCAGGGTCCTCTCTCCTTCTGTACTTGTGCGTCCCTTGTCTAGCACATGTTTATTGTACCTGTCTATATTTTCCCCTTTTCATATGTAAAGCGCCATGGAATAAATGGCGCTATATAAATGTATAATAATAATAATAATAATAGTGGCCTTGGTGAGCGCATAGTCACTAATCAGGATAGCACACTTCTTGTTTGTAAATGGAAGCTGAAGTATCATCAGGTGGTTGTTAAGTTACTCTGGAATCTGGGCAATTTTATGAAAAAGGGGAGATTTGATTGCAAATCCCATGCCTGCTTCTCGTCATTCATTGCTGCATCAACCAATCCAGGAAAGTGTGCATCCACCACTACTCTCTGTCAATTTGGCCTTTATCTGCTAAGCACATTTCGCTGAGAGCAGCAATGTCCACGTTGTAGAGAGCTTACTCCTTAGCAATCAGTGCCATTCTTCTTTCTGGTCTGTATGCCTTGATATTATCTAGCAGAATTCTAACATTCCATTTGCCAATGTTGAGTAAATTATTTTCTTTTTTGTGTGTCGACCACTATGAGGGATACCCGCCAGCTGTGGCATGCTGGCCAGGTCAAGTTGTAGCAGACTATAGACTGTTTGAGACACCTTTTCTAGCCCCATCCTCAACACAACTGAGCAGAGTGAATTTAAAAAGATCTACTTTGGACACACAGTGGGTTGCTGAACTCCACTGCTGCTTCGGTCCAGTGGGGAGTGACCTTGTGCCCTGGACCACCTTTGTGTAGGTTCATAATTACAGCTTCCAGTGATTCCGCACTTGCTGCTTTGCTGCTCCACCATCATCACAAGACTTTGCAGCGTGGATATTGTAATCATGACTTGCGCTTGACTTGGGTTAAAGTGAGGAAGAGGTAGACCTACATAAAGAATACTTCAGACAAATGTGGTATAGAACAGATATTCTAAGAAGAACAAAGAATTAATCTCCCGGAAACCTCCTCGTTGTGCCCATTAAATGGCATAAAGCAGGATATTTAGTTTACTGTAAGTGTCCCTCTACACTTCTGTTAAGTTGTGCCTATATAGTAAAATTAGAACTAATTAACCATTACATTTTAGATTTTTTTATGTAATAAACACCAGCAAGGAGATTGCAATTTTCCAGTTACATTTCTGTGTTTATTTAGAAGTGAAGGTTATTTATATGACTAAACATGGCATAGAAGATAAAAGAAATGCAGTCTGTTAAATGATACCACAAAGATAAGTCAAATGCTTCTTGCAGCATTTGCTATCATTACACATTTATTGCATAACTTCACTATGTGACATATGGTTGATGTACTTATACGTAATCATCATCCTGTCCTATTCTTCTTCACTAATGGATGTGTCGATTGATTTAAAGAAGCTGCATCTGTTATGCCTGTGGGTACCCAAACAATATGTTTATATCTAATATGATAATAGGAAATAACAAACAGGCATTTTAGTTACAGCTCATTTAATTTATTTAAATTGCTACAGAAATGTATTCTTATTAGTAATAACGACAGTAATTGTTATTAAGAGATAATGCTGATGGGTCACATATGCTCTGTAAGATTACTACAATAAACATTAGGAATCAAATAATTCATGTTACACTTGTGATTTAAGCATAATGTACAAAGAAATTACAATTATGTATGCGTGAAATGAAAAGGGGAGATACATAACCCAATGCATTCAAACGTGCCTGAAGGACTCCAGTGACTTCTGTAAGAATAGCTGTGCACGCCTCGCTATTCTTGCTGTCAAAAGTGGAACTGCTATGCAAAGCACAGATAGCGCTGGTCCTGTACCAGAGCTCAACGTTGCACCTATCGGGGCAACATCTAATGCCGTGTATAGGTGAGAACCGTCTCATTGTGAAATTGGCATTAGTTCCTCCATTTTCCATTTTAATAAAATATGAATAGAAACTGCCTCATGCCAGATGAAAAAAAAATGGATGAACTGGAGCATTGGTATGACCGAAATGATCTTTGCAAAAAATTTCTCATTTATTGATAACAACCAGAACATTTGTTTACTTTAACTAGATTTCAAAGAAAAATAACTTGTTACTAAATTACAATAAATTTCTATGTTCTAAAAATCAGCAGAAATGTATTAACTGTATAAATGGAGCAAAATAAATTAAGATGATTTATCATAAATGTACAAGTTATTAGCATAAATAGTCATATCCTCTAATTTGTCCATGTGTCTACACAATGGGCTGCCTGACTGTAATAGAACTAAACATTATGGCCCGGATTCATCAACGTGTTTATGCCAGAAAACAAGGTAAAACACTCTGAAAAGACACAAAAATGTGCTAAAATGGGTGGAGCTGGGGCAGGACAGCGTGTGGTTACGGCCATTCAATTAATTAATATTGGCACCAGAAATGTTACTCAAGTCTTTGAGGCATAAGATGAATAAGAATGAATTTGGCATATCTTATTCCTAAGAGGCGTGCAACACTTAATGAACTTAGCACATCTTATGAATGGCAAATTATTAAATTTGGTACATCTTAATCCTGCATACCCCTCATTAAGCCCAACATATGTGTTTCAAGTACAGGCGAGTAAAACAGGTGTGCAAAAACAGACATACACGATTAAGATTTGTTTTTCATTTTTTTCTACCTTTTTTTCTTCACAAAATTCAACACTTGAAAAATACTAGGTAGGTACATGTTTAAAAAGCTAGGACCTGCAACAGGGTGTTTATGGATGTAAAATGTGACTAAAACAGACATACAAAAAATAATAATACTTGTTTGTGACCCACACTTTGTAAGGTAAGCAGTTGAAGTTAAATGTCAGGATTTTGGGAATGTTCTTTCTAAAAAATAATTATTATTTTCTTCTCAAAAAGAATTCCACAAGAGTAGTGTTGAGCGATACGATACTGCAAATATCGGATATCGGCCGATATTAGCTGTATCGGCCTTTCGATTCCGAATACCGATATTTTCGTCATATCGGATACCGGAATCGGGATTGTCACTGTCACTGTCAGTGTCCATCGGTCGGGTCTGTCACTGTCAGTGTCCGTCGGTCGGGTCTGTCAGGAGTCAGCAGCACTTACCTGGCAGAAGATCTCCGGCGGTCACGGCCTGGACTGCTTCATGGCCGCCATCATCTTTCCCCGGCGGTCACATGCAGTTTCTCGCGATAACTGCAGTGACTGCTGGGTAATCCCGGCCGTAAAGCAGTCAGTCCGATGACGTCACCGCCGGGAAGCAGGTAATCAGCTGTGCTGCGTCGCGATGACAGGCTGTGCCTGTCATTGCGATGTAGCAGAGCTGGATCGTCGTGGGACAGTCGTTACTATGGACTGCGTCGGACAGGTGGTATACTGTTGGTTTTTTTTTTTTCTTTTTTTACAGGAGATCGATGGCGTCGCAGGAATGAGAGTACAATAAAAGAAATGAAAACTGTGTTGTCTCTTTTATTTCATTAAAAGACTTTTTTCTTGCTTTGTCTTTTTTTTTATGCATTTAATAACTTTGGGATTAATAATGGATCGGTGTCTTATTGACACCTCTCCATTATTAACCGGGCTTATTGTCACCGTGCAATCAACGGTGACATTAACCCCTTATTACCCCACTTGCCACCGCTACAGGGCAATGGGAAGAGCCGGGTAAAGTGCCACAATTGGCACATCTTTTGATGCAACAAATGTGGGGCTGCTGTAGCCTGGTATTATCAGGCTGTTGAGGGCCAAAATCCATGGGCCTTGACAGTCTTTTAATACCAGGCCGCAGCAGTCTGCATTTTATATGGCTGGTTAACAAAAATAGGGGAACCCTCACGCCGTTTTTTTTTTCGAGGGGATCCCTTATTTTTGTTAACCAGCCAAGCTAAGCAGACTGCTGTGGCCTGGTATTATCAGGCTTGCAAGGTCCATGGATATTGGATCCTTACCAGCCTGAAAAACCAGGCCTCAGAGGTCTGCTTCATCTGGCTGGTTAACAAAAATATGGGGGACCCCACGCCAATTTTTTTCGAGGGATCCCTATTTTTGTTAATCAGCCAAGATATGCAGACTGCTGTGGCCTGGTATTATCAGGCTGGCAAGGTCCATGGATCTTGGCTCCTTAACAGCCTGAAAATCCAGGCTCAGCGGTCTGCTTCATCTGGCTGGTTAACAAAAATAGGGGGGACCCCACGCCAATTTTTTTCGAGGGGATCCCCTATTTTTGTTAATCAGCCAAGATATGCAGACTGCTGTGGCCTGGTATTATCAGGCTGGCAAGGTCCATGGATCTTGGCTCCTTAACAGCCTGAAAATCCAGGCCTCAGCGGTCTGCTTCATCTGGCTGGTTAACAAAAATAGGGGGGACCCCACGCCAATTTTTTTCGAGGGGATCCCCTATTTTTGTTAATCAGCCAAGATATGCAGACTGCTGTGGCCTGGTATTATCAGGCTGGCAAGGTCCATGGATCTTGGATCCTTAACAGCCGAAAATCCAGGCCTCAGCGGTCTGCTTCATCTGGCTGGTTAACAAAAGTAGGGATGGACCCCACGCCAATTTTTTTCGAGGGGATCCCCTATTTTTGTTAATCAGCCAAGATATGCAGACTGCTGTGGCCTGGTATTATCAGGCTGGCAAGGTCCATCGATCTTGGCTCCTTAACAGCCTGAAAATCCAGGCCTCAGCGGTCTGCTTCATCTGGCTGGTTAACAAAAATAGGGGGACCCCACGCCATTTTTCGAGGATCCTTTTTGTTATCACAAGATATGCAGACTGCTGGCCTGGATACAGGCAATCATGATCTTGGCTCTTTGAATCCGCTCACGTTCTTCTCTGGCTGTTACTGGCCACGCATTTTTCGGACCTATTGAATCAGTACCCTGATGGCTGACCTGAAGTGAAAGTGGAAAGCAATCAATTAAGCTTTCCACTTCCTCTCCTGTCAGCCAGGAGAGGAACTCATTCATTTGGGGGTTTACTGTGAGGCTGCAGCATTAGCTGCGGTCCCTGCAGTAAACATTAACCCTTTCTGAAGGGTTACACCGTGGGACCTGACTGTGCATGGGATAGGTAAGAATAATTTTGCTTTTTTATTTTATTTTTATTACAGGAAATGGTTTTTGCAGTCAAATAAAAGATGGTCAAAAACATGTGTCTTTATTTCATTAAAATGATTTTTAATTAAAGTGTGTGTGTTTTATTTTTATTTCATGCAATAGGATTAATAATTGATAGTTGTCTAATTGACAGCTCTCAATTATTAACCTGGCTTAAGGTCACCTTTCAATTGCAATGTGGCTTTAACCCCATATTAACCCATTCGCCACCGCTACAGGGCAATGGGAATAGACGGGCAAAGTGCCAGAAAGGGCGAATCTAATTATAGATTTGTCTTTTCTGGGGTGTCTGGGGGCAGATGTTAGTAGACAGGGGGGGCAAAAAATAATGGTCCCTCTCTGGGCTATTATTATCTTCCCCCATTCGCTGGCTTTGTCTGTCTGGTTGCGAAAATAGGGCGGGAGCCCACGCATTTTTTTTAAACAATTTTACACCTCATATATATATATATATATATATATATATATATATACATGTCATTGAATTTGTGACACATATATATATATTTATAGTTATAGTTCATACACTTCTACATAGTATAATAGCCGCTAATTCAATTGCAGGCTTTTGTGAAAATGCAGAACCCGACATGAAATGACACTTGGTGTACATAGGGTTAACCATGTCTTTTCATGTCCTTTGCTATCTGATTTGCACAAACAATTACATCAGTCTATGTGTGCAAAATTTCACACCTGTAGGGGTTAATTAAAGGTGTAAATTCGTAGCAAAAAAGTCCGTTTTTTTTACAACGAATTTACACCTTTAATTAACCCCTACAGGTGTGAAATTTTGCACACATAGACTGATGTAATTGTTTGTGCAAATCAGATTGCAAACGACATGAAAAGACATGGTTAACCCTATGTACACCAAGTGTCATTTCATGTCGGGTGCTTCTGTCTTTTCACAGAAGCCGGCTTTACCCAGCAATTGAATCAGAGGATATTTTACTATGTAGAAGTGTATAAACTATACATATATGTATATATATATGTCACAATGACATGTATATATATATATATATATATATATATATGTATTCTATGTGTGTATATTTAGTGTTTACAAGTAAATATAAATAAAGGTTTTTTTTAGTTGCGATATTTTGTTCCCATAGACTTACATTGGACTTCCGGTATCGGAATCGGATATCGACGATATTTAGTGATATCGGCGATACCATTTCGATACGATATTTTTAGATATCGAGCAGTATCGCTCAACACTACACAAGAGACATCTGCACTTCCAAATGTACCAATACCTGGTTTAAAAACAACAGTATCACTGTGCTTGATTGGCCAGAAAACTCGCCTGACCTTAACCCTATGGGGTATTGTCAAGAGGAAGAAGAAAGACACCAGACACAACAATGCAGATGAGCTGAAGGCTGCTATCAAAGCAGAAATGAAAGTCCAGCTCACCAGTGCAGCATACCAGGGATCGGAGCAAGGAACCGTTGTGTCAGACGTGGAACATTGCAAAAGGAGAAAATCCAGCTCAACGATGGAGTAAAGATAAAATGGATCTTTATTCACTTGTAGTTACAAGTGAATAAAGATCCATTTTATCTTTACTCCATTGTTGAGCTGGATTTTCTCGTTTTGCTATCAAAGCAACCTGGGTTTCCATAACACCTCAGCAGTGTCACAGGCTGATCGCCTACATGCCACTCCGCATTGATGCAGAAACTGATGCAAAAGGAGCCCCGACCAAGTATTGAATACATTTACTGAACTTACATTTCAGTAGGACAACATTTCGGATTTTAAAATTATTTTTCAAGCTGGTGTTCTAAAATATTCTAATTTACTGAGATAATGACTTTTGGGTTAATCATCAACATTAACAGAAGTAAGCCATTGAAATAGATCACTCTGTTTGTAATGAATATATAATATATGAGTTTCACTTTTTGTATTGAAGAACTGAAATAAATTTATGATATTCTAATTTAATGAGAACCACTTGTATATGATATACTTTTTGGGGGGCATAATTAGATTTTTTGTTATGTGGCTTTTTTTGTTATCAGGCCTCTGCTAAAAAGCTGAAGATGAGGAGGAATTTCATATTTCTTCACAACAATAAATACCTCAAAATCCACAAAAAAAATGCTTTGCTACAAGAAGATCAAAATTCTGGAATGTCCCAGCCAGAGACCAGAGTTTAATCCAATTGAAAATCATTGGTTAACCTGAAGAGGGCTTTACACAGCAGATGCCCTCACAAACTGATAGATTTGGAACAAGGAAGGAAAAGTCACCAAAGATTGCCAATTCTAGATGAGTCAAGCTGATAGACTCATGCAAAAAGATTGAAAGCTGTTATAAATTCAAAGATTACTTCAGCAAAATATTATTTTAAGAGTGTGTGTGTGTGTGTGTGTGTGTGTGTATATATATATATATATATATATATATATATATACAGTACAGACCAAAAATTTGGACACACCTTCTCATTCAAAGATTTTTCTGTATTTTAATGACTATGAAAATTGTAGAATCACACTGAAGGCATCAAAACTATGAATTAACACATGTGGAATTATACATTACACTTTACAAAAAAGTGTGAAACAACTGAAAATATTTCTTATATTCTAGGTTCTTCAAAGTAGCCACCTTTTGCTTTGATTACTGCTTTGCACGCAGAAAAGGTGAACGGCTGGACTCTACATGCCTGGTTCCCCAATGTGAAGCATGGAGGAGGAGGTGTGATGGTGTGGGGGTGCTTTGCTGGTGACACTGTTGGGGATTTATTCAAAATTGAAGCGGTGAGCGGTCCAGCTCACCCCAAACCATCTCGATTGGGTTCAGGTCTGGTGACTGTGGAGGTCAGGTCATCTGGTGTAGCACCCCAACACTCTCCTTCTTGGTCAAATAGCCCTTACACAGCCTGGAGGTGTGTTTGGGGTCATTGTCCTGTTGAAAAATAAATGATGGTCCAACTAAACGCAAACCGGATGGAATAGCATGCTGCTGCAAGATGCTGTGGTAGCCATGCTGGTTCACTATGCCTTTAATTTTGAATAAATCACCTACAGTGTCACCAGCAAAGCACCCCCACACCATCACACCACCTCCTCCATGCTTCACGGTGGGAACCAGGCATGTAGAGTCCATCTGTTCACCTTTTCTGCATGCAAAGCAGTAATCAAAGCAAAAGGTGGCTACTTTGAAGAACCTAGAATATAAGACATATTTTCAGTTGTTTCACACTTTTTGTAAAGTGTTTTGTATAATTCCACGTGTTAATTCATAGTTTTGATGCCTTCAGTGTGATTCTGCAATTTTCATAGCCATGAAAATACAGAAAAATCTTTGACTGAGAAGGTGTGTCCAAACTTTTTGTCTGTACTGTATATATACAGTATATATATATATATATATATATATATATATATATATATTAGGGTGCCAAGGAAATGCATGGTAAAAATTAAGTAGCAAGTTTTTGAAGGTCTTACCTCCTAATTTTGTTCCGTTTTGGTCATAGATATTTTATAATTTTCTTTTTTTAAGATTAGTTATCATTTACTGGTTGCTCAATGGCACATCATATTGCAGTTTTAAATGTTTGTTAAGTATTTATCGTCATGCATATCCCGCATTATGAATGGTATGTTATGCCGTTTACCGATCAGATCAATTGATTTTATATTTTGATAGATCGGGCATTTCTGAAAGCGGCAATACCAAATGTGTGTATATATATATATATATATATATTTTTTTTTTTTATTATTATTTTTTTTAACCCTTTAATTTTCAATGGGGCGAAAGGGGGTGATTTGAACTTTTAGGTTTTTTTTTTTTAAATTTTAGTTTTTAAATTTTAGTGGTTATTGTGTGAACAATATTGTGGAAAATGAGAAACATGAAATAATTTGCATGCCTTGAGCAAGTGGTAAATCTAAATTTAATGTCAACATATTTTACATGGTGAATCCTTATGCCAAAAGGAAAAATTTGAGGGGTAAGACTTACCAATTTGCAAACTTCATTTTTCCTTGGCACCCTAATATATATATATATATATATATATATATATATATTTAATAACATTTTTCTTTTTCCACAATTTATTTTTCAATTGAATTATACAAGTTATTGGTGACATTTGTTAGCGTTTGAAAAAGTCCTGAAAGGATTCTTCTTTGTATGATTTTTTTTACATGACAAAAACCTGGCATTTTAACAGGGGTGTCTAGACTTTTTAGATCCACTGTATTCATTTACTTAGCTTATGGTGTTGTCTATTAAATGTGTCTGAAAAGTATAGATTTTGCTCTTTACAATACTGCCGTTAGAGGGAAGGGTTATTCTGGAATTTGCTTGCATGATTGCTGTGAGGTTTTTCTTTACAACCATCCACTTTGCGTTGGTACTGTGTGGCGTCAATTATTTCTGTGGTGTTGTTTGTAGGGTGATGTGACCTGGAATCATGGGCACTCAGCTTTGCAGCATGGGTGCTGTGAGACACAAAGTTGCCCACCCTGCTGGGCACTGACATTGTGATGGTGGTTTGCGCATGGCTCCACACCTTTTAGGCTAGGGACCAACTAAGTGGTTCACCGTGACATGGCAGTGGACTTTATACAGTCTGATCAGAATGTTAAACTAAGAACCTCAAGTTCAGTTTGTAAATTTCTTGCCTAGCGGCATTAGATCAAATGTATGATATTTGGATATGAGGTCAATGTCTTTTTTACAGTTCACGCATATGAATACTAATAGGATTACAGTCATAGCTAGTAGTAGTAGTAGGAAGATTCTATTAATTATCGACATCATATCTAAATTCACTGTTACACTAAAAACTAGTTTTAGGGTTAACTCTAGTGCTCTACTTAAAAGAACTAGTCATCAGGATTTTATACACCAAGCTAATGGCATAAGAATAAAAACTATTTAATGGTGAATAAATTGATCTTTCTTGTAGAAATGTGTTTTGCTGATTTAGAGAAATTCACAGTTGAAATTGTATGCTAATGATTTGAAAGTGCAATGGGTGGGCACTACACTGACTGCTTATCTGCCCTCTCTTCTTTTTCTCCACCTGTTGCCAACCTCATGTTTCTGACTAACAGATCACTGAAACATGAGTAACCTGTCAGTCGGAGACAAAAGGCAGGCAGGGGATGGGGACTAGAGAGAGATGGCAGAAGAACTGTAAGTGTAGTGCCCACCCTCTGCACCTGCAAATCATTACCATACAACTTCAACTATGCATTTCTCTAAAACAGCAAAGTGAATTTCTACAGGAGAAACCTTACCCCTTAGACCCTAGTCCAGAGCCTCTCATCTAGCCAAATCAGATCTCTCCTACTTTGCACTGACGAGGACCAATAGTCCGAAACACCGTGTCTGCAAATGGAGATTCTGATTTGGCTTTTATCCTAAGTCATATTACAAGACTCGTTAAAGGGTTGATTGTGACTTGTAGGATCGCTACTTCCAATAGGTGGCGCTATAGAGTACAAGTCCTCATTGTTTGAAGAGGCAATTTGCATACAGGAGATGTAAGGTTTAATCAGTATTAAAGGGATTTCCCAGGTTTATCACGAAAGTCTGCAGTAACTCCATATGATTCGCTGGTGCTAGCGGTCTTGCTTTATTCGCTTGCATTGAGTGAGGCTGAGAAAGTTTAGTCAAAATGTAGCCGAAAGTATCCATATCGCACTCTTACAGTCACATGACCGCCTCGTCTAGCTGGTAGGACTGAAGAATCCTTACAGCGCATGCTGCACACCCAATGAAGATTCACTAGTTCACAAATTCCTTTATAGCAGCTTTAAATACATGGAAGTTAGTTTGGGGTATAAAATCCTGATGACTAGAGATGGGCAAACCCGAATGGTAATGTTCGGGGTCCGTACCATACACCTAGTGTCCACGCACGGACCTCGAACATGGACTTCTCTCGAAATTCCATGTTACACTTCGAGTTTGGAAGCCTGAACAAGGCTTGTTGAAAGACTGTACCACAGTCAATCAACAAGCTTTTCTGTGTGGGAATTTTCAACTCAATCAGAGCCATGTCAAATATTGGCACGGCGGTGATTGGCCGAAACACTGTAAAAAAATAAAAGGTCTTGTCTATTTTTGATAATCAGCGCAGGCAAATCTGACAGCTGCGGGCTGCAGCTTGTCTGGTTACTAAAAATCAAGGAAGACAATGACATTTTTTAAAAATATTTAAATAAATAAAATAAATAATTTTAAAAAATGGTCTGGGGTCCCCCCCATTTTTGATAACCAGCCAAGCTAAAGCTGACAATTTGGGGCTGGTATTCACAGACTTGGAAGGGGCCATGGATATTGGCCTCCTCCCCAGCTTAGAATTAGCAGCCCTCAGTCATCCCAGAAAAGGTGCATCCATTAGATGCTTCGAATCTGGCTCTTTGTCTGTCTCATTTCACTTGTCCAGGTGCATTGACAAGTGGGGTAATAGTTTTGAGGTTGATGTAAGCTGTTTTATGTTCGCTGATATCAAGTCCAGGGGTTACTAATAAAGATACATCTATCAGACACCTTCATTTTTAACCCTGTAATACAATTTAATAAAGACATAGACATAGTAAAATACTTTAATTAAAATAAACACAAAGTCCTTTATTTGAAATAAAAACTCCGCTACCTTCTTTTATCCACTTAGTCAACAAAAAATAGAAAAGCAAAGTTATACTCACCTTTCCAACAATAACCCCTTAAGCCCATGTCCCACGATGATGGTGTGACCTCTCACCATGCCAGCAGGGAGACACTGAGCTGAGCGTGAGACCGCAGCTGCAGAGGGACCAATGGTGACATAATTAAGGTTACCGACAGTCACTGCAGCTATGTTCTCATGCTCAGCTCAGTGTGTTCACTGACTTAACCCCTTTCTGACATTGGATGTACTATCCCGTCCATGTGCCCTATGCCCGTATGACCATAGACGGGATAGTACGTCATCACTGATCAGCTGTGCTCACGGCGGGAGCGCAGCCAATCGGTGCCGGTTGTTAGCTGATTCTCACAGCTGACACCTGGCACTAGGTGCCAGGAGCGATCACGGACCTCTCCCGGCACTTTAACCCCCGGCAAACTGCGATCAAAGATGATCGCAGAGTTCCGGCTGCTGCAGAGGGGTTAACAGCCCCTCTGCTTTTGGATAGGAGACCCCGCTGCATGCCGCGGGGTCCCGATTGTTCCCATGGAGACCCGGATGTCATCACGACGACATCTGGGTCTCTAGGCCAAAGAGACCTCCTGACAAGCGCAGTGCATGTCAGGAAGTCTCAGGTTAGTGCACAGAGAAGTTGCAGCGCTGACAGCTTCTATAGCATGCAGATGCTGCTCCATCTGCATGCTATAGAAGCGATCAGCCTGCAGAAAATGAGTGTCCCACAGTGGGACAATGTGTAAAAGTAAGAATTAAATAAAAAAAATATAAATAATTGTAAAAATATTTTAAAAAATAATAAAAAAAATCAATATTTATTATTATATCAATAAATAAATATTTTAGTGAAAAAAAATCTAAATAATAAAAGTACACATATTTGGCATCCCCGCATCCATACCGATCCACCCTATAAGACTGTCCCACTAGTTAACCCTTTAGTGAACACCATAAAAAAACAAGGTAAAAAAACAATGCTTTATCTTCATACCGCCGAACAAAAAGTGGAATAACACATGATTAAAAACATGGATATAAATAAACGTGGTACCGATGAAAACATCATCTTGTCCTGCAAAAACAAGCCCCCATATAGCTTCATCAGTGAAAAACTAAAAAAGTTATAGCTCTCAGAATAAAGCAATGCAAAAATAATTATTTTTTATATAAAATAGTTTTTATTGCATAAAAGCGCCAAAACATAAAAAAATTATGTAAATGAGGTATCGCCGTAATCGTACTGACCCAACAAATAAAACTGCCTTATCAATTTTACCACATGCGGAACGGTATAAGCACCCTCCCAAAAGAAATTCATGCATTGCTGGTTTTTGTTCATTCTGCCTCCCAAACACCGGAATAAAAAGCGATCAAAAAATGTAATGTGCCAAAAAATGGTACCAATAAAAACGTCAACTCATCCCACAAAAAACAAGACCTCACATGACTCTGTGGGCCAAAATATGGAAAAATTATAGCTCTCAAATTATGGTGATGCAAAAACGTTTTTGCAATAAAAAGCGTCTGCCGTGCGCCCAAACAGTGGTTTACCCCCACAGATGGGGTATCGGCGTACTCGGGACAAATTGCACAACAACTTTAGGGGTCCGATTTCTCCTGTTACTCTTGGGAAATTAAAAAATTAGGGGTGAGAAGATCATTTTTGTGGAAAAAATATGATTTTTTATTTTTACGGCTCTACGTTATAAACTTCTGTGAAGCACTTGGGGTTCAAAGTGCTCAATACACATCTAGATAAGTTCCTTAGGGGGTATACTTTCAAAAATGGTGTCACATGTGGGGGGTTTCTACTGTTTAGACACATCAGGGGCTCTCCAAACTCGACATAGCATCCGATCTCAATTCCAGACAATTCTGCGTTGAAAAAGTCAAACGGCGCTCCTTCCTTTCCGAGGTCTGCCGTGCACCCAAACAGTTGTTTACCCCCACATATTGGGTATCAGCGTATTCAGGACAAATTGAACAACAACTTTTAGGGTCCAATTTCTCCTGTTACCCTTTGTAAAATAAAACCAATTGGATCTGAAGTAAATTTTTTGTGAAAAAAAGTTAAATGTTCATATTTTTTAACCATTCCAAAAATTCCAGTGAAGCACCTGAAGGGATAAGTAGCTTCTTGAATGTAGTTTTGAGCACCTTGAGGAGTGCCATTTTTAGAAGGGTGTCACTTTTTGTTTTTTTTCTATCATATAGACCCCTCAAAGTGACTTCAAATGTGATGTGGTCCCTAAAAAAAATGGTGTAAAAATGAAAAATCGCTGGTCAACTTTTAACCCTTATAACTTCCTAACAAAAAAATTGTGGTTCCAAAATTGTGCTGATGTAAAGTAGACATGTGGGAAATGTTATTTAGTAACTATTTTCTATGATATATCTCTCTGATTTAAGGGCATAAAAATTCAAAGTTTGAAAATTGCTACATTTTCGCCATATTTCCATTTTTTTCATCAATAAACGCAAGTTACATCAAAGTAATTTTACCACTGGCATGAATTACAATATGTTATGAGAAAACGACCTCAGAATCGCCAAGATCCGTTGAAGCGTTCCAGATTTATAACCTCATGAAAGGACAGTCATCAAAATTGTAAAAAATTGGCCCGGTCATTTACATGCAAACAACCCTCGGGGGTAGATGGGTTAATATCAGCCCCCCAGCCATCGCCTTTCCCTCAGCTGGTTATGAAAATTAAGAGGGAACAAATAAATAAAGAAACAAATGCAAACTATGTGAGCTCTCCCCCATTTTTGATAACCAATGAAGGCAAAGCAGACAGCTGTGAGCTGGTGTTATTATTCCATGAAGTGGCCAATATCCATAAAGGTTCCCAGGCTATTAATATCAGCTCACAACTGTTTGCTTAGCTTTTACAGGTTATCAAGAATTGAGAGGACCTCACACCATTTTTTGCTTTATTTATTTATTAGGTAAATGGACAGGTGCCGGCTGGTGAATACTCTCATTAGCGTCACCTGCTTTCACTGCTATCAGTGAGACTAGGCATACAATGATGAGAGTAGTACTATTATCTGCCGAAGCCTGTGATTGATGGTAACTTTTTCACTGCCAATCACAGCTGCTGGCTCACACGTTATTGTTGTGAATGGACTTGAAATGAGTTCTGAGCAGAGGCTCCCTCTGGTGGTTACCAGCGGTACTGGACTGTCCAGTGAAGATTGTGAGGAGTGGGAATCAGGTGTTACTGACTGGTCTTATATAAGGGAGTCGCCTTCCCATCAGGGTTGCCGGTGATCAATTGTTCTGGTCTCAATCCTTGAGTCCTGTTTCCTTTGTAGCCTGCTGTGTCGTGTCTGCATCTCCTGCTAACAGATAAGACATTTTCTTCTTTTTGTTTTTGTGCTTGATTTTTGCATTTTGTCCTGCACTTCTGTGGGGCCTTCAGGGTCCCCTCCGGGGCTTTTGCCCTCTCAGTTTAGTTCAGCCACTGATGTTTGTACTTTTGCTTTTTCCAGTTTTTTCAGTGGCTGCTGTTTTGATTTTGTTACACCAGAGAACTAATTTTGGGTGGTAGAGGTCATGTGATCTCGGGTGATTTTGAAATTAGTAGAGTTGGTGCTTTTCAGGGTTTTTTGGGATTGCAGTAAGTGCCCTTCCTATCCTTTTCTATTTAGGTAGTTTTGGGCCCCAATGTTTGCTCATACTATTTTCTGTCTGTGTCAGTATTTCATCTTGTCTAACCGCCATTACATGTTTGGGGGCTTTCTATGTTCTTTGGGGATCTGCTCCGGGGCAGATAGCTTTCCTCTTTCTATCTTTAGGTGTAGTTAGTTTCTCAGGCTGTGACGAGGCGTCTAGGACCAACGTAGGAACGCTCCACGGCTGCCTCTAGTTGTGGTGGTTAGTCAGGGTACTGCAATCTCATAGATTCCAACTTCTCTGGTGTATTGCCTTTTTTACCTGCACTCCTCAGCTACCGAAACATAACACGTTATCTTCTGTGTGACAGCATGGGAACCGCAGCACTGTTACTGGTGGTAACAAATAACGTTAATGTCGATCAAAGCCGGTGTTTCTCCCACTGCTAAACGTTTAAAACTTTCATTCATTTGAATGGGGTCTAGATTTGGATTCCAGTTGGGGTACCGCTCTGGTACACGAAACAAACCTTTTTTAACGTTCGGCGGAACCTGACGGACCCATACATCCACCCACTGTTCTCTTTAACATTTTTGACATATGCACACACACATAAAAAAATAAAACATTGACCATAATATCTAACATGACACAACGTAACTATCAACTTATGGAAGTAGCCTGTTAATAAAAAGTTGTTAATTATGAGATTTTGCCATTTTGTGCTCTGTAAATTTGTTTTGGCAGGAACATTTATGACAAACCTAATTTCAGCAAGAGCTTCACTATAGGATAAAGTAACCTGAATTTGTCCTCCAAACACAAATTGAATGAAGCAGCAGGTTTGTATCACTTCACTAGACTGAAAGAACCTAAATAAGAATATCAACAGTGACTGAAAAATGATACTTGAGGAAATATTGTCTGTCTTTGACATTCTTAATATGATTTGTCAAATTAATATGTGATTCAATCACCAGTGAAAGTACCACCAGCCTTTTTACTTCATATAGTTTACTCAAAATAAGTTTATTTTTTTTAAGTGTTCAGCTACAAATGTTAGTATACAACTGAGTTGTATGCAGTGGTATACATAGAAGAGAGAAACCTCTATCACGTAGATCAAAATAGGCAACATTTTGGGTGGTAGGTAGTCATGAGTGAACGTGCTTGGTGATACTGTGAAATCACTCAAGTATCTGGGTGCTCGGATGTGATCGTCACTCGTCGAGCATTGGCTAGTGCTCAGATTTAATGCTCGAATCCCCAAACCACATGTTTTGAGCTTGTTACATAGCCAATAAACATACGGGATTGCCTCAGAGTCATTGTAATTCCATAGCCATCTTGGTAGTGGCATTATTGTGATTGACTGCTGCCTTACCTCATCAGAGGTTATAAAAGGACAGGCACCGCCACACTCAGCTCACTGACGCTATTGCATAGCTCATGTTCAGTTCTGATTCAAGGAGAGAGTGGTTATCCAGGCCTGTGTGCTTAATTTTGGGAATCAGACTCCTCTAGTGGTGATACTTTGCTGAACCATCATACTAAAAGTCCTTCTAAGGGCTAATCTTGTGCTTGGCTGTTTCTATGCAATACATTCTACATTTAGCCTAGGGACAGTTGCTGGGAGAGTGGCTGAATACAGCCTCTAAGCAGGGCTTAGGGCTTTGCAGTCCGTTTCAAAATATATAGTTGGTGCAGGTGACCACATTTTTTTGTGAAAAAATTGACTGCATTGTCATCCATACAGTTTAACCTGCCTTGTGTTAAATTATGGTAGTTTGAAATTTAAAACAAAATGCTTTGCCTGCTACAGGTGGCCTCATTTTTTGTCCAAAAATTAACTAATGTTATCCATACAGTTTAAGCTGCTTTGTGTGAAATTACAATGGTTTGAAATGATAAAAAAATGATTGGTCTGCTACAACTGACCAATTTTTTTTGGTCCAAAAAATTACTATTGTCATCCAAAAATATTTAGACTTGAGAGTCCTCAGTGGTTGATACCTTTTAATGGCTAACTGAAAAGATGGTAACAAATTGCAAGCTTTCGAGACTACGCAGGTCTCTTCATCAGGCAAAGACTAAAACAAAAGCTGAAGAATTGTCATCCATTCAGTTTAACCTGCTTAGTGTGAAATTACTATTGTTTGAAATAAAAAAATAAAACGCTATGCCTGCTACAGGTGGTTTCAAGAGACTTAGCAATTAAAAAATGTGTAAGGCGTACGGTAAGAGATGGGGAAGTGGAAGTGCTGATGATGGTGCATGCAGACACTGAGGACATGGGGCAGGTGCGACTGAGTCTGTTGAAGGAGCACAAGCAACACGTCCATCCACAACATATAGCTTCCTGTCCTATTTTGCAGGGAGGCACGGGACCTCACAACTGAAACTACACAAGTGCAAACAGGTGGTCTGTTGGATAGCCGATATGCTTTTAGCATGCATGCCAACACTACCCAGTCTTCTACAGGGTCCAGTGTCACCAGAAAAAAGTCTGGATCACTTAATCCTCACCCTGATCTTCTTTCCTCCTACCATGTTGAGTTCAAGGAGACAAGTGATCCCACACTAGGACACTAGGCCCCCCAGTTATTGCCTTCAAAGATGCATGGATGACCCTGCTTGTAAGTTTTGCAGACTTTGCACTGTGTGCAGAGCTTTTATGAGTGTAGGAGTACCACAACTACATTTTATTCACAATATTTTAATTAGTCAATACAGTTCATATCTTAAAGGGTGCATGGATGACCCTGCTTGAAATTTGTGGCTAGCTTTGCACTGTGTGCAGAGCCTTTATGAGTGTAGGAGTACCACAACTACACTTTCTTAATATTTGAATGAGGTACTGCTGTTGGTGCCTTTATATGGATGACCTTGCTTGTATTTTTTGTCTGGCTTTGCACTTAGCGCATAGCCTTTATGAGTCTAGGAGTACCATTTCATGACAATTTGAACAGAATGAGTATGAGGCCCTCTATCCATTTAATACAGTGTGTATCTGAGTCCTTCTTCCATCTAATTTTTTCCATTTCTTGCTTCCTTCATAAATTACACAATTATTTAATAAAACTTTCAATTTTGATTTACTTAAATTACATATATTTTTTAACCCCTTACTGCCATCAGACGTACTATTCCGTCCATGGTACCTGGGCCCGTATGACCATGGTACTTCCCAGCGATCGGGCGCGCTCCCGGGGGGGAGCGCAGCCGATCGCGGCCGGGTGTCAGCTGATTATCACAGCTGACAGCTGGCACTATGTGTCAGGAGTGGTCACGGACCGCTCCCGGCACATTAACCCCTGGCACACCGCGATCAAACATGATCGCGGTGTACTGGGGGCACAGGGGAGGATCGCGCAGGGTGGGGGCTCCCTGCGCGCTCCCCTGAGATCCTCAGAGCAGCGCGATGTGTCACGCTGTTCTAAGGGTCCGTCCTCCCTCCAGGTCCCCAGATCCAAGATGGCGCGGGGTCCTGCAGGGAGGCGGCTTCCTCAGTGCCTGCTGAGAGCAGGCACTGAGAAGCCTGCAGCGATGCCAGAGCGATCGCTGATGTGACAGAGTGCTGTGCACACTGTCACACCAGCGATCTGCTAAAATACAGTGATGTCCCACCCTGGGACAAAGTAAAAAAGTTAAAAAAATAAAAATAAAAATTGTTTAAAAAAATCATAAAAAAAAAAAAAAATATTCCCCAATAAATTCATTTTTTCCTGTAAATAAAAAAACAAAAACAATAAAAGTACACATATTTGGTATTGCCGCGTCCGTAACGACCCCCCTATAAAACTGTCCCACTAGTTAACCCCTTTAGTGAACCTCTTAAAAAAAATAAAAAAAAAACTAAGCAAAAAATCAATGCTTTATCATCATACCGCAGAACAAAAAGTAGAATAACACGCGATCAAAAAGACGGATAAAAATAAACATGGTACCGCTGAAAACGTCATCTTGTCCCGCAAAAAACGAGCCGCCATACAGCATCATCAATGAAAAAATAATAAAGTTATAGCTCGCAGAATAAAGCGGTGCAAAAATAATAATTTTTTATATAAAATTGGTTTTATTCTATAAAAGCGGCAAAACATAAAAAAATGATATAAATGAGGTATCGCCGTATTCATACTGACCCGAAGAATAAAACTGCTTTATCAATTTTACCACACGCGGAACGGTATAAACGCCTCCCCCAAAAGAAATTCATGAATTGCTGATTTTTGTTCATTCTAACCTCCCAAAAATTGAAATAAAAAGCGACCAAAAAACGTCACATGCTCAAAAATGGTACCAATAAAAACGTCACCTCGTCCCGCAAAAAATAAGACCTCACATGACTCTGTGGGCCAAAATATGCAAAAATTATAGCTCTCAAAATGTGATGATGCAAAAACTATTTTTTGCAATAAAAAGCGTCTTTTAGCGTGACAGCTGCCAATCATAAAAACCCGCTATAAATAGTAAATTAAACCCCCCTTTATCACCCCCTTAGTTAGGGAAAAATAATAAAATTAAAAAAAAGTATTTATTTCCATTTTCCCATTAGGGTTAGGGTTGCGGCTAAAGTTAGGGTTAGGGTTGGCGCTAAAGTTAGGATTAGGGTTAGGGTTGGGATTAGGGTTAGGGGTGTGTTAGGGTTAGGTTTGTGGTTAGGGTTGGGATAGGGTTAGGGGTGTGTTGGGGTTAGGGTTGGAGTTAGAATTGGGGGGTTTCCGCTGTTTAGGCACATCAGGGGCTCTCCAAATGTGACAAGGCGTCTGATCTCAATTCCAGCCAATTCTGCATTGAAAAAGTCAAACGGTGCTCCTACACTTCTGAGCTCTGCCATGCGCCCAAACAGTAGTTTACCCCACATATGGGGTATCAGTGTACTCTGGACCCCAAGAGTTATTGTGTAATTTGTCCTATTTCTTCTGTTACCCTTGGGAAAATAAAAAACTGGGGTAAAAATATCATTTTTTTAAAAAAAAAAAATGATTTTTTGTTTTTACGACTGTACGTTATAAACTTCTGTGAAGCACTTGGGGCTTCATAGCGCTCACCACACATCTAGATAAGTTCCTTGTGGGGTCTTTTTCCAAAATGGGGTCACTTGTGGGGGGTTTCCACTGTTTAGGCGCACCAGGGGCTCTCCAAATGCGACATGACGCCCCCAGACCATTCCATCAAAGTCTGCAATCCAAAACGTCACTACTTCCCTTCCGAGCCCCTACGTGTACCCATACAGTAGTTTTCTCCCACATATTGGGTATCAGCGTACTCAGGACAAATTGGACAACAACTTTTGGGGTCCAATTTCTCCTGTTATCCTTGTGAAAATAAAATATTGGGGGCGAAAAAATCATTTTTGTAAAAAAAAAAAGGATTTTTTATTTTTACGGCTGTACGTTATAAACTTCTGTGAAGCACTTCGGGGTTCAAAGTGCTCACCACACATCTAGATAAGTTCCTTGTGGGGTCTATTTTCCAAAATGGGGTCACTTGTGGGGGGTTTCCATTGTTTAGGCGCATCAGGGGCTCTCCAAATGCGACATGACGCCCCCAGACCATTCCATCAAAGTCTGCAATCCAAAACGTCACTACTTCCCTTCCGAGCCCCAACGTGTTCCCATACAGTATTTTTCTCCCACATATTGGGTATCAGCGTACTCAGGACAAATTGGACAACAACTTTTGGGTCCAATTTCTCCTGTTACCCTTGTGAAAATAAAATATTGGGGGCGAAAAAATCATTTTTGTAAAAAAAAAAGGATTTTTTATTTTTACGACTGTACGTTATAAACTTCTGTGAAGCACTTCGGGGTTCAAAGTGCTCACCACACATCTAGATAAGTTCCTTGTGGGGTCTATTTTCCAAAATGGGGTCACTTGTGGGGGTTTCCATTGTTAAGGCGCATCAGGGGCTCTCCAAATGCGACATGACGCCCCCAGACCATTCCATCAAAGTCTGCAATCCAAAACGTCACTACTTCCCTTCCGATCCCCGACGTGCACCCATACAGTAGTTTACTCCCACATATTGGGTATCAGCGTACTCAGGACAAATTGGACAACAACTTTTGTGGTCCAATTTCTCCTGTTACCCTTGTGAAAATAAAATATTGGGGACGAAAAAATCATTTTTGTAAAAAAAAAAAAAAAAAAAGATTTTTATTTTACAGCTGTACGTTATAAACTTCTGTGAAGCACTTCGGGTTCAAAGTGCTCACCACACATCTATATAAGTTCCTTGAGGGTCTAGTTTCCAAAATGGTGTCATTTGTTGGGGTTTCCACTGTTTAGGCAGATCAGGAGCTCTCCAAACACGACATGGCATCCAGCCAATTCTGTGTTGAAAAAGTCGAACGGCGCTCCTTCCCTTCCAAACTCTGCCATGCACCTAAACAGTGGTTTACCCCCACATATGGGGTATCAGCGTACTCAGGACAAATTGCACAATAACTTTTGGAGTCTTGTTACCCTTGGGAAAATAAAAATTGGGGTGAAAAGATCATTTTTGTGGAAAAAATATGATTTTTTAATTTTACGGCTCTACGTTATAAACTTGTGTGAAGCACTTTGGGGTTCAAATTGCTCACCAAAGATCTAGATAAGTTCCTTAGGGGTCTAGTTTCCCAAATGGGGTCACTTGTGGGGGGTTTTCACTGTTTAGGCACATCAGGGGCTCTCCAAATGCAACATGGCGTCCAATCTCAATTCCAGCCAATTTTGTTTGGAAAAAGTCAAATGGTGCTCCTTCCCTTCTGAGCTCTGCCGTGCGCCCAAACAGTGGTTGCCCCCCACATATGGGGTATCAGCATACTCAGGACAAATTGGACATCAACTTTTGTGGTCCAATTTCTCAGTTTACTCTTGGGAAAATGAAAAATTAGTGACTAAAAGATAATTTTTGTGGGAAAAAAATAGGATTTTTTATTTTCATGCTCGGGCATTATAAACTTGTGTGAAGCACTTGGGGGTTCAAAGTGCTCACCAAAGATCTAGATAAGCTCCTTAGGGGGTCTAGTTTCCAAAATGGGGTCACTTGTGGGGGGTTTCCACTGTTTAGGCACATCTGGGGCACTGCAAACGGAACATGACCCCCATCAACGTCTGCATTCCAAAACGTTACTACTTCCTTTCCAAGCCCTGTCGTGCGCCCAAACAGTTTCCCCCCTCCACATATAGGGTATCAGCGTACTCAGGACAAATTGGACAACAACTTTTGGGGTCCAATTTCCTTGGGAAAAATCAAAAATTTGGGACTAAAAAATCATTTTTGTGGAAAATTGTTTTTTTTATTTTTCAGACCCAGGCATTATAAACTTTTGTGAAACACTTGGGGGTTCAATGTTCTCACAACATATCTAGATAAGTTCCTTAGGGGTCTAGTTTCCAAAATGGTGTCACTTGTGGGGGGTTTCCACTGTTTAAGCACATCATGGGCTCTCCAAACACGACATGGCGTCCAATCTCAATTCCAGCCAATTTTAGTTTGAAAAAGTCAAACGGCGCTCCTTCCCTTACGAGCTCTGCCGTGTGCCCAAACAGTGGTTTTGCTCCACATATTGGCTATTGGCGTACTCAGGAGAAATTGCACAACAACTTTATCTGTCCATTTGCTTCTTTTACCCGTGTGAAAATAAAAAAAAAGTTTGTAATAGATCATTTTTGTGGCTAAAAAGTTAAATATTCATTTTTTCCTTCCACGTTGCTTCAGCTCCTGTGAAGCACCTGAAGGGTTAATAAACTTCTTGAATGTGGTTTTGAGTACCTTGAGGGGTGCAGTTTTTAGAATGGTGTCACTTTTGGGTATTTTCTGCTATATAGACCCCTCAAATTGACTTCAAATATGAGGTGGTCCCTAAAAAAAATGGCTTTGTAAATTTTGTTGTAAAAATGAGAAATCGCTGGTCTACTTTTAACCCTTATAATTTCCTAAGAAAAAAAAATTTGGTTCCAAAATTGTGCTGATGTAAAGTAGACATGTGGGAAATGTTATTTCTTAACTATTTTGTGTGACATATTTCTCTGTTTTAAGGGAATAAAAATTCAAAGTTTGAAAATTGCTAAATTTTCAAAATTTTCCCCATATTTGCGTTTTTTTCAAAAATAAACGCAAGTTATATGGAACAAATTTTACCACTATCATGAAGTACAATATGTCACGAGAAAACAGTCTCAGAATCGTGAAGATCCGTTGAAGCGTTCCAGAGTTATAACCTCATAAAGAGACAGTGGTCAGAATTGTAAAAATTGGCCCGGTCATTAACGTGCAAACCACCCTTGGGGGTTAAGGGGTTAAAATCCTTTTTATATTTTGCCTTATACACAAGTCATTGTACTGGAAAGAATGTTTCTTAACATTTTTCCCTGTAAATTCCTATTTCTCTTTGATTTTGAATGTTTTATTGTCAGTTCTTAAAGTGGAGTAAAAGTGTTATACCATTGTTCTCAGCAGCGACCTGGGAGTTGGAGATGCTTCCAGGAGTCTTCCCAATGCTGTTCTCCTTCCATTCAGCAATTTTTACATCCATTTTTATGTACAATAACAAATTATATTGTGGTGCGTTATAATCATGTCAGAAGAAGGAGCCTCTGTGCTCTGAAAGCTTACAAGCATATATTATTTTCTGGCTAGCCAATAAAGGTATCACTTCAAGAATACTTCTATCAGCATTGGGCATAAAAGTATTACATTCCATCCATTTTAACATTTTCACTGCCCCCTAGAACTCCTTGCTGGTCTGTCATAAAAATGCTCAGATTTCCCATTGTATCCCGTTATACTTGCTACTCGAAAGGAACATACACGCATTAGGAATTGCTTAGTTCTATTTCTCCATTCTGTAGATATAATTTTAGTTTTTCTTGCCCAGATGTAGAATCTTGCATTTCTCCCTATTAAATACCATTCTGTTAGTCACTGCCCATTGTTCAAGCTTATCTAGATCTTTCTGAATCCTTTCTCTGGCTTCTCTAGTGTAGTCTGCAAATTTGATCAGTGTACCTTCAGTTCCCTTACTAAATCATTTATAAAAATGTTGAACAACACTGGGGAAAGGACAGAGCCTTGTGATACCCAACTTGAAACACTCGTTCAATTAGATGTGCAACCCTCTATCAGCACTCTTTGAGTACGATCACTGAGCCAGTTATGAATCCACCTAATCATTAGCCTTGTCATTCCCATATTTAGTCATTTTTTCTATAAGGATAGTATGAGATACGCTTTGCTGAAGTTGAGATATACTATATCTACCACATTTCTCTGATTCACCAAGTCAGTGATTCCATCATATAAGGAAATTAGATTAGTCAGGCATAACTTGTTTGCTATAAACCCATGCTCACTCTGGTTCAATACTGTATTCTTAACCAAGTACTTACATACACGCTGTTTAATAATTTGTTCAAATACCTTTCCTGGTCTATAAGTAAGGCTCACTGTCATGTAATTTCCTGATTCCATCTTCTTTCCTTTTTTGAAGATAGGGACAACATTATCCCTTCTCTAACCTTCTGCTACTTCTCCTGTTCTTCAGGATTTTTCAAAGATTCTGTATAGTGGTTCTGCAATTTCCTCTGCTAACTCTTTCAGTATGCTAGGATGAAATTCACCTGGACCAGGACATTTAAATGCATTTAAATTAGTTAAGTGTTCTCTCAACATCTCTCTGTTTATAAATAGTGTGGATTCTTTTATTTCTTCGATAGCACTGTGAAGATAAGTTGATGTTACAATTGCTTTCTTAGAGAACACAGATATGATGCAAAATCGGAATTTTAAAGTATGGCCTTCTCAACTAGAGATGCACAAACTTGTTCGGAAAAAGTTCATCAATCTCAAATTTCAGACAAACGTTCCACATTCAGATTCGTGTTTGAATTCCTGAGTATTCTTCCTGAAAAATCAGCAAAAGTCGGCCACAGTTTGGTAAATGACCGAGTTTACCAAGGACTTTTTCAGACGCCAGTGTTTCCGGTAGCAGCATGGGCTGCAAAACACCTGCACACTGACACGTACCGGTGCCTGGAAATCAGCAGTACTGTTCATGCTGTTCCCTGCTGCCACATGCTGAAGAGAGCTCACATCACTGTTCCATGCTCGCACTGCGATTAACGTTAGCAGGGGACAATGTTGAGAGTTGTATTCAACTGTTAACAGTAAGAGTAGACAGCAACTGATGGGAGTATTCATCAGCCACTGCCAGAGCTGTAAATAGTTATCAAGAATAGAGAGGTCCCTGTTGTGAATGTTTTTGAAATGAATTCTGAGCAGAAGCTCCCTCTGGTGGTTACAAACAGTACTGAACCATTCAATGAGGATTTGCAATCAGGAGTGACAGAGTGGCTTGATATAAGGGAGGTTCCCTCCCATCATGGTTGCCGATGATCAATTGTTCTTGTCTCAACTGTGGTTCCTGGTTCACTTGGAAGCTTGCTGAGTCTTGCCTCTTCTTCTGCTTTCAGATAAGATATTTTCTGTTTTTGTTTTTGTGCTTACCATTTGCATATTTCTCTGCATTTCTGTGAGATTAACCAGGTTTCCCCCCCCCTGGGGGGCTTGGGCTCCTCTCGGTTCCGCTGGAGCCACTGTTGTTTGTTCATTTGCCTTTTCCAGTTTTTTCAGTGGCTGCGGCTTAGTTTTGTTACACCAGAGAACTGATTTAGGTGGTAGAGGTCGTGTGATCTCAAGTGTTTTTGCAATCAGTAGCGTTGGCATTTTTTAGGGTTTTTTTGGATTGCAGTGAGTATCCTTTCTATCCTTTTCTGTCTAGGCAGATTGGGCCCCAGCGTTTGCTCATACTATTTTCTGTCTGTGTCTTATTTCCTCTTGTCTAACCGCCATTACATGTTTGGGGGCTTCCTATGTTCTTTGGGGATCTGCTCCGGGGCAGATAGCTTTCCTCTTTCTATCTTTAGGTGTAGTTAATCTCTCAGGCTGTGACAAGGCGTCTAGGACCAACTTAGGAACGCTCCACGGCTGCCTTTAGTTGTGGTGGTTAGTCAGGGTACTGCAGTCCAATAGATTCCAACCTCTCTGGTGTATTGCCGTTTTTGCCTGCTCTCCTCAGCTACCAATACATAACAGGTCCCCATGCCGTATTTATTAATTATTTAAATAAAGAATTGAGAAAAACAGCGTGGAGTCTTCCCCATTTTTTATAAACAGCTAAACTAAAACAGAAAGCTAGAGGCTGGTATTCTCAGGCTGGAAATGGGCCATGGATATTGCCCCCCAACCTAAAAATAGCAGCCCGCAACCGCCCCGGAAAAGGCACTTCTATTTGATGTGTCAATTCTGGTGCTTTGCCTGGCTCTTCTCACTTGCCCTGTGGTGGTGGCAAGTGGGTTCATATTTGTGGCGTTGATGTCACCTTTATATTTCTGGTGACATCAAGCCCACAGCTTAGTAGTGGAGTGGCATCTACAAGACACCTATCCATTACTAATCCTATAGTTATATTGTAATATTGTAAATAAACACACACACAGAATAAAGTCCTTTAATTAAAAGAATGACACAGACTCCTTTAATGAAACTAAATTAAACCAAACTCACGTCATCACTGTAATAAAACAAAAATAAAAGACAACCATATCCCTCAACTCTCCATTGTTCTGTCCCACGCCGTAATCCGTGTCTGGGGAAAAACTACGGGGACCTCAACACTTTTTCTCACTGTGCTAGCGGTGATCTCACCGGGATCACCACAATTCAGGGGTCCGGCTGGGAACTCATCCTCAGTGACCTGTGGAAACCTCGATGATGTCACCGCTATTCACTGATGCTGCACTCACAGCAGCTCATTCCTCAGTGGTTCTCAGCCTGGACTTTCGCATCTTGGCACCGTCCAGGTTGAAAACTGTTTATCATCAGACATGAATTACGGTGTGGGACAGAACGACGGACAGTTGAGGAATATGGTTGTTTTTAATTTTTTTTTCATTACAGAAGACCATAGCTTCAGTGGAATGGGAGATGATATGAGTATGGTTTAATTTAGAACCAATAATGGAGTCTGTGTCATTCTTTCAATTGAAGAACTTTATTCTGACTGTGTGGTGGCCCGATTCTAACGCATCGGGTATTCTAGAATATGTATGTATTTTATTTATGCATGGCTCTGCTCCCACCCTCCCAACCTTGTATGCATGGCTCCGCTCCCACCCTCCCATCCTATATGCATGGCTCCGCTCCCACCCTCCCATCCTACATACAGGGCTCCGCACCCACCCTCCCATCCTGTACACACGTCTCCGCTCCCACCCTCCCATCCTGCATACACGGCTCTGCTCCCACCCTCCCATCCTGTATACACGGCTCCGCTCCCACCCTCCCATCCTGTATACACGGCTCTGCTCCCACACTCCCATCCTGTATATACGGCTCCGCTCCCACCCTCCCATCCTGTATACACGACTCCGCTCCCATGCTCCCATTCTATATACATGACTCTGCTCCCACCCTCCCATCCTATATACATGGCTCCGCTCCCACCCTCCCAACCTGTATACATGGCTCTGCTCCCACCCTGTATACATGGCTCCACTCCCACCCTCCCATCCCATATACATGGCTCCGCTCCCACACTCCCATCCTATATACATGGCTCCGCTCCACCCCCCATCCTATGTACATGGCTCCGCTCCCACCCTCCCATCCTATATACATGGCTCCACTCCATCCTCCCATCCCATAGGCATGGCTTCGCTCCACCCTCCCATACTGTATACATGGCTCTGCTCCATCCTCCTATCCTATATACATGGGTCCACTCCCATCCTGTATACATGGCTCCGCTCCCACCCTCCCATCCTGTATACATGGCTCCACTCACACCTTCCCATCCTTGTATACATGGCTCCGCTCCCACCCTCCAATCCTATATGCATGGCTCTGCTCCCACCCTCCCATCCTGTATACATGGCTCTGCTCCCACCCTCCCATCCTTGTATACATGGCTCTGCTCTCACCCTCCCATTCTGTATCATGGCTCCTATATACATGGCTCCACTCCCATCCTCCCATCCTGTATACATGGCTCCGCTCCCACCCTTCCATCCTACATACATGGCTCCGCTCCCACCCTCCCATTCTGTATACATGGCTCCGCTCCCACCCTCCCATCCTATATACATTGATCCGCTCCCACCCTCCCATCCTGTATACATGGCTCTGCTCCCATCCTCCCCTCCCATCCTGTATACATGGCTCCGCTCCCACCCTCCCATCCTATATACATGGCTCCGCTCCCACCCTCCCATCCTATATACATGGCTCCGCTCCCACCCTCCCATTCTGTATACATGGCTCCGCTCCCACCCTCCCATCCTATATACATTGATCCGCTCCCACCCTCCCATCCTGTATACATGGCTCTGCTCCCACCCTCCCCTCCCATCCTGTATACATGCTCCGCTCCCACCCTCCGATCCTGTATACACGGCTCCGCTCCACCCTCCCATCCTATATACATGGCTCCGCTCCCACCCTCCCATCCTATATACATGGCTCTGCTCTCACCCTCCCATCCTATATGCATGGTTCCACTCCCACCCTCCCATCCTGTATACATGGCTCCGCTCCCACCCTGTATACATGGCTCCACTCCCACCCTCCGCTGGGCTCCCCCATCCTCCCCATCATACTTACACTCCTCGCTCCGTCCATGCATGTCCTGGCAACTCTATCCCAGTGCGTCAAATTCTTCCTCTGGGCTGCACGGTGGCTCAGTGGATAGCACTGAAGCCTGGCAGCACTGGAGTCCTGGGTTCGAATCCCACCTAGGACAACATCTGCAAGGAGTTTGTATGTTTTCCCCTTGTTTGGGTGGGTTTCCTCCGGGTACTCCGGTTTCCTCCCACACTCCAAAAACATACAGATAGGGAATCTAGATTGTGAGCCCCATTGGGGACAGCGACGATAATGTGTGCAAACTGTAAAGCACAGCGGAATATGTTAGCGCTATATAAAAATAAAGATTATTATTTATTATTCCTCTGTGGTGCGGTCACGTGGTACCGCTCATTAAGGTCATGAATATGGACGCCACACCTATGGGAGTGGAGTCGCGTCCATATTCATAAACCTTAAAGAGCGGTACTACGTGAACGCACCGCACAGGCTAGACGCAGACGCGCCGGGACAGGGATGCAGGGATGGAAGGTGAGTATGTACGTGGAGATGACCAGCGGCTACCATCGGAGAATCAGCGTCTAGCGCCGTTGATCTCCCGACAATAGCAGTGGCGTGGGCCGGAAGTGCCTGTCGCTGATTGGTCGCCATCCCGTCGGGTGCGACCAATCAGCGACGCAGGATTTCCGTTACAGACCGAAGTGAAAAGTTAGACAATTATATAGTATACATGGCTCCGCTCCCACCCTCCCATCCTATATACACAGCTTCACTCCCACCCTCCCATCCTATATACACGGCTTCGCTCCCACACTCCCATCCTTTATACATGGCTCTGCTCCCACCCTCCCATCCTGTATACACAGCTCCGCTCCCACAGTCCCATCCTATATACATGGCTCCGTTCCCACACTCCCATCCTTTATACATGGATCCCCTCCCAGGATCCCATCCTATATACATGGCTCCGCTCCCTCTCATCCTACATACATGGCTCCATTCCACGCTCCCATCCTATATGCATGACTCCACTCCACCCTCCCATTCCGTATACATGGCTTCGCTCCACCCTCCCATCCTATATAAATGGCTCCACTCCCACCCTGTATACATGGCTCCGCTCCCACACTCCCATCCTGTATACATGGCTCCGCTCCCACCCTCCAATCCTATATACATGGCTCTGCTCCCACCCTCCCATCTGTATACATGGCTCCGCTCCCACCCTCCCATTCTGTATACATGGCTTCGCTCCACCCTCCATCTATATAAATGCTCCGCTCCCACCTGTATACATGGCTCCGCCACCCTCCCATCTTGTATACATGGCTCCGCTCTCACCCTCCCATCCTATTTAAATGGCTCCGCTTCCACCCTTAACATGGCTCTGCTCCCACATCCATCCTGTATACATGGCTCCGCTCCCCCCTCCCATTCTGTATACATGGCTTCGCTCCACCCTCCCATCCTATATAAAGGCTCCGCTCCCACCCTGTATACATGGCTCCGCTCCCACCCTACTATCCTTGTATACATGGCTCCGCTCCCACCCTCCCATCCTGTATACATGGCTCCGCTCCCACCCTGTATACATGGCTCCACTCCCACCTCCCATCATATATACATGACTCCGCTCCCACATCCCATCCTATAAACATGGCTCCGTTTCCACCATCCCATCCTATATACATGGCTCCGCTCCCACACTCCCATCCTATATGCATGGCTCCACTCCCACCCTCCCATCCTTATACATGGCTCCGCTCATCCTCCCATCCTATATAAATGGCTCCGCTCCCACCCTCCCATCCTGTATACATGGCTCCGCTCCCACCCTTATACATGGCTCCGCTCCCACCCTCACATCCTTGTATACATGGCTCCGCTCCCACCCTCCAATCCTATATACATGGCTCCGCTCCACCCTCCCATCCTGTATACATGGCTCCGCTCCACCCTCCCATCCTGTATACATGGCTCTGCTCCACCCTCCCATTCTGTATACATGGCTTCGCTCCACCCTCCCATCCTATATAAATGGCTCCGCTCCCACCCTGTATACATGGCTCCGCTCCCACCCTGTATACATGGCTCCACTCCCCCCTCCCATCCTATATACATGGCTCCGCTCCCACCCTCCCATCCTGTAAACATGGCTCCACTCCCACCTCCATCCTTGTATACATGGCTCCGCTCCCACCCTCCAATCCTATATACATGGCTCTGCTCCAACCCTCCCATCCTGTATACATGGCTCCGCTCCCACCCTGTATACATGGCTCCACTCCCACCCTCCCATCCTATATACATGGCTCCGCTCCCACCCTCCCATCCTATAAACATGGCTCCGCTTCCACCATCCCATCCTATATACATGGCTCCGCTCCCACACTCCCATCCTATATGCATGGCTCCACTCCCACCCTCCCATCCTTTATACATGGCTCCGCTCAATCCTCCCATCCTATATAAATGGCTCCGCTCCCACCCTCCCATCCTGTATACATGGCTCCGCTCCCACCCTGTATACATGGCTCCGCTCCCACCCTCACATCCTTGTATACATGGCTCCGCTCCCACCCTCCAATCCTATATACATGGCTCCGCTCCCACCCTCCCATCCTGTATACATGGCTCCGCTCCCACCCTCCCATCCTGTATACATGGCTCTGCTCCCACCCTCCCATTCTGTATACATGGCTTCGCTCCACCCTCCCATCCTATATAAATGGCTCCGCTCCCACCCTGTATACATGGCTCCGCTCCCACCCTGTTATACATGGCTCCACTCCCACCCTCCCATCCTTATACATGGCTCCGCTCCCACCCTCCATCCTATATACATGGCTCTGCTCCACCCTCCCATCCTGTATACATGGCTCCGCTCCCACCCTGTATACATGGCTCCACTCCCACCCTCCCATCCTATATACATGGCTCCGCTCCCACCCTCCCATCCTGTAAACATGGCTCCGCTCCCACCCTCCCATCCTGTATACATGGCTCCGCTCCACCACCCTCCCATCCTATATACATGGCTCCGCTCCCACTCTCCCATCCTGTCTACATGGCTCCGCTCCCACCACCTTCCCATCCTATATACATGGCTCCGCTCCCACTCTCCATCCTGTATACATGACTCCGCTCCCACCCCCTCTCCCATCCTTTATACATGGCTCCGCTCCCACCCTCCCATCCTATATACATGGCTCCACTCCCACACTCCGATCCTGTATACAAGACTCTGCTCTCACCATCCCCTCCCATCCTGTATACACGGCTCTGCTCCCACCCTCCCAACCTATATACATGGCTCCGCTCCACCCTCCCATCCTATATACATGGCTCTGCTCCCACCCTGTATACATGGCTCCGCTCCCACCCTCCTATCCTGTATACATGGCTCCACTCCCACCCTCCCATCCTTGTATACATGGCTCCGCTCCACCCTCCCATCCTATATACATGGCTCCGCTCCCACCCTCCAATTCTATATACATGGCTCCGCTCCCACCCTCCCATCCTGTATACATGGCTCCGCTCCCACCCTCCCATCCTATATACATGGCTCTGCTCCCACCCTCCCATCCTGTATACACGGCTCCGCTCCCACACTCCCATCCTATATACATGGCTCCGCTCCCACCCTCCCATCCTATATACATGGCTCTGCTCCCACCCTCCATCCTATATACATGGCTCCACTCCCACCCCCATCCTGTATACATGGCTCCGCTCCCACCCTGTAAACATGTCTCCACTCCCCTCTCCGCTGGGCTCCCCGTCCTCCCCATCATACTTACCCTCCTCACTCCATCGCTGCACATCCCTGCAACTCTATCCCCGCACGTCAGCTTCTTCCTCTGTGGTGCGGTCACGTGGTACCACTCATTAAGGTCATGAATATGGATGCCACGCCTATGGGAGTGGAGTCGCGTCCATATTCATGACTTTAATGAGCAGTACTATGTGACCGCACCGCACAGGCTAGAAGCATATGCACCAAGACAGGGATGCAGTGACGGAAGGTGAGTATGTACAGTACGAGGAGATGACCCACGGCTACCATCAGGAGATCTCCCGACATTAGCAGTGGCATGGGCCGGAAGTGCCTGTCGCTGATTGGTCACCGTCCCGCCGTGCATGACCAATCAGCAACGCAGGATTTCCGTTACAGATGGAAGTGAAAAGTTAGACAATTATATAGTAGATAACTATATACAGTACAGTACAGTACAGTACAGTTTGGACACACCTTCTCATTTAAAGATGTTTCTGTATTTTCATGACTATGAAAATAGTAAATTCACACTGAAGGCATCAATACTATGAATTAACACATGTGGAAGTACTGTATATACTTAACAAAAAAATGTGAAATTACTGAAAATATTTCTTATATTCTAGGTTCTTCAAAGTAGCCACCCTTTGCTTTGATGACTGCTTTGCACACTCTTGGCATTCTCTTGATGAGCTTCAAGAGGTAGTCACCGGAAGTGGAAACCATTTCCGGTGACTACCTCTTGAAGCTCATCAAGAGAATGCCAAAAGTGTGCAAAGCAGTCATCAAAGCAAAGGGTGGCTACTTTAATGAACCTAGAATATAAGAAATATTTTCAGTAGTTTCACATTTTTTGTTAAGTATATACAGTACTTCCACATGTGCTAATTCATAGTTTTAATGCCTTCAGTGTGAATTTACAGTTTTCATAGTCATGAAAATACAGAAACATCTTTAAATGAGAAGGTGTGTCCAAACTTTTGGTCTGTACTGTATAACAGACGCCTCTCCATTACTAAGTCATGGGCTTGATGTCATCGGACAATACAAAGGTGACATCAACCCTACAAATATGAACCACACTTGCCACTGCCACAGGTCAAGTAGGAAGAGTCGGGCAAAGCACCAGAATTGGCTCATCCAATAGGCGCGCCTTTTTCTGAGGTTTCTACAGATTGTTATTTTTAGGCTGGGGGGGCAATATCCATGGTCCCTTACCAGCTTGAGAATACCAGCCCTCAGCTGTCTGCCTTAGCAAGGCTGGTTGACAAAAATAGGGGGACCCCCCACACAATTTGTTTTTAATTGTTTATTTAAATAATTTAAAAAACTGCATGGGGACCCCTCTATTCTTGATTACCAGCCTTGCTAACGCTGACAGCTTAGCGTTGCAGCTTGCAGCTGTCAGTTTTGCCTGGCTGGTTATCAAAAATACAGGGGCACCAACACCATTTTTTTTTAATTGTTTATTTAGAGCACAGGCGTCGGCTGATGAATACTCCCATCAGCCGCTCCTGCTCCCACTGTTATTAGTGGCATCACCCATTTCCCGATGAGGGTAGTAGGTCAATCAGCTGATGCAGTAACTGAAGGTAAATCCGAATGTGCATCTTTTGTGCTGACTGAGATTGGTCAACATTTTTTAAACAAGTTCGCTCATCTCTACTTAAGAGGTTAAAGTGTTTAGTCTTAGTTAAAAAAAATTTTGAAAATAGTTTCTAACTCCAGATAATATTTTCAGAATTTTCTGTTTTGTAATATATCTTTCAGGGCTTTTAAATGTAATGTAGTTTGTAATATTTCTTCAGTGCACACTCCGGCTGTCAGGACCTATGGACTAAGGTCATTTGACTCTGATATCATCCCAGGTCCTTATGCACTTCTATGCTTCTTCCTGTTTATGATTGGTCAGCATCATACAGTGAGAATAAGTAAGTGCTCTCAGTGAAAACTATCTAATAACACCCACTTGTACTTAAACTAAAGTCAGCTCATTAGGTGTTAAATATTTGATGTCACCATGCAGCGTAGAGGTAAAATAATAATAATAATAATAATAATAATAAAAAGATGACTATATGCTCTGTAGCCACTATTACATTGTGTATCCAATTCAACAAGAAAAATTTGGTGAAATGTCCTCTTCATGTTATCTATGCAGTCAGCGTCGGACTGGAACACCTTGGGCCCACCAGAGAAAATCATTCTTGGGGCCCACTATGTAGCTACATAGAAATAAATACAAGACCACCAACTGTGCAGTAAAACACACTAATATCAGGGTATAATATAAGGTAGTACATGTCTTAATTATGTAGCAGGAGTTGGGGTAGCCTCCCTCATAGATTATAAAGCAGCCCCCTCATAGGGGATAATGCTGCACCCTATAGTGGATAATGCTGCCCCCCTCATAGAGGATAATGCTGCTCCCCCTCATAGGGTATAATGCTATATATAATAGATAGATAGATAGATAGATGATAGATAAAGATAGATAGATATAGATTAGATTACCATATATACTCGAGTATAAGCCGACCCCCCTAATTTTGCCACAAAAAACTGGGAAAACTTATCGACTCGAGTATAAGCCTAGGGTGGAAAATGAGATTATGCCCCATATGCTGCCCCATGTATTATGCCCCACAAGATGCTCCATAGATTGTGCCTGCTTGCGCCCATAGATGGCTGCCATAATTATGCCCCCATAGATGCTCCACAGATTATGCCCCCATAGATTATGCCCCCATAGATTGTGCCCCCATAGATGCTCCATAGATTATGCCCCCATATATGCTCCACAGATTATGCCCCCATAGATTATGCCCCATAGATGCTCCACAGATTATGCCCCCATAGATTATGCCCCCATAGATGCTCCACAGATTATGCCCCCTTAGATTATGCCCCCATAGATTGTGCCCCCATAGATGCTCCATAGATTATGCCCCATAGATGCTCCACAGATTATGCCCCCATAGATTATGCCCCATAGATGCTCCACAGACTGTGCCCCCATAGATGCTGCATTTTATAGGCCCCTTTATGCTGCCGCAGCTGCTGCTGCTGCAAAAAAAAAAAAACATACTCACCTCTCGTCGCTGGGGCCAAGTGCCGGTGTCCTGAGCAGGCGGGGACACCGGCGCGCTATGGGGGACAGGTGCCGGTGTCACCGCTGGCTCAGGGCCCCGGCACCTGAGAGATTTACCTGTCACCCGCTCCACCGCTGAGCGCCGCTGTCTTCGGGACCTCCGGCAGTGAATGCTCAGGCAGAGGGCGCGGCGCACACTAACCACGTCATCACGCCCTCTGCCTGAACATCGCAGCAAGAGGACCCGAGGACACAGCGGCGCACGCGCAGCAGTGGAACGGAACAGGTAAGTAATGATATTCACTGCTTCCCACGCCCATGTGGGCATGGGAAGCAGTGAATATACATTTCTCTTTAGCAGCGGGGACAGGGGCTCCTGCCTCCTGTCACCCGCTGCTGCTCCGCTGGCACGGGGCCCCCATGGCAGCTGCGTGGTGTGCCGCTATTAGCGACACGCCACCGGCTGGGGGCCCCTGGAGCAGCAGGGGCCCTAGGCAACTGGCCACTGTATGCCAGCAGGTGCCAGGGCCCCCCAGATGCCAGGGCCCACCGGAGAATCCTCCAGTTCTCCGGTGGGCCAGTCCGACCCTGTAAGCAATATAAAAAACACAGTACATATTTCATTCCCTGTTAAGTTCATAATCAAGTATAAGTGACATATTTCAGTTATCAAATCTTCACTGATTGAAGATTTTGTCAGCAAAATTGGCAAGCTCTGGCTTAAGGCAAAACATCTATATTAATCTCATTTGTGTAGAAAGAAGAAATACAAAAAAAGCATAGCTAGAAATAAAAAGAAAAATATGTTAACAGCAAGGATAAATGCTTTTTTGTAAGGCTAAGTGCACACCTTCAGGATTACTTGCATAAAAACCGCATGAATAAAGCATCCTATCATTTAGAATGAATTCCGCAATTTTTATGCACATGGTGCTTTTTTTCCCAAAAAAAACGCATCACGGAAAAAGAAGCAACATGTTCATTAATTTCGCGTAATTCTAGCGTTTTTCCCGCTATATTATTGACCTAGAATCTTCAGGGAAAAATTGCGGTAAAAACGCGCAAAATCCGCACAAAAACGCGTAAAAAACACGCAAAAACGCGCGTTTTTACCGCAAAAAAAGTCCGGTTTTGCTCAGGAATATTCTGCAAACATTCCTGAACGTGTGCACTTAGCCTAAAGGCATGTTTAAGTCTCATTCAGTCTTTATTTTCATGTACGTCTACTTTTGGCGCTGATGTAGGACCAGGCTGCTACGGCTGCTGAAGCGTCGGGTCCAGAACTACTGGGGACAAACCTCCTGTTCCTGGGGGAAACGAGATTGCAGCCGGAGCGAGCCAGTAACCAGGGTGAAGGGGGCGTGGCCAGTGAATGTGAGGTAAAATGGGTTGCAAGGTAACTGGAGCGGTCTTCCAGCCAGAATGCCAATGAGGTGCAGACCGCAACTGCTGTGAGGGGTGCAACAGGCCACAATGTGAAGAGAAAGGACTGCATAGTGAGGGACTCACCAAAACTGGCGGGTGTGCAGGGGAGCATGCAATCAATGGAGCATCGCAGTACGAACGTCCGGGTGTCGTCTGATAACCAGAGAGGTACACGCCAGGTAAAGCATTGCAGTGCAGCCCTTCATGTCACTGGCGGCTGCTCAAGGTTACCCACACCGAGAGGAATCTTGTGGAGAGCTCAACTCTCTTACTCCACAGATATATGGACTAGGGGCTTAGCGGGAAAACCTGAGACCGCCCGCTGCTGCCAGAAGAAGGACCATGTGCTAGGCGAGGACCCCAGCAGGCATTACACCGAGCACCACCGGCATTCTGCTACCCATGGGGCCTTCAGAGAGTGACATGCTGTGGAGTCACGATAAGTGAAATCTTTAACAAGAGACTGTTTAGTTAACCGACTTCTATTTAGTTTTACCTTTCTACTCTTTGCTCACGGCATGCTGTGAAAGTGGCTGTCACAGAAATGGGCACTAGCTGGCGGTACTAGAGCCAATGGAAAACAGTATGAGGTGAAAGAGTCAGTCACAGAACCAGGTGCTACCAAGTAGAGGCCAGAGCACGGGCATAACAGATTACGCTGTATGCAACATAGGCACTTGACAGAGCATGCATACTGCTACCAACCATACATGTAACCTGTGTACTGTGGCCCAGGGCAGCAAAAGTCACCAGAAATCCAGGCCTGGTTCATTTTTAGGAATGTAAGCCAGTCCACATTTGCAGCAGATAGTCTGGTACGTTGGTCTGTTAGTACATTGCCAGCTGCACTAAAGACGCGTTCAGGAATCACACTGGCACAGGACAAGCCAGAACCTCCAAGGCATACTGGCTAAGCTTCGGGCAATGTATCCAACTTGGAGACCCAAAACTTGAAGGGGCAGATCCATCCTGAAGCCCACTGACAGGGGTGAAGAGGTATTGTGCCACCATGTCACGGTAATGTTGCCTCTTGTCTGTGCTGATGGTGCCCGAACTGTTTGCGGGTTCAGAAACCATTGGAACAGGTTGGGTATACTGAACCTGTCAGTAGCAGATGTATGCTTCTGCTACTGGCTTCTGAACGGATTCTGCTGGGACCAGGACGCACTGAGGTGCCTGCTAGTGCACGCACATCACTGTTATGCGGTGGAAAAGAGTACATGAGTGAATTAACCAGTGATTCTTGGTACTCCTGCATTTTACGCGCCTGGTTCAACGGTCTAATTAGGCTTTAAAGGCTGTCACGGTAACGTGGATCTAAGAGGGTGGCCACCCAGTAGTCATTTGTGTAGAGAATATGAGCCACGCGTGGGTCTTTTCTCAGACACTGCAGCATGAAGTCACTCATGTGCTGAAGGCTGCCAACTGGCCATGTATCACTGTTACCAGCTGGAGGAATGTGCTTTGGCTGATCTGCATCACCCCATCCACGCTCTATCTGGTGACTACTAGTAGAGCGCTGTGTACTTTCCTCCTCTAGCTCATCCTCATAGTCCTCCTCATCCTCCTCGCTTGCTGTGTCCTGCCTGGACCTTTGTGAGACACCCACAGAGCTTTGTACCAACCGAGCCGATGAAGATTGCCTGGTTGGTGCAAGTGTCTCATTATACTCCTCCTCCTCCTGAGAAACCTCATCCCTTAGTCCTTTAAGTGATGATTCTATAAGGCATATAAGGGGAATAGTCAGTCTGAGTAGGGCAGCATCTGCGCTCACCATCAGAGTGGAGTCCTCGAAGCACTTCAAAATGGTGCATATGTCCTTCATGGTTGCCCACTCTGTGGTTGTAAAGTGGGAGGGCTGAGATGTGTGCCGCCTACTTTGCGCCTGCTGCAGCTGCAACTCCATAATTGCAGGTTGCTGCTCACACAACCTCCGCAGCATATGCAAAGTCGAATTCCACCTGGTGGGGAGGTCAACAATGATGCAGTGCTCGGGCAGGCCCAATCTGCGCTGCATGGCTGAAAGGCGCGATGCAGCCATGCTTGAATGCCGCAAATGAGAGCACTCGTATCTGACTTTGTGCAGCAGCTCCTCAAGGTCAGGATAGATCCTAAGGAAACTCTGCACCACCAAGTTTAGGACATGGGCAAGGCATGGAATGTGAGTCAGACCACCTAGGCCCAGAGCCGTGACCAGGTTTCGGCCGTTGTCACACACCACCATACCTGGCTGGAAGTTGAGCGGCGCAAGCCACATGTCATTCTGCTCTTGAGCGTGTTCCACAGCTCGGTTGCGGTGTGGCTAACATTACCCAGATAAACCAATTTCAACACGGCCTGTTGATGTTTGGCCGATGCAGTGCTGAAATCGGTTGTTGTGGTACGTCTGGGTGCAGGCGAGTCTGACAAGGAGTATGAGGAGGAGTCAATTTGTACGGAGGAGAGGCCTGCAATCCGTGGAATTGGCAGGACCCGCGCACTTGCACTGTCTACTTCAGTTCCAGGCCAACTACATTTACCCAATGGGCGGTGATGGAAATGTAGCGTCCCTGGCCATGCAGACTGGTCCACGCGTCGGTGGTCAGGTGGACCTTGCTACTAACTGCATTTTGTAGCGCATGCTTAATTTTATGCTCCACATGCTGTTGCAGGGCGGGGACGGCTTGCCTGCTGAAGTAGAAGTGGCTGGGAACGCTGTATTGTGGGATTTCAAACCCCAACATATCGATAAAGGCTGGCTCGCTCACCAGCCAGAATGGTAGCATTTCCACTGCAAGCAGTTTGGCAATGCGACAATTCATGCCCTGTGCTCGTGGGTGGTTTGCCGAGTACGGGCGCCTTTTCTCCCACACCTGTGTGACAAATGGCTGCACACTGGATTGGGAATGTGAGGATGCTAGCGATTGGGATGCTGATGCTGACGAAGTACAGACAGTGTGCCGCCGTACAACACTGCCTGCAGATGCACCCTGGTATTCTGGCGAGAAAGCGGGAGCAGCTGTTTGCGAGCTGGAGGAAGAGGTGGCTGAAGAGATGGAAGGTGGGGGACCAGCTGCAGGTGGCGAATCATCTTGGGTTGATGCTGCCACTCCACAGGGTGCCTCTTCCTGACATGCATCAACATATTGGTGGTATTAAGGTTGCTGACGTTCTTCCCTCTCCGCACAGTTTGTCGATAAAGCTTGCATCTGACTACTGTAACGTCATCTGCAACTTGGTCGAAAAAGGCCCATGCACCACAACTCTTGGGCGCACCCCTTGTGCTCTTTAAAAGAGCCCTGCTCCTAATGGGTGCTGAAGTTGAGGGAGCAGACAACAAATTTTTCCCTCTTTTTCTCCTACGTGGACGGCCACGCTGCGCCACACCTGCAAGCTCTTCCTCTGAGCTATCCCTACTTGCTTGCTGCCCCTCAGCATGCCATGATGGGTCAAGGACCTCGTCATCCAATACACTTTCATCAGCAGAAACTGGCAGCTGAGTTTCATCATCATCTGCTGACTGGGGTCTGGTCACTGTGGGCACTGGCCCACCCTCCACTTCTTCCTCAGACGCACACTTCTTCAGCTGCAGGAATGCTGTCTGGCTGGCACACAGATTCCAAGCCAACAGATTCTGAGAAGAGGATTAAGGTTGGCTCCTGGCCTTCTGAATGTCTGGGCAACTTAGTGGGCGATGAAGAAGCAGATGGGTGCTGCTCTTCAGTGGCTTGACCCGATGTGGTGGAGAGGTCCTGGGAGGATGCTGTGCTCATTGATGTGGATGCCTCAGCTGCCATCCAACCAACAACGGTTTCTACTTGTTCCTCTCTTATCAGCCTAGGGCCCTGTGCTCCTAATAAGCTGCGCATAAATGACTGCTGCCGGGTGAAAGTAGGTGCTGAGTGACTTGGGCCTGCTGCTTGCCCTGGATGTGCACCATGTCTAGCTGCTAATGCACCTCTTCCGCGGCCGCCACGGGGATGTCCCTTACACCCTGCCTTCATCTCTATTGATGGATTCAGAACGGCAATTTCACTATTAGATTCGAGATCTCTCCCTATCTCCAACAGCAACCTATCCCTATCTGTTTTCACAGTAGAGTGAGGCTAAAATGGCAGGCGCAGCCTTTTATACTGCCTGATCACACCATCCAGCCAGCCAATCGCAGCGCAGCCCCTAGCTAGCAAGTTTGGACGCCTCCTACCAAGCTTAGGGGAGTTACACAATGTTGTCAGCAATTCTTCAGCTCCTGATTGGCTCCACGGAGCGCTCAGAGGCTGAAGGATTATGGGATTTCCGATTTCCGATGTGAAAAAAATATCGGAATCGGAAATCGGAATTCCGATATAGCAAATATCGGGCCGATTTACGATATTGCAATATCGGAAAGCTCATCCCTACTTATGAGTGATTTATAGAGGGGTAGGTAATAATACATTTGGATCACAGTCTTTCATCTCTCTTTTTATAAACCTTAAACTCTTGTTGCTTTTGCAGCTTCTGCTTGACATTGAGTACTGCTGCTCAGCTGACTTGTAACCAGAAAACGGAGGTCCTTCTCTTGTTCTGTAATCCTTATTTTATTTCTATCTAATGTATATGCAGCAATACGATTATTGCGGCCTAAGCGGCCTTTCTTTTATGAGAACCAAATTGTATAATTTTATAGTACTTCGTGGGAACATAGCTTAATAGTGAGGATTTGAAACATACAAAATATTAGAAAGTAAATTTGCATTATACATTTAGGTACATGAGAATGACCAAGCCCTTTACCAATGTCCTGCTATAATACAGAAAATTCACATTTTTTTTATTAAGCTGCACATTAATTATTTTTCTGTCCACATCAAAGCTCAAAGGCTAATATGAATGAGATATGTAAATCATATTTGCCATATTCTACCTTTTTAGTACTGTGTAAAAAATATTTATGAATAATTACTTTTACAAGCTCGTAGATGAAGACCACAAATCCCAGAATGCAGTTGGAATGACTCCAAGCAATACACCAGAGCATGTTGATTCAGTAGATACAGCTGTTGCAGGGACTATAAAAACAGTCAGCCCTTGTTAAAATGAAAAGTAACCATGTCTATATTCAGGAGTATTCTATTAACCTGTGAGAGATGTGAAATGTAAATGATGCTGATATTTATTAACCAGTTTGTGTCTTGCAATAGTATGTAAGTGTTTGAGTAAATTGAAAAGTTATGTAAAAATAATGTATGGGGAGTTTGAAAACATAGACGTGCGTGGTTACATGTGTTTCACATATGAGCTGCGTTTTCTAGTAATCAATCCACACTAATAATTTTTCTCAGTGTCTGTGCATAAATTTACATCTGGTAATTGGTCCTGGAGGGGAATCTAAACATAGAACTAATCACTTATAGCATTCATGTATAGTGTTACAAATTAAGATACAACACGTTAATGTAGAGTATTCCCAACTTGGTGCTTGTGACCTAAATTCAAGCCAGAAATGTTCTCCAACAGCCTAATATATATTAGACTAATGTGTTTGGGGTCAATTCTCCTGACATATGCATCCAATGTGCCCATGGGCTACCATCAGTCAGAGTATCCTTTTCTGGCATATATTTGGCAGGAATGTACCTATCAGCTTTAACTTGAAGACCACATGACTTTGGGCTCATTCAGACATCAGGTTTTAACATACAAGTTCTAACCGTGTTTGTCATGTTTCAAATTTGTACCTATTGTAGTTTATAGTATAGTTCACATGTCCAATTTTTTCTTCAGATTGAGTGGTCCACACAAAAGCACAGAGACTTATCCGAGTGTAGGATCAAACTCGCCAAGGAAAGTTTATGGGTCAGTGAAAAAAATCGGACAGTACTCTGATGTCATCTGAATGATGACAATTTTTCACAGACTGTTTGATAGACCTACCTCTTCCGACAAGCCTACAACCTGCAGTAACCACAGATCCACCAAACCGCTGCACGACAAACTCTACCCTCGCCTACTGTATCCTCACCCATCCCTTGTAGATTGTGAGCCCTCACAGGCTGGGTACTCTCTCCTACTGTACCAGTCGTAACTTGTATTGTCTAAGATTACTGTACTTGTATTTATTATGTATACCCCACCTCACATGTAAAGCGCCATGGATTAAATGGCGCTATAATAATAAATAATAATAATAGAAGAAGCTGGAGAAACTTTTTTTCCCATGCGAGAAAAACTGACAAAGCACTCTAAAAATACTGATGCTATTTCTAAACATTTGCCACACAGAGAAAAGAGAGTAGGAATCCCTCATGTCTGAGCATTTTGGGTATGAAAATGTCACGCTCGGAAATGGGTAAGTCCAGCAAACAACACAACACACAACTAAGATGGGATGGAACAGGGAGAGAAAGGCCCTAACAGTAGGGAGCAAGGGATGGGACACCTCCTGACACAAACCTGTGCCTGTCCCTAAGCTCCCTTAACGTCCTATGCAGGTCCTTCCCCCCGCCACCATCATGTGCCTAGTCACTGATTGTCACCTCAATACACCCAATAATACACAGGCCGGCAAGGACGCTAGCCTCACCACAGCAGATGGTAAAACATAGGGGAAGTGACAAACATGGGACAGACAAAGATAAAGGAATTAATACTCAGCTTCAGGATCTGCTGCTCAGCTCCAAGCATCAGAGGATATGACACCAAGAATCCAAACTTCCACAGCAGCAGCTAAACCACTGACACAAGAGCGCTCCTAACTCCAGGTTGGTCTGTAAAGAATTACTCTATTACCGATAGTCAGCTGATGGGTCGTGTGACTATTTAAAGGATGGTGGGAATGGTTACCAACAAACATCAGCTGACCACCCTAAAAGCAGCTGCCAGCAAGAAACTGACATTAACTCTTGCTGGACCTAAAGGAAAAAACAACATTTAAATTACAGCAGCACCAGAGCTGCCACAAATTCCATACTGAATCCTGTCTGGAAACACCATAGTTGCTAGTTTCAAGCCACGAGCTCATATAATGGCCAGAAATAGAGTTGAGCATTCGGATACCGCAAGTATTCGCTGTATCGGACTTTAGATACTTAGTTCCGATATTTTCCATATATCGTATACCGGAATCGGAAGTTCCCATAATTCTTTGAGAGGCAATGTGATTTTAGTCAGCCAATGAGGAATCCTAAGAAGTGTGGGCACATCCTGTACTGCTGCGGTCATGTTAACTAATGGCATGGCTGTGATTGGATGCTGAAATGATGTCAGAATGCACTATAAAAGGCGCCGCCGCCATTTTAGCGTCACTGTGCTGTGAATTTAGTTAGGCCGGCGTCACACACAACTACAAAAAATCGGTCCGTTTTAGTCGGTCGATTGTCGGATCAAAATGCAAACATCACACATCCTTCTGTCATCCGATTTTCCTTCAAAGATGCGATTTAGTCGCATGTGTGTGTACCTTGTAACATCCGATTTTCATCCGACTTGCGAGAATTTCTCGCAGGCTTGCAAAACTGACATATAATGGATCCAAAAGAATAGTATTTCAATCACAAAAGAAAGAATAGATATATACACATAGAACACATATATATAATATATATATATACATATATATATACATGTCATTGTGACATGTATATATATATATATTTATAGTTCCTAGACTTCTACATACTGTAATAGCCGCTAATTCAATTGCCGGCTTTTGTGAAATCACAGAAGCCGACATGAAATGATACATTGTTTCCAATGGTCAAAAACTGTGTGATTATTTCATTAAACTTCTTTTTATTAAACTGGTGTGTTTGATTTTTCTATCATACAATAGGATTAATAATTGATAGTTGTCTAATTGACAGCTCTCAATTATTAACCTGCCTTAAGGTCACCTTTTAAATACTAAGGTGACATTAAGGTGACATTATTAACCCATTCACCACCACTACAGGGCAATGGGAATAGACGGGCAAAGTGCCAGAAAGGGCGAATCTAATTATAGATTTGCCCTTTCTGGGGTGTCTGGGGGCAGATGTTAGTAGCCAGGGGGGGCACAAAAAAAATGTACCCTCCCTAGGCTGTTATTATCTGCCCCCACTCGCTTGCTTTGTCTGTCTGGTGGAGAAAATACCGCGGGAGCCCACGCATTTTTTTTCAATGAATTTACACCTTTAATTAACCCCTACATGTCTGAAATTTTGCACAAATACACTCATGTAATTGTAAGTTCTAAACAAATATCAAAATACAGGAAATGACATGGTTAACTGTGTGGAAACAATGTATCATTTCATGTCGGCTTCTGTGATTTCAGAAAAGCCGGCAATTGAATTAGCGGCTATTACAGTATGTAGAAGTCTAGGAACTATAAATATATATATATATATACATGTCACAATTACATATATATATATATATATATATATATGTATTCTATGTGTGTATATCTATTTTTCTATTCTTTATTAAAGCTGTCAGTGTGATTTTACAGTATAGCCGGGGATGAATTGCCGGCTTTTCTAAAGGACACCGATGCGATTTAATCGCAAGTCACACATGCGGTCCGTTTGTAATCAGATTTTTCATCGCTCCCATAGACTTGCATTGGCGATAGTCGACCCACAATCGGTGACAATCGCAGCATGCTGCGATTGCACACGGACGTTTAAAACGGACCACAAAAAATCTGATACTAGGAGCTGCTCCATAGATTAACATAGGGCAGACTGCAATACGATTTTTCATCGTATTGCAGTCGTCCGATTCTGTCGCCAGTGTGACGCCGGCCTCAGGGACAGAACGCTGCTCTGCTGACTCTGAGGGACAGTTAGAGATTGCGATTTTGTGTACTGTGCTTTAGGCAGGCTAGTTTAACAACCGCTGTGTAAAGCTTCCTTTAGCCTTGCAGTGTTGTTTTCACAGCTCTGCAAGGTCTGTGTGTGAGTGCAGGTGACGCGCTGCAGTTTGCTCTGCATCCAACGCTGTATGTAGGCATCTGCACGTGTCACTCACAGACTCTTTTTTTTTTTTTTCTTTAGTGTAATTCTTGCAGCTCCATTCAATTGAAATTATAGTGTGACGCACTTCCATCCGTATCCAATACATTGGTTGCAAACACTATAGAAGTCCACAAAGGAGCCTTTCAAAGATAGTGACCAGTTGTGTGCACTGCAGTGTTCACTCTAGTCTGTGATATATTTTTTTTTTGGTGAGTGCAGATCACGCTCCAGTTAGTTCTTAAACCACTGCTGGTTATAGTCTGCTGAACGTGTGTCACTGCCTCATCCTTGTCATTTTTCTATAATTGTTGTTGCTCCATTCTATTTCAAATAACTCCAATCTATTAGTGTGACGCGCTTCCATCCGTATCCAATACATTGGTTGCAAACACTATAGAAGTCCACAAAGGAGCCTTTCACAGATAGTGACCAGTTGTGTGCACTGCAGTGTTCACTCTAGTCTGTGATATATTTTTTTTTGCTGAGTGCAGATCACGCTCCAGTTAGTTCTTAAACCACTGCTGGTTATAGTCTGCTGAACGTGTGTCACTGCCTCATCCTTGTCATTTTTCTATAATTGTTGCTGCTCCATTCTATTTCAAATAACTCAAATCTATTAGTGTGACGTGCTTCCATCCGTATCCAATACATTGGTTGCAAACACTATAGAAGTCCACAAAGGAGCCTTTCACAGATAGTGACCAGTTGTGTGCACTGCAGTGTTCACTCTAGTCTGTGATATATATTTTTTTTTGCTGAGTGCAGATCACGCTCCAGTTAGTTCTTAAACCACTGCTGGTTATAGTCTGCTGAACGTGTGTCACTGCCTCATCCTTGTCATTTTTCTATAATTGTTGCTGCTCCATTCTATTTCAAATAACTCCAATCTATTAGTGTGACGCGCTTCCATCCGTATCCAATACATTGGTTGCAAACACTATAGAAGTCCACAAAGGAGCCTTTCACAGATAGTGACCAGTTGTGTGCACTGCAGTGTTCACTCTAGTCTGTGATATATATTTTTTTTGCTAAGTGCAGATCACGCTCCAGTTAGTTCTTAAACCACTGCTGGTTATAGTCTGCTGAACGTGTGTCACTGCCTCATCCTTGTCATTTTTCTATAATTGTTGCTGCTCCATTCTATTTCAAATAACTCAAATCTATTAGTGTGACGCGCTTCCATCCGTATCCAATACATTGGTTGCAAACACTATAGAAGTCCACAAAGGAGCCTTTCACAGATAGTGACTAGTGTTGAGCATTCCGATACCGCAAGTATCGGGTATCGGCCGATATTCGCGTTATCGGAATTCCGATACTTAATTCCGATACTTTTTCAATATCGTATACCGGAATCGGAAGTTCCCATAATTCTTTGAGAGGCAATGTGATGTTAGTCAGCCAATGATGAATCTTATGAAGTGTGGGCACATCCTGTAATGCTGCGGTCATCTTAACTAATGGCATGGCTGTGATTGGCTGCTGAAATGATGTCAGAATGCACTATAAAAGGCGCCGCAGCCATTTTAGCGTCACTGTGCTGTGAACTCAGTTAGGGACAGAACGCTACTCTGCTCACTCTGAGGGACAGTTAGATATTGCGATTTGTGTACTACTGTGCTTGAGGCAGGCTAGTTTACCAACCGCTGTGTAAAGCTTCATTTTGCCAGTGTTGTTTTAACAGCTCTGTGCAAGGTGTGTGTGTGACAGTGCAGGTGACGCTGCAGTTTGCTCTGCATCCACCGCTGTTTGTAGGCATCTGCACGTGTCACTGACTCTTTTTTTTTTTATTTTATTTTGTGGAATTGGTGCAGCTCCATTATATTAGAAAAAAATCAAATCTATTAGTGTGACGTGCTTCCATCCGTTTACAATACATTGGTTGCAAACACTATAGAAGTACAGAAAGGAGCCTTTCAGAGCTACTGAACAGTTGTCTGCAGGGTTTACTGTAGTCTGTGAGCTTTTAATTTTGTGAGTGCAGATTACGCTCCAGTTAGTTCTTCAACCACTGCCGGTTGTAGTCTGCTGAGCGTGTGTCACTGCCTCATCCTTCACATTTTTCTCTAATTGGTGCTGCTCCATTTTAGTGGAAAAAAATCTAATCTATTAGTGTGACGCGCTTCCATCCGTATACAATACATTGGTTGCAAACACTATAGAAGTAGACAAAGGGGCCTTTAACAGCTACTGAACAGTTGTGTTTCAGTGTTCACTGTAGTCTGTGAGCTTTTCATTTTTTGAGTGCAGATTACGCTCCAGTTTGTTCTTCAACCACTGCCGGTTGTAGTCTGCTGAGCGTGTGTCACTGCCTCATCCTTCACATTTTTCTCTAATTGGTGCTGCTCCATTTTAGTGGAAAAAAATCTAATCTATTAGTGTGACGCGCTTCCATCCGTATACAATACATTGGTTGCAAACACTATAGAAGTAGACAAAGGGGCCTTTAACAGCTACTGAACAGTTGTGTTTCAGTGTTCACTGTAGTCTGTGAGCTTTTCATTTTGTGAGTGCAGATTACGCTCCAGTTTGTTCTTCAACCACTGCCGGTTGTAGTCTGCTGAGCGTGTGTCACTGCCTCATCCTTCACATTTTTCTCTAATTGGTGCTGCTCCATTTTAGTGGAAAAAAATCTAATCTATTAGTGTGACGCGCTTCCATCCGTATACAATACATTGGTTGCAAACACTATAGAAGTACACAAAGGGGCCTTTAACAGCTACTGAACAGTTGTGTTTCAGTGTTCACTGTAGTCTGTGAGCTTTTCATTTTGTGAGTGCAGATTACGCTCCAGTTTGTTCTTCAACCACTGCCGGTTGTAGTCTGCTGAGCGTGTGTCACTGCCTCATCCTTCACATTTTTCTCTAATTGGTGCTGCTCCATTTTAGTGGAAAAAAATCTAATCTATTAGTGTGACGCGCTTCCATCCATATACAATACATTGGTTGCAAACACTATAGAAGTACACAAAGGGGCCTTTCACAGATACTGAACAGTTGTCTGCAGGGTTCACTGTAGTCTGTGAGCTTTTCATTTTGTGAGTGCAGATTACGCTCCAGTTTGTTCTTCAACCACTGCCGGTTGTAGTCTGCTGAGCGTGTGTCACTGCCTCATCCTTCACATTTTTCTCTAATTGGTGCTGCTCCATTTTAGTGGAAAAAAATCTAATCTATTAGTGTGACGCGCTTCCATCCGTATACAATACATTGGTTGCAAACACTATAGAAGTAGACAAAGGGGCCTTTAACAGCTACTGAACAGTTGTGTTTCAGTGTTCACTGTAGTCTGTGAGCTTTTCATTTTGTGTAGTGCAGATTACGCTCCAGTTTGTTCTTCAACCACTGCCGGTTGTAGTCTGCTGAGCGTGTGTCACTGCCTCATCCTTCACATTTTTCTCTAATTGGTGCTGCTCCATTTTAGTGGAAAAAAATCTAATCTATTAGTGTGACGCGCTTCCATCCGTATACAATACATTGGTTGCAAACACTATAGAAGTACACAAAGGGGCCTTTAACAGCTACTGAACAGCTGTGTTTCAGTGTTCACTGTAGTCTGTGAGCTTTTCATTTTGTGAGTGCAGATTACGCTCCAGTTTGTTCTTCAACCACTGCCGGTTGTAGTCTGCTGAGCGTGTGTCACTGCCTCATCCTTCACATTTTTCTCTAATTGGTGCTGCTCCATTTTAGTGGAAAAAAAATCTAATCTATTAGTGTGACGCGCTTCCATCCGTATACAATACATTGGTTGCAAACACTATAGAAGTACACAAAGGGGCCTTTCACAGATACTGAACAGTTGTCTGCAGGGTTCACTGTAGTCTGTGAGGAATAACCACACTTAGGCCTTATAACTTTTCTGACTTTCTTTATCAATCTACCAGATGAAGAAGTCAGTGAGTAAGGCACGTGGTCGTGGTCGAGGCCGTGGATTTGCAGCAGGGAAAGGACGTGGGGATTCTGTGGCTGCTGCCGCACCCAGTGACACAGCATCCACCAGTTTTCCCCGTGAGCGTTCCTTTATGCGCACTTTTGTAGGAGCTCAGCGTACCCCCCTGCTGCGTGAAGAACAAATTGAAGCCGTTGTTGGTTGGATGGCAGCCAATGCATCGACTTCAATAGCTTCCACCTCCTCTCAGGACCACAGCACTGTTGAACAACCATCAGTCTCTTCACCGCCTGCCAAATTGCCCAGGCAGTCAGAGAGCTCTGTACAGGAGCCAGCTGAGTCTCTGCTTCTGTTCTCAGAATCTGTTGGCTTGCAAACAGGGGCCCAGCCAAGCAGCATTCTGGAATGTGAAGAAGAGGCAGTATGCAGTGATGCGCAACAGCTGTGTCTCTCTGAATCTGAAGAGGCGGGTGAGCCAGTGCCGATGGTCAGCACACCGGCAGAACGCATCTGATGATGATGAGACTCAGTTGCCAGTTTCTGTTGAGCATGGTGCTGGCCAGACCACCCAACAACAGCAGGTGTTGGAAGAGGGTAGTGGTGGAGATGATGAGGTCCAAGACCCAACATGGCGTGAGGAACAGGAAGGTGGTGGGAGCAGCTCTGAGGAAGAGATTGCCCCAACGGTCCAAACAGTAGGGAGAGGTAGGCTGCAGACTCGCTTGCCTGTAGCCTCCAGTTTGGCACCCGTTCGGAGCAGTTCTCTTCCAACAGCCAAACCGGGCGCTCCCAGGACTTGCTCTGCGTGGTCCTTTTTGATACAGTTGCAGATGATATTTGCTATGTCAAATGCAAGCTGTGTAATCAAAAAATTAAAAGAGGTAAAAGTGTCAGTAACCTTAATACAACAAATATGTGGAAACATGTGCGGTCAAAGCACTTTGTTGAGTTACAAAGACACACTGGAGATGTAGGCCAACCTACAGCAGCACCTACATCTTCAGCTCGTGTTGGAGCCTCTTCCTCCAGTTCACACACAGCTGGTTCGGCTTCCTCACAGGATCGCCATGGAAGAACCTCTGTCACTGTTGTCTAGAGACACAGTGTTATTCCACCCACAGCTGCAAGTTCCCTGTCATCCTCACACACCCAGGCCACAAAACAGCCATCGGTAGCACAGGCATGGGATAAAAGACGGCCATACTCGGCAAACCATCCACGAGCACAGGCTCTGAATGCTGGCATTGCAAAACTCCTGTCCCTTGAAATGCTGTCATTCAGGCTGGTGGAGACTGACAGTTTCCGTGAATTAATGGCATTGGCAGTCCCACAATACAATGTGCCCAGCCGATTTTATTTCAGCAGGCAAGCCGTCCCTGGTCTGCAAAAGCATGTTGAGGCAAAAATTAAACATGCGCTACTAAACGCCGTCAGTAGCAAGGTCCACCTGACCACCGATGCGTGGACCAGTACCCATGGCCAGGGACGATACCTTTCACTCACTGCCCATTGGGTGAATGTTGTGGAGCCGGGTACACATCTTGCGAGTGGGCGCTGTACGTGTTCTGCCAACTCCAAGGATTGCCGGAATAAAGTCTGTCCACATTGACTCCTCCTCCTACTCCAGTTCCTCAGAATCATCGCTGCAGGAGCCGTCACGGTCTACCTCCACATGGACCCGTGGACGCTTACCTGATGCGACCGATATGAGCACAGCCGTGGCCAAACGGCAACAGGCCGTTCTGAAATTAATTCCCATGGGGAATCGAAGCCACACAGCGCAGGAGGTCTGGAATGCCATCAAGCAGGAGAGCGACGTGTGGTTTTTGCCAGCGAATCTCCAGCCAGGCTTGGTAGTGTGTGACAATGGCCGAAATCTGGTGGCAGCTCTGGGCCTTGGCAAACTCACTCACATACCATGTCTGGCACATGTGCTCAACTTGGTCGTGCAGAGTTTTTTGAGGGACTATCCGGATCTTGATGCACTGCTGCACAAGGTCCGCCTAGAGTGCGCTCACTTGCGACGTTCCAGCATGGCCAGATCGCGCATTGCAGCTCTGCAACGCAGATTGCGCCTTCCTGAACATCGCATCATATGTGACGTATCCACCAGGTGGAATTCAACGTTACATATGTTGGAGCGGTTGTGTGAGCAGCAGCCAGCAGTTATGGAGTATCAGCTGCATCAGCGCAATCAACACGCAATTTGCGCCGTCCACACTTCACCATTAATGAGTGGGCCACTATGAAGGACATGTGCCACGTTTTGCGTGCGTTTGATGAGTCAACGCGGATGGCGAGTGCAGATGATGCACTAGTCAGCCTGACTGTCCCCCTTATCTGCCTGCTTCAAAAACATTGCAAGCAATAAGGATGAGGTTTTGGAAGAGGTGGAGGATGAGGAGTCACAAATTCCATCACCTTCTGGAAAGTCAGCGCAACGTGGTTCCTCACAAAGGGCTGGGCAGGGCTCACTTTGTGAGGAGGATGAGGAGGAGGAGGAGTCAATGGAGGAGGAAGACATCGCTCCAGAGGGAGGTACACAACGCTCTAGTCAGTATGTAGAGCGAGGGTGGGTGATGCAGAGCAGGCAGAGATAACGCCTCTTGCAGAGGACAGCGTTTCTTTGCCAGTCGGGAGTCTGCAGCACATGGTTGATTTCATGCTGCAGTGCCTAAGAAACGACCGCCGCATCGCCCACATTCTCACGACGTCTGATTATTGGTGTACACCCTCCTAGACCCTCGCTACCGGGACAACGTCAAAAGCCTCATCACACCGTTGAACCGGGAGCGTAAAATTCGGGAGTACCAAGACACACTGGTGCAATCCCTAATGTTCTACCTTACTGCCGGGGAGCACTGCTGCTGCTACTGCTTTACAAAGCAGCTCTGTGCGTCGAGGCAGTGTAGAGAGCTCTGCAACAAGAGGGAGCACACGCAGTGCCTCTGCACAGGGAAAGACCAGTATGTTAAAAAATGTGGCAAAGTTTTGTGGCAGCGCCACAAATGTCTACACCATCCGAGAGGGCTCCAGTCAGCGGGAGGCAACGTATCCGTCATGATGGTGACAGACTACTTGGCTTTGCCTCTCAGTGTACTCCCAGATGGCTCTTCCCCATTCAAGTTTTGGGTCTCGAAGCTGGATACATGGCCAGAGCTTAGCCAGTATGCATTGGAGGTGCTGGCTTGCCCTGCTGCCAGTGTATTATCGGAGCGCGTCTTTAGTGCTGCAGGTGGTGTACTAACAGACCGTCGCATGCGACTATCCTCCGATAATGTAGACCGGCTTACTTTTCTGAAAATGAACAAGGCATGGATCTCGCCAGAATTTGTCTGTCCGTTTTCAGATTAAATAACTGGTTCGCAACGTTATCCATGTCTCTGTTATGTTCATCTTTCTACCACCTGAACTCTACTCCCTGGGCTCCAACACTGCCAGTTGCTGCTCAGAAGTGTCGTGTCCACAGAACAAAACACAAGCTCTACTGTTAGTGGGGTTCAGTAACGCCAGCTGTTCCCCTGCTGTGTCAACGGCAAGAAGTCTCCTGTTCCCGACACATGGACAGAAAAACACATGACCAAACATGCTCCAAATAGGGAAGAGCCGTCACCCTGCTTGTTATGCTGAAAACATGAAATTGTGAAGTTTTGCAGGCCTAGAATGATAAATTTTTATGACAAATATGGACAAATAATAATTTGTCATCACGCGCATATCTGCACATGTCTATTAGAAATGGTAACAAAAAATAAAACTTAGTCTACTCTTCACATTTGAAATTAATGCATAAAAGTACTTTCAGACTTATGAATTAATGCTTTTTAAGGAACTTTATCTGTACCTGTAAGATAATGCAGTCAATGGATGTACGAATCATTAAATCCTCATCATCATCATCACGAGTTTTATTTATGACAGACTTTTATAAAATACACATACTGATGCCAACTGTAACTTCAAACACCATATATGAAATGGCCAGCATGTAAACTGGTAATAATGTCCAATAATAAATTATTACATCTAGAAAGTGCATCATGCATACTGACAAAGGAGTTATACCTGCAAGTGCTGTGAAAACAACCACAAGAGATAAAAAATTAATACTGGTATATAGGTATCACAGTGCATATTTTACTCATGGACAATGTTGATGTAATACTGTATCTCAATTAAGTCAGCGTCAACCATTAGGCTTGTTAGTCTTGTACATTGTTAAAGAGGGAACGAATTTTTTTGTTTGTCATAGGTGGAGTATTACACATTAAATTATTACTGCTGTATTTTTTTTTGCGTCCCTAGTGCGCAATAACGCAGCCTAACCTCACATTTGTAGTCAGCAAATTTTGCCACACGCTACCCTACCCTACGCGTGACAGTAGGAAGGTAGTGTTGACGGATAAAGCTTTGCGCAACCAGACATTCTTTTACCCTCTTCAACACTCTACAAGCAAAAAATGCATGATTTCAGCCGCAGACTTTATTGACTTACAGTATAACATCGGCATTACCCATCAGGGCTGTCCACTGTCTGATACAGACATAGAATATACCTTTGCTATCCGTAGCCTTTGTTTCACCTACACTTTGCAGACACACTTAAATTGTGACAAACAATGCCTAATGTTTTTTTAAATGGTTATTTTTTATCGTACATTATTGTGTCATCAATCACATGATGAGTCCATGCTGGACATGTCATACATGCTATAGAAAGTTACGATTTTATGAACTTAAATAATTGAAATGTCTGTGACTGTCACATAAAATTTGCGATGATGATGATGAGTGACTATTACAAAATCCATTGTCTTCACTATGTTATGGTTTAACATAGCGTTCCTTAAGCATTATTCATAAAAAAAAGGACTTTATTCTTAAATTTACAACACTATATTTTGTTACCAATTTTTTGGGTGTTGTGTTGTTCCATTTATTTTTGGCATGTGCATATATGGTTTATATTGTATTTTCTTTATTTTTTCCTTCTTGAAATTAGAAAACAAGTGTATCTTTGTACCGTGTTAGCCAGTAGATAGAAAAATATTTAGACTTCAGAGTCAGCAGGGTTGATACCTTTTAATGGATAACGAAAGATGGAAACAAATTGCAAGCTTTCAAGGCTACTCACGTCTCTTCATCAGGCAAAGACTAAATAAAAAAATTAAGCATCACATATTTCTATACACAACAGGACACAGGAATAGTGCAATAGGTAAGACAAGTAAGTGACGTGTATCAGAAAATGTTTATTATCTCACAGGGAGAACATAAATATTGGAACAGTTCCTAGATAAGGATAGAAAGTTTGATTGCCCTCTCATTGGCTCTTTTTTTGGTTTTCATGACCCTGGAAGGGCATAGACGCAGATTCCTTAATTGATAAGAATGACATAAATCCATGTGATCTATTCATTCCATCACTAACAGTATCAAAGGTCATGATGAGCTTATATTCTGAAACCTTTGTACGTTTCTCATATTTGAAGTTATATTTTAATACCAGTAATTTCCATATCCATGATGCTATGACCGGGCATACAAAAGTCTTTTGCCACAGGTAAATTCCATTAATTTATCTGTGATTGTGTGGCCTGATAATTCATCCTTGTTCTCCTTTTGTTGCGGTCTCCCCTCACTTGTCCCTCCCTCACATTGTCTTAGCTATTCCGTGTCCCGTTGTGTGTAGAAATATGTGATTCTTCATTTTTGGGTTTACTCTTAGCCTGATGAAGACACCTGAGTAGTCTCGAAAGCTTTGAATTGTTACCAATTTTCAGTTAGCCATTAAACGTTATCAACCACAGAGGACTGTCAAGTATAAATATTTTTTTCTATTCTTGTAATTGAAATTCATCATTTTTTTGTCGTAGTAAAACTCATTTATTCTTGTTTGAAGTACATACATTTGCAATGGCCACGTAACAAGGCAATAACTCAATATTTGTGCCTACACCCCTTGACCCTGGGCTTCAACAGCGCCAGTGCTGGCAGAAGTGTTAGAGCACAGATGAAAACAATCGCTGATGTGTTTGTGGGGTTCAGTAACGCCTGCTGTTCCCCTGCTGTGTGTCTGGCAAAATTACTGCTGCTAACTACAACTTCAACTTCAAACGTCTCATATTAGGCCTCTGCCTACACCCTCCTTGACCCTGGGCTTCAACAGCGCCATTGCTGCTCAGAAGGGTTAGATGCACGATGAAAACAATCGCTGATGTGTTTGTGGGGTTCAGTAACGCCTGCTGTTCCCCTGCTGTGTGTCTGGCAAAAATTACTGCTGCTAACTACAAACTTCAACTTCAAAACGTCTCATACTAGGCCTCTGCCTACACCCTCCTTGACCCTGGGCTTCAACAGCGCCAGTTGCTGCTCAAATGTTAGATGCACAGATGAAAACAATCGCTGATGTGTTTGTGGGGTTCAGTAACGCCTGCTGTTCCCCTCTGTGTGTCTGGCAAAAATTACTGCTGCAAACTACAACTTCAACTTCAAACGTCTCTACTAGGCCTCTGCCTACACCCCCTTGACCCTGGCTTCAACAGCGCCAGTTGCTGCTCAGAAGTGTTAGATGCACAGATGAAAACAATCGCTGATGTGTTTGTGGGGTTCAGTAACGCCTGCTGTTCCCCTGCTGTGTGTCTGGCAAAAATTACTGCTGCTAACTACAACTTCAACTTCAAACGTCTCATACTAGGCCTCTGCCTACACCCTCCTTGACCCTGGGCTTCAACAGCGCCAGTTGCTGCTCAGAAGTGTTAGATGCACAGATGAAAACAATCGCTGATGTGTTTGTGGGTTCAGTAACGCCTGCTGTTCCCCTGCTGTGTGTCCGGCAAAAATTACTGCTAGCTACCTAATCATGGTGAAAAAAACATGACATCTCAAAGTGTCTAGTGCTACACATAGATATGAGGCTACACCATGATTTCTAAGCTGTAAACATTTGAAACGTCAACTTTCAAACCATAAATGATTTGTCTTTGTCACAAATCTGTAACAAAATAATTGTGACATATTATTACAGATATGCACATGTCGAAAACAAATGCAAACACAAAAGCCTACTTATGCTATAGGATACTGATGGTCAACCTTGTCACTCCATAGCTTAGACAAATCCAACTCACATCATGATGACTCAAATACGCAATGTTGGAAGTGCATAATGTGGGTTGAACTTTGACAACTGCTGCAGTGCGAAGGTTATACTTCAGTGTTCTTGCCTTTGAAATAAAAGCATACAAGTAAATATAATATCCAATGTTGATTAAGGGACGTGATGTACACCTGTAATATTGTGCAAACAATGCATGTAGGAATAGTCCTCTTCAACATTACTTATATTTGTGTCATTTTAAAAAATACATATTTGATTAGAAAGTTAACAGCCCATATCATAAAGGTCCTTCATGTAAACATGATAATCGCTAACAAAAATCATGCATTACCTTGGTAAAGTCAATAGTGCATAGTCACAATAGCAAAATATATACCTGTAAGTGGTGCTGAAAGAACGACAACTGATAGAATAGGTGAATGATATCTATTTATCAGACTGAATAGCGACACCTGTACAATGTCGATATAATACTGTACCTTAACAAAACAGCTGTGTCACACCTCACACCATTTTTCTTGTAGCTTGTTATGTAATAGGGCACATGCGTGTATGTTTCATCATAGGTGCATGTTTACTGAGTAAAGCAGTCATGACAACGCCTTTGTGTTGTCGGTACGCTTGCGATGATGAACGATGCGCACCGTGAATGTTAGTCTGCGTCATAAGATGCACAGACGCTCCAATACCCAACGCGTCACAGCAGGAAGCCAGTCTGTGCGTCCAAACAAAGGCGCAAGCATACATGCACGTACCCTTTTATAAAGCTATATAAAAAAAAGGATGTAGTAGTAACGCACACTTTATTGAGGTACAGTATTACATCGCCATTCACCATCTGTGGCTATGCAGTCTCATCTATATATACCTTATCTATCCGTTGTCATGCTTGCAAGTCCACAGTCAGGCATAAATAGATGTTTTCACTATGCACTTTTTAAAGGTTTTTTTTGTTAATATAAATGATTGGCACATATTATCAGTATTACATGATGGAAATTTTAGATATTTTTAAAAACTTTTAGTGATATTATTCAGCAAATGAAAATGGTGTACATACTGTTACTTATCCATCATTAATGGATTCTGATATGTACTTGTATGCTTTTATTTAAAACCGTATAGCAGATTATTTAACCGATTTTTATTGTGGTTTGCATTGCTTTTCAACATGTTAATGTATGCGTTTATGTTTGTCAATTATTAATTTACATATATTTTTTAAAGTAAAATCATCATCTTATGGTACTAAAGGTTATATTTCTCTTGTTTGGAGTATAGACATTTTTAATTGACACGTAACAAGGAAAATACTTGATCTAGTATTTAAACATCCTCCTTGACCCTGGCTCCAACACCGCCAGTTGTTGCTTGGAAGTGCTGTTAGCACAGTCTACACTTGCTCCTGTGTTACTGGGGTTCAGTAATGTCAGCTGTTCCCCTGCTGTGTGAACGGCAAACAGTCCTGCTGCCTCCACCATGTTCTCTTCTCATCCCTGGGTTACAACACCGCCAGTTGTTTCTCGGAAGTGCTGTTAGCACAGTTAACACTTGCTCCCGTGTTACTGGGGTTCAGTAATGTCAGCTGTTCCCCTGCTGTGTGAACGGCAAACAGTCCTGCTGCCTCCACCCTGTTCTCTTCTCATCCCTGGGCTACAACACCGCCAGTTGTTTCTCGGAAGTGCTGTTAGCACAGTTAACACTTGCTCCCGTGTTACTGGGGTTCAGTAATGTCAGCTGTTCCCCTGCTGTGTGAACGGCAAACAGTCCTGCTGCCTCCACCATGTTCTCTTCTCATCCCTGGGTTACAACACCGCCAGTTTGTTTCTCGGAAGTGCTGTAGCACAGTTAACACTTGCTCCCGTGTTACTGGGGTTCAGTAATGTCAGCTGTTCCCCTGCTGTGTGAACGGCAAACAGTCCTGCTGCCTCCACCATGTTCTCTTCTCATCCCTGGTTACAACACCGCCAGTTGTTTCTCGGAAGTGCTGTTAGCACAGTCTACACTTGCTCCTGTGTTACTGGGGTTCAGTAATGTCAGCTGTTCCCTGCTGTGTGAACGGCAAACAGTCCTGCTGCCTCCACCATGTTCTCTTCTCATCCCTGGGTTACAATACCGCCAGTTGTTTCTCGGAAGTGCTGTTAGCACAGTTAACACTTGCTCCCGTGTTACTGGGGTTCAGTAATGTCAGCTGTTCCCCTGCTGTGTGAACGGCAAACAGTCCTGCTGCCTCCACCATGTTCTCTTCTCATCCCTGGGTTACAACACCGCCAGTTGTTTCTCGGAAGTGCTGTTAGCACAGTCTACACTTGCTCCTGTGTTACTGGGGTTCAGTAATGTCAGCTGTTCCCCTGCTGTGTGAACGGCAAACAGTCCTGCTGCCTCCACCATGTTCTCTTCTCATCCCTGGGTTACAACACCGCCAGTTGTTTCTCGGAAGTGCTGTTAGCACAGTTAACACTTGCTCCCGTGTTACTGGGGTTCAGTAATGTCAGCTGTTCCCCTGCTGTGAACGGCAAAAAGTCCTGCTGCCTCCACCCTGTTCTCTTCTCATCCCTGGGCTACAACACCGCCAGTTGTTTCTCGGAAGTGCTGTTAGCACAGTTAACACTTGCTCCCGTGTTACTGGGTTTCAGTAATGTCAGCTGTTCCCCTGCTGTGTGAACGGCTAACAGTCCTGCTGCCTCCACCATGTTCTCTTCTCATCCCTGGGTTACAACACCGCCAGTTGTTTCTCGGAAGTGCTGTTAGCACAGTTAACACTTGCTCCCGTGTTACTGGGGTTCAGTAATGTCAGCTGTTCCCCTGCTGTGTGAACGGCAAACAGTCCTGCTGCCTCCACCATGTTCTCTTCTCATCCCTGGGTTACAACACCGCCAGTTGTTTCTCGGAAGTGCTGTTAGCACAGTTAACACTTGCTCCCGTGTTACTGGGGTTCAGTAATGTCAGCTGTTCCCCTGCTGTGTGAACGGCAAACATCCTGCTGCCTCCACCATGTTCTCTTCTCATCCCTGGGTTACAACACCGCCAGTTGTTTCTCGGAAGTGCTGTTAGCACAGTCTACACTTGCTCCTGTGTTACTGGGGTTCAGTAATGTCAGCTGTTCCCCTGCTGTGTGAACGGCAAACAGTCCTGCTGCCTCCACCATGTTCTCTTCTCATCCCTGGGTTACAACACCGCCAGTTGTTTCTCGGAAGTGCTGTTAGCACAGTTAACACTTGCTCCCGTGTTACTGGGGTTCAGTAATGTCAGCTGTTCCCCTGCTGTGTGAACGGCAAACAGTCCTGCTGCCTCCACCATGTTCTCTTCTCATCCCTGGGTTACAACACCGCCAGTTGTTTCTCGGAAGTGCTGTTAGCACAGTCTACACTTGCTCCTGTGTTACTGGGGTTCAGTAATGTCAGCTGTTCCCCTGCTGTGTGTACGGCAAAAAGTCCTGCTGCCTCCACCCTGTTCTCTTCTCATCCCTGAATTATTTAAAAAATTAAATGAAATTAAATGGAAATCAAATTCAGGGAAATTAAATTCATAGAAAGAGGTTATACTTTACACTTTATGGGTTAATATGAAGAAGAATAATAGTTTAATAAGAACAATCTGAGTAATGTTAACAAAAAGATGAATAGCAAGAAGTTTAAGAAGAAGATAAAGAAGGTGAAGATGAAGAATAATTTGATGACAAAGATGATGCTGCTGAAGATTATGAAGGAGAAATTGTGGCAAAAGTTAAAAAGGTGAAGAGCATGGAAGTTTTGAAACATACATATTTGCCAAAATAGAAAAAAGGTTAACAACATTGTCAATTTCTTCGTCAATCCGAACGTATTTCAAAAAAATATATATTAATGCTATTCCATTGGATTGGGTTAAACATCTATGCCTTTAATGTCTCCTCAACCTCCCCCAATACATTCTACATTACTCTTTGTTGTTTTCCTTCATGTACAATTATCCAACAAGGCAAGAATGGGGTTTTTTTAATTCCGATATTTTGTTCCCATAGACTTACATTGGATTTCCGGTATCGGTATCGGGTATCGCCGATATTTTGTGTGTATCGGCGATACCATTCCGATCCGATACTTTTGGATATCTGAAAGCATCGCTCAACTCTAGCCAGAAATACTGTTATTCCTAATGTGCACACATTAAAATACATTCTTAAAAGAGAACTGAAATGTCAGACACAGGTTCTGTCCTATACTTTGTGCAAAGATCATATTTACTTTTAAGAGAACATCTCACAGATATTTGTTCTGTTTGAGATATACAGTGAAGGAAATAATTATTTGATCCCTTGCCGATTTTGTAAGTTTGCCCACTGACAAAGACAAGAACAGTTTATAATTTTAAGGGTAGGTTAATTTTAACATTGAGAGATAGAATATCAAAAATAAAATCCAGAAGATCACATTGTATAAATTATATAAATGTATTTGCATTTTGTTGTGAGAAATAAGTATTTGATCCCTCTTGCAAACAAGACTTAATACTTGGTGGCAAAACCCTTGCTGGCAAGCACAGCAGTGAGACGTCTTTTGTAGTTGATGATGAGGTTTGCACATATGTCAGGAGAAATTTTGGTCCACTCCTCTTTGCAGATCATAGCTAAATCATTAATATTTTGAGGCAGCTGTCACTTGGCAGCTCGGATCTTCAACTCCCTTCATAAGTTTTCTATGGGATTAAGGTCTGGAAAATGGCTAGGCCACTCCATGACCTTAATGTGCTTCTTTTTGAGCCACTCCTTTGTTACCCAGGCTGTATATTTTGGGTCATTGTCTTGCTGGAAGACCCAGATACAACCCATTTTTAATGTCCAAGCGGAGGGAAGGAGGTTGTCACTCTGGATTTTATGGTACATGGCTCCATCCATTCTCCCATAGATGCGGTGAAATAGTCCTGTGCCTTTAGCTAAGAAACACCCCTAAAGCATAATGTTTCCACCTCCATGCTTGACAGTAGGAACAGTGTTCTTTTGGTCATAGGCAGCATTTCTCTTCCTCCAAACACGGCGAGTTGAATTAATGCCAAAGAGCTCAATTTTTGCGTCATCTGACGACAGCACTTTCTCCCAATCATTCACAGAATCATCCAGGTGTTCATTGGCAAACTTCAGATGGGCCTATACATGTGCCTTCTTGAGCAGGGGGACCTTTTGGGCACTGCAGGATTTTCAACCTTTACAGCGTAATGTGTTACCAATGGTTTTCTTGATGACTGTGGTCCCAGCTGCCTTGAGATCATTATCAAGTCCCCCCATGTGTAGGTTTAGGCTGAAATATCACCTTACTCATGATGAAGAATAGCCCACGAGGTTAGATTTTGAATGGTGCCCCAGATTGATGTCAATTGACAGACATTTTGTATTTCTTCTATTTTCTTACTATTGCACCAACAGTTGTCTCCTTTTCACCCAGCGCCTTAAGTATGGTTTTGTAGCCCATTCCTGCTTAGTGCAGGTCTATGATCTTGTCCCTAACATCCTTAGAAAGCTATTTGGTCTTGCCCATGTTGTAGAAGACAGTCTGACTGATTAATTAAGTCTGTGGACAGGAGTCTTTTATAAAGGTGACTGTGTAAAGGTACTGCCACACTAAACAATCCCGCTAGCGATCACGATAAGACGCATACTAATGCGATCGCTAGCGGGATTGTTTCTATATCGCTAAGTGCGGCCACATTTAGCGATATAGTTAACGACGCTATCGCCGTTAGCGATCTTCTTAACGACTTTAGCGGTACAAAAGTACCGCTAAATCGCTAAGAAAAGGTGCCACACTAGCGATATATACTTACCCAGGGGAGCGCCGACGAGAAAATAGGGTCCGGAACGATTCCAGCGACGAGCGAGATCACAGCAGGAATCTCGTCGCTGGCAGCTGCCGCACTGAACAACATCGCTAACGGGATCGCTAAATAGTGACGTTTTTTAGCGATCCCGTTAGCGATATTGTTCAGTGTGGCATACCCTTAAGACAGCTGCCTTTAATGCAAGTAACAAGTTGATTAGGAGCATCTAACTGGTCTGTAGGAGCCAGAACTCTTAATGGTTGGTAGGAGATCAAATACTTATTTCTCACTGCAAAATGCAAATAAATTTATATAAATTATACAATGTGATTTTCTGGATTTTATTTTTGATAGTCTGTCTCTCAATGTTAAAATTAACCTACCCTTACAAAATCGGGTGACCGGAGTCACTGAAAGGTCACCCGACCGCAGGCACAGGAGGCTTTGAGCTTTACACCAGGGGGGTGGCTTTGCCCCCCCCGTGGCTACGATCGCTCTGATTGGCTATTGAAAGTGAAACAGCCAATCAGAGCTATAGTAATATTTCACCAATGAATTCATTCACAATGAATCTTGGTGAAATATTACAATCCAGCCATGGCCGATGCTGCTGGCTGGAGACACTAATCTGATCCCCCACGACTGACGGCGGCGATCTGCCGCCGCCATCATTATCTGCTCCCCCTCCTCTTCCCTCCACTCCCTCCAGCCTTCCGATCACCCCCCGGTACTTTACGAGGCCCGATGTCCCTCCCGGTGTCCCACCGTCTCCTCCATGGGCGCCGCCATCTTCCAAAATGGCAGGCGCATGAGCAGTGCGCCCGCCGAATCTGCCAGCCGGCAGATTCATTCATTCATTGCAGGTACATTTTGACCACTGTGATAGACCCCATCACAGTGATAAAAATAAAAAAAAGTAAATAACCTCCCCTTTATCACCCCCATAGGTAGGGAAAAATAATAAAATAAATAAAATATATTTATTTTTATTTTTCCATTAGGGTTAGGTTTAGGGTTAGAATTAGGGTTGGAATTAGGGTTAGGGTTGCAATTAGGGTTAGGGTTGCAATTAGGGTTTGGGTTGCAATTAGGGTTGGCTTGCAATTAAGGTTGGGGTTGGAATTAGGGTTAGGGTTGGAATTAGGGTTTGGGTTGGGATTAGGGTTAAGATTAGGGTTAGGGGTGTGTTGGGGTTAGGGTTGGGATTAGGGATAAGGCTTGTGGTTAGGGTTATGGTTAGGATTGGGATTAGGGTTAGGGGTGTGTTGGGGTTAGGGTTGGGATTAGGCTTAGGGGTGTGTTGGGGTTAGGGTTGGAGTTAGAATTGAGAGGTTTCCACTGTTTAGTCACATCAGGGGCTCCCCAAATGCAACATGGGCCACCATTGATTCCAGCCAATTTAGCGTTCAAAAATTTAAACGGTTCTCCCTCCCTTCCAAGCCCAGATGTGTGCCCAAACAGTGGTTTAACCCAACTTATGAGGCATCAGCGTACTCAGGAAAAATTGCACAACAACTCTGGGGGTCTAATTTCTCCTTTTACCTTTGGGAAAATAAAAAATTGGGGGCTAAAAAATTATTTTTGTGGAAAACAAATGATTTTTTATTTTCACGGCTCTGCGTTATAAACTTCTGTGAAGCACTTGGGGTTCAAAGTGCTCACCACACATCTAGATAAGCTACTTGGGGGGTCTAGTTTCAAACATGGGGTCACTTGTGTGGGTTTCTTCTGTTTAGGCACATCAGGGCCTCTGCAAACATGACATGAAACTCACAGACCATTCCATCAAAGTCTGCATTACAAAACGTCACTACTTCTCTTCCGAGCCCTGACGTGTGCCCATACAGTAGTTTTCTCCCACATTTGGGGTATCAGCGTACTCAGGACAAATTGGACAAAAACTTTTTGGTCCAATTTCTCCTGTTACCCTTGGGAAAATAAAAATTGGGGACTAAATGATTGTTTTTGGAAAAAATATGATTTTTTTTGTTTTCACGCTCGGGGCGTTATAAACTTTAGTGAAACACCTGGGGGTTCAAAGTTCCCACAACACATCTAGTTAAGTTCCTTAAGGGATCTAGTTTCCAAAATAGTGTCATTTGTGAGGGGTTTCCACTGTTTAGGCACATCAGAGGCTCTCCAAACGCAACATGGCATCCAGCCAATTCTGCGTTGAAAAAGTCAAATGGCACTCCTTCCCTTCCAGGCTTTGCCATGCACCCAAACAGTGGTTTAACCCCTCATATGGGGTAGCAGCGTACACAGGACAAATTGCACAATAACTTTTGGGGTCTTGTTACACTTGGGAAAATAAAAATTGGGGTGAAGAGATCACGTTTGTGGAAAAAACATGATTTTTTAATTTTACGGCTCTATGTTATAAACTTGTGTGAAGCACTAGGGGGTTCAAAGTGCTCACAACAGACCTAGATAAGTTTCTTAGGGGGTCTAGTTTCTAAAATGGGGTCACTTGTGGGGATTTCCACTGTTTAGGCACATCAGAGGCTCTCCAAACACATGACATCCAATCTCGATTCCTGCCAGTTTTGGTTTGAAAAAGTCGAATGTCGCTCGTTCCCTTCCAAACTCTACCACATATGGGGTATCAGTGTACTCAGGACAGATTGGACAACAACTTTTATGGTCTAATTTCTCCTGTTACCCTTGGGAAAATTAAAAAGTGGTGACTAAAAGATAATTTTTGTGGGAAAAAAATAGGATTTTTTATTTTCATGTCTGGACATTATAAACTTCTGTGAAGCACTTGGGGGTTGAAAGTGCTCACCACAGATCTAGATAAGTTCCGTAGGGGGTCTAGTTTCCAAAATGGTGTCACTTGTGGGGGGTTTCCACTGTTTAGGCACATCAGGGGCTCTGCAAACTGAACATGACACCCATCAAAGTCTGCATCCCAAAGCGTCATTACTTCCTTTCCGAGCCCTGCCGTGCGCCCAGTTTTTTCCCCCCACATATGGGGTATCAGCGTACTCAGGACAAATTGGACAACTTTTGGGGTTCAATTTCCTTGGGAAAAATCAAAAATTGGGGACCAAAAAATTATTTTTGTGGAAATTTGTTTTTTTTTTCACACCCAGGCATTATAAAATTTAGTGAAACACTTGGGGGTTCAAAGTGCTCACAACAGATCTAGATAAGTTCCTTAGGTGGTCTAGTTTCCAAAATGGTGTCACTTGTGGGGGGTTTCCACTGTTTAGGCACATCAGGGGCTCTCCAAACGCAACATGGTGTTCAATTTCAATTCCAGCCAATTTTGGTTTGAAAAAGTCAAACGGCGCGCCTTCCCTTCTGAGCCCTGCCATGTGCCCAGACATGGGTTTTCCCCCACATATGGGGTATTGGTGTACTCAAAAGAAATTGCAAAACAACTTTATCTGTCCATTTTCTCCTTTTACCCTTGTAAAAATAAAAAAATTGTTTGTAAAAGATCATTTTTTTGACTAAAAAGTTAAAAGTTCATTTTTTCCTTCCACGTTGCTTTAGCTCATGTGAAGCACCTGAAGGGTTAATTAACTTCTTGAATGTGGTTTTGATCAGCTTGAGGGGTGCATTTTTTAGAATGGTGTCACTTTTGGTTATTTTCAGCCATATAGACCCCTTAGACTGACTTCAAATGTAAGGTGGTCCCTAAAAAAATGGTTTTGTAAATTTTGCTGTAAAAATGAGAAATCGCTGGTCAACTTTTAACCCTTATAACTTCCTAACAAAAAAACAATTTGTGTCCAAAATTGTGCTGATATAAAGTAACCATGTGGAAAATGTTATTTATTAACTATTTTGGGTCACATAACTCTCTGGTTTAACAGAATAAAAATTACAAATTTGAAAATTGCAAAATTTTCCAAATTTTCACCAAATTTCCAATTTTTCACAAGTGAATGCAAAAATTATTGACCTAAATTTACCACTAACATGAAGCCCGATATGTCACAAAAAAGCAATTTCAGAATCGCTAGGATCCATTGAAGCGCTCCTGAGTTATTACCTCATAAAAGGACACTGGTCAGAATTGCAAAAAATGGCCAGGTCATTAAGGTCAAAATAGGCTGGGTCATTAAGGGGTTAAAGGATAAAAAGGAAATAAGAAATGGTACAAACACATAGGGGGAAAAAGTCCTAAACAGGGAACGCATTGCTAAATTTACTCAATAGATATTGTGTATAATGGCTATACAACATTCAAACTTCCATAAAAATAGCCTTATAGCCAACATAATTATGGAAAAGTCCATACCAATACACTAACATAATAATTCACCATAAATGTAAATCTGTTGTACCAAAAAACATCATATTTGAGTAGGCACTAACATCATGAAAAAAGGGGGAATAAAGGAAAGTTTCATTACCAGTTGTAAGTACCCAGTGACTTCAACGTACAATTCACCTGGTGGCTTTCTCAAGGAGTGTCAAGTTACTTTTATCTGTATACTTGTGTCTATTCGTATGTATTATAGAAACCTTTTTATTATTCACTCCTTTCAATTTCACATATATTTTATCATATATTCACATATATTTTTACACATTGTCTTCACACAATTGTTTATCCATTTTTTCCCATTGGTCACATTTTTTATTATATTATATATTTCCTTCACACTTTATATTTTTCCTTATATATAAAGAAAAGCCAACTCACCGATCTTTAGAAGGTGCACGAAACTCCGTTCTGATGAGACGTGACCATATGAAAAGACAAGTTATTCCAGTTTTGAAATTCTCAATTTTATCCATATGTTAATACGTGCAGTCTAAGACTACACTATATTGCACATAGACTAGGCGCTTCGATCCGCTGGTTTTATCGAGCTGCATGTATTTTAACATTATGGAATAAAATTGAAGAATTTTATCAAGAAGAGCTGGAACATCAACTTTGTTTTTTTTATATATATATACAGTATATATAAGTATACATACAGTATAGATCAAAAGTTTGGACACACCTTCTCATTCAAACATTTTTCTGTATTTTCATGACTATGAAAATTGTACATTCACACTGAAGGCATCAAATCTATGAATTAACACATGTGGAATTATATACTTAACAAAAAAGTGTGAAACAACTGAAAATATGTCTTATATTCTATGTTCTTCAAAGTAGCCACCTTTTGCTTTGATGACTGCTTTGCACACTCTTGGCATTCTCTTGATGAGCTTCAAGATGTAGTCACCGGAAATGGTCTTCCAACAGTCTTGAAGGAGTTCCCAGAGATGCTTAGCACTTGTTGGCCCTTTTGCCTTCACTCTGTGGTCCAGCTCACCCCAAACCATCTCGATTGGGTTCAGGTCTGGTGACTGTGGAGGCCAGGTCATCTGGCGTAGCACCCCATCACTCTCCTTCTTGGTCAAATACCCCTTACACAGCCTGGAGATGTGTTTGGGGTCATTGTCCTGTTGAAAAATAAATGATGGTCCAACTAAAAGCAAACCGGATGGAATAGCATGCCGCTGCAAGATGCTGTGGTAGCCACGCCGGTTCAGTATGCCTTCAATTTTGAATAAATCCCCAACAGTGTCAACAGCAAAGCACCCCACACCATCACACCTCCTCCTCCATGCTTCACGGTAGTAACCAGGCAGGTAGAGCCCATCCGTTCACCTTTTCTGCATCGCACAAAGACACGGTGGTTGGAACCAAAGATCTCAAATTTGGACTCATTAGAGCAAAGCACAGATATCCACTGGTCTAATGTCCATTCCTTGTGTTCTTTAGCCCAAACAAGTCTCTTCTGCTTGTTGCCTGTCCTTAGCAGTGGTTTCCTAGCAGCTATTTTACCATGAAGGCCTGCTGCACAAAGTCTCCTCTTAACAGTTGTTGTAGAGATGTGTCTGCTGCTAGAACTCTGTGTGGCATTGAACTGGTCTCTAATGTGAGCTGCTGTCAACCTGTGATTTCTGAGGCTAGTGACTCGGATAAACTTATCCTCAGAAGCAGAGGTGACTCTTAAGGTACTGCCACACTTAGCGATCTCGTTAGCGATCACGATAACGACGCAATCGTTGGTGTGATCTCTTTTAGGTCGCTAGTAGCTGCCAAACAGGAGATCTCAAATGACACATCAGCGGTCAGCGATCTCTTTAACGACTTTGGCGGTCGTTAGGATCTGTCATTAGTATGTACTGAGCGCTTCTGATTCATAGGAATTTCCAGCATCGCTCCTGCTCACTGCGTCCTGCTAGCCTGCTTTGCAACTTCTGCGATCCTCTCTGTGACGCAAAAGAGAACTTACAGATATTGCGATCCACTCCGTGACGCAAAACAGTCATATGCGTCACAAACGAGGTCGCTCGTCGTTCGCAAAAGGTGCCAAACACAGCGATTCAGGCTCACCAGCGGGACGCCAACGATCAAAAAACGGTCCAGAACTCTAGTGAACTATCAGCGACATCACAGCAGGGCACATCGTTGCTACATGCCACACACAACGAGGTCGCTAACGAGATCGTAAAATAGTGACGTTTTAGTGATCTCGTTTGCGATCTCGTTTAGTGTGGCATACCCTTTAGTCTTCCTTTCCTGGGGCGGTCCTCATGTGAGCCAGTTTCTTTGTAGTTCTTGATGGTTTTTGCAACTGCACTTGGGGACACTTTCAAAGTTTTCCCAATTTTTCGGACTGACTGACCTTCATTTCTTAAAGTAATGATGGCCACTCGTTTTTCTTTACTTAGCTGCTTTTTTCTTGCCATAATACCATTCTAACAGTCTATTCAGTAGGACTATCAGCTGTGTATCCACCAGATTTCTGCACAACACAACTGATTGTCCCAACCTCATTTATAAGGCCAGAAATCACACTTATTAAACCTGACAGGGCACACCTGTGAAGTGAAAAACATTTCAGGTGACTACCTCTTGAAGTTGGAATGAGTGGAAGGGGATAAGCATCTCAGATGGTAATCCGATTTAACTCCCGAAAATTCAGACAAGAACGCAGACCTCCATCTTTTTTTTGACAAAAAAGAAACCTGCTGCATCGAGGTAATGGGAAGGTCTGATATGTCCCTTATCAAGACATTCCATGATATACTGCTTCATGGCCTGTCTTTTGGGACCCGAAAGATTGTATAACCTGGTTTTGGGTAGTTTTGCTCCAGGGAGCAAGTAAATGGGACAGTCCTAAGCCAAATGAGGAGACAATTCCTGGCACCCCTCTTCAGAAAATACCTCTTCAAAACTGGACAGAAAAGAGGGTAGGATTTTGAAGGAAATGGTTAGATAGGTGGGTATTAAGACAGTAATTTTTAGATACGGTAAATTACTCCATTTTGCTATTTCCCTAGACTGCCAATCTACATCGGGTTATACAAGCCTAACCAGGGGAAACCCAGTACATTAGGAGTTAGAAGATCTTCATGTACATAGCAAGAAATTCGATCTTCATGAAGGACCCCAAATTATGCACCATCTGTGTGAAATACCCCTGGACCAAGAGGTGCAGCTATAAGGAGGAAAACTGGGCTGCGGGTACCAGTGCCGCACCGGGTCCGGAACTGTCGAGGCTGCGTCTCTTGTTTCCCTGGGGAAGAAATAGGGGACCGGACAGGCCCCATGACCCAGGAAGAGTGGGCAAGTTTAGTTAGAGAACAGGACGAAAGCTGAGGTAGAAGCATGCGAAGCTGCAGAGAGGCCCCCGCTGTGAGCAGGTGAGAGGCAAGACAGGCAGCGTGCTCTGCACCCAAACCGCCGTCACTGCAACGGACTGCAGCAGACAGACCCGGTGGCCTAGAGACAGTTTTGGCGTGGGCAGGCGGCGTGCAGCAGGATGAGAGGAGTGCTCCATCCCCAGAGCACCGGTGCTGCATAGGCCATCGGGACTTGAGAGAGAGGCGCAAGATGCCCGGTGACAACCAGAGAGCAAGGTGCCGTATTTTCAGTGTCCGTGAGTACAGCGCACGTGCCACATCAGAGAAACTGGGTACGGGACAGACACTTGCACACTGATTTGCCAGTTGATACTTGCCGGTCTACGTTGGACCCGGACAGCGCTGCGGCCTTATTGACTCGGCCACATTAACTTATGGACTAGGGGCTCAGCAGAAGGTACCAGAGACTGACCGCTGCCGCCAGAAGACAGATCCTCGTTTCCTAGAGAACCTTCTTGGTAAGCGTCGCGCCAGCCGCTGTTGGCGCTATTGACTTCAAAGCCGAAGTCACAGAACTTCGGAGGAACTTCTGCCGTTACTTGATTCATTGTTCTTTAACTCTGCATAGCCTTTGCAAATTGAACCATTTTATTCCCTCATTTAACTGTTTACCTCCCTGCGAGTTAATTAAGGTTATTAACCCTTGCTCTGCCTCCTGTCCGTCACTGCATCCTGCAACCTGTTACACAGAATCGATTGAAAATATGGTAATGGGTTTTGCCAATACACTACAAGATAGGCTTGACTCTGGGAAAACCGCACATCCACCATTTTGGCCCCACCCTCTATCCAAAAGAATATACACTCTTTCAATTTTCGTACCAACAATCACTTTTGCAGATAACACAAACTGAGAGGTACACATGGCGAAAATGTATACTCCCAGGCTGTAATCTTCCACACAACCTGGGATCAGAAATTTTCCGCCAGTTTTAGTAATTTAAGTGCGGATAGACAGATCCCAATGAAGTGACCCTTCTGACCACACAAGAAGCAAACCCCCATACTGTGGCGGGCTGCAGGAGGTTTGGCCCGTACTGAGGTCCTCCCCATCTGCATAGGTTCATCAGGACACACAAGGGAATAGGATGTACAGTTGGGGGAGGGGTCATCACGGGTCTGTCTCTGATCCGGTGTCTATCAATCCAGATGACTAAGCCCATAGCGCCTCCAAGGACTCAGGGGTTTCATACAGGACGTGTCCTTTAGCCTTTCTGACAGGCCTTGACAAAACTGGCTTCTGAGGGCTGGATCGTTCTACATAGTGACAGTGGCTCATCTCTGGAACTCATAACAAAATAGCTCTGCTGGTCAATCCTCCTGCTGGCCAATCCTCCAGCTGGAGCTTGCGTAACTTACTCAGTGAGGGAGACTGGTAATAGTCATCATATATAAGGCCTAAGGCTGCAAAAATGTTATCTACCGACCAGAGAGACTGGGATGCAGCCAGTGGAGAAAATGCCAAGGATTGGGGATTCCCTTGAAGTAGTAGACAATCTCCACCTGCTAGTCCTCACTCCCAGAGGAATGAGGACGTAGCCTGAAATACAGTTTGCAGGCTTCCCTGAAAACCATGAATTTATCCAGCCCCCCCAGAGAACCAGTTGGGGAGGGTTACATTGGATCCGCAGTTTGCTGCTGTTGCTGAACAACTGTAGACCGCAGATCCGTCACAATGCCAGTGTTTGTATTTGTTTAGCTAGTACAGCAACCGAATCCATGTTAGGATCAGAAAATGTGGGGTAAGCAATAATGTCATGCTGTGACCTGAATGCTGGGGAAGAGGACCTTATATGGTCCCTAATCTAGGGAAACCCAAATCTATCCCTAATCCCCAGGTTACTCCTGAAGGTAGAGATGCCCAGTTCTCGTACCTCTTTCTGCTCCTACGAAATCCTACGCAGCTCCTGTAACAAGAGGGCCCGGAGTGGTAGTCACGGGCGACTCCACTAAGGCAGAGTCAGTCCACACCTCGACCCCTTGCACATGAAATGACAGTTCTAATCCCAGCCCCAGGTCACAGTGGGTTACCTCAGTCCTGTAGCTGTTCTCCACAATGGGACAACATCCTCCAGATGAACCATACTTCACACTGTATAGGGCCCAACAGTGGCAACTTGAATTTTAATGATAAGGAAGTGGAAATAAATGACAGACAGATGATTCCTAGTCTGTCTCTAGACACAGCAACAGCTGCAGCAGCAAAGATAGTGATAGTTCACTCACTGGTATCTGGACGCTTATAGTCCCTTAGGCGGGGCACTTACAAAGTCCTTGTGCCCTCTTCACCACCCGTGGGTCTGGGGCAGCAGTCTCTGTCCCCTCCTGGGGTCCAGCCAGCTCCCAACATGGGAGCACCTCCTGTCACGGCCAAGCCTGGCCAGGCTCTCACCCAGGAAGCAAGAGGTTCCTGCTCCCTAGAGAATGCAAGTCCAGCCCACAAAGTTAACCAGTTCCTTTCCCTAAGATAACAGACATGGCAACACATCAAAACAGGGCAAACACAGCACAGATAGCAAACAATACAGCAAAACATTAGTACACATAATGCAAGGGTAGGGGATAAGAGAGCATCACATAAGAGATAGAGGGGAAGCAATGAGGTTCTCCGCCACCTCCTTACACTCCCACCCTCCCCCAGGGAGGAAAGGGGCAGGAGTTAAAGGGGTAACACCAGCTGGATAGAAAGTGGAAAACGAATGCACAATTAAATGACAGGCATACGTGATAAAATACAAAATACAAAGGGCAAATGGGAGCACAGTAAAAAGCCCGAAAAGCAACACGAAGGAACACCAAAAAGGGGAAGGAAGAGGTATTTACAACAAACCGAATACAACAATCTCAAAATGACAAGAGCAACTCTCCAGAACACCTATGACAATGCAGCAAATAACAAAATGAAGATTCTATTTCTCGCATGGAGGGAATAGAGGCACAGGTTTATATAATGGAAGGGTGTGTTTCCAATAAGCAGCACAGCCAATAGACCATGTGGAACTCTAAACCCTTTCAATGCCACAAAAAGCCTGTTATCTCATAAATGGCCATGTAGATTTAAAGAGGACCTGTGCTCAGCTAAACATCGTGATCTTCTGATCTCCAATATACCACAAGTCCCAGCATAATGTGACACATTCGTGCCGGGCCGGCTCCAGGTTTTTATGGGCCCCGGGTGAAAGAGTCTCAATGGGCCCCTTTAACACAGACCACGATTCATGATGCACAGATACTGCAGAGAAATATAGGTATAGTACAGTGCCAAAGATTTCACTTCTTCCATTACATGAGGAATATCTATTGTAAATTCTACAATAGCTCAGAAACCGCCGAATTCTCACAGCGCACAGTACAGACCGGACAGTACAGTCCTCCATACAATATTATGGGCACCACATAGTATTCCCCTCATCACCCATATAATACCCCATGCAGGATGTCACCCCCCATCCCCCATATAATGCTCCATACAGAATACTGGACCACATAAATTGCTCCATACAGGATACTGGTCCCCATATAATGCTCCATCCAAAATATGGAGCTCTCCTCTGCACTGCGCTGCGCTCTGCACTGTTACAGCTCAGAAGAGGCCGTATCATCTCTCCATCACCTCCATCATGGCCTTCTCCCCATCACCTCCATCAATGATTTCTCCCCATCACCCCCATCATTGCGTTCTCCCCATCACCTCCATCATGGCCTTCTCCCCATCACCCCCATCATGGCCTTCTCCCCATCACCTCCATCAATGCCTTCTCCCCATCACCCCATCAATGCCTTCTCCCCATCACCTCCATCATGGCCTTCTCCCAATCACCTCCATCAATGCCTTCTCCCCATCACCCCCATCATTGCCTTTTCCCCATCACCTTCATCAATGCCTTCTCCCCATCACCTCTATCAATGCCTTCTCCCCATCACCTCCATCATGGCCTTCTCCCAATCACCTCCATCAATGCCTTCTCACATCAGCTCTATCAATGCCTTCTCCCCATCACCTCCATCAATGCCTTCTCCCCATCACCTCCATCAGTGCTTTCTCCCCATCACCCCCATCATTGCCTTCTCCCATCACCTCCATCAATGCCTTCTCCCCATCACCTCCATCAATGCCTTCTCCCCATCACCTCCATCAATGCTTTCTCCCATCACCCCCCATCATTGCCTTCTCCCCATCACATCCATCAATGCCTTCTCCCCATCACCTCCATCAATGCCTTCTCCCCATCACCCCCCATCATTGCCTTCTCCCCATCACCTCCATAATGGCCTTCTCCCCATCATTGCCCTCTCCTCCACCTACACACACACACACAGACACACACAGCACATTCACACACACGCGCGCGCACGCAGGCACACACACACCACATCTCACCTGTCCGCTGTCCGCACCCCAGGTACTCCCGCAGCATCACCGGCGCCTGCGCTTTCTCTCTCTGCCACAGCCGGCCGCTGAATGATGACATCATCCAGCGGCGCTGCTGTGAGAGGAAGCGCGGGCGCCCTCTGGAGCCTGGAGGTGCGGAGGCACGGGGACAGGTAAGTATTGTGCTGGCTGCCGGGGCCCTGAGCAAGCGGGGGGGCCCAGTGGCGGCGCTGGCACCGCTCTCCTCCGCTAACGGGCCCCGGGGTGCCCAACGGCGAGTAGGCCCCCCTGCCTGCTCAGGGCCCCGGCACTAGCCCGGGTAAGCCGGGTGCTGACGCCGGCCCTGCATTCGTGACAGAGTCAGAATGTGGCCAAACATACATGACCGTAATTATGCGATTTGCATGCCAGCACGCTCTCGCCAATAATATTATAATACCAATGAATCCTGACTGCAAATGGTATAATTCAGAAGTCTGCAGTCACATAGAATGATTGCAGACTTTTATCAGAAGACAACCCTTTTAATGTAAGTAAAAATACTTTGAGGGGTCTTTTGACCATATGCACACGCTTGCAGTATATGGTCAATATTTTACCTCAGTATTTGTAAGCTAAAACCATGAGTGGGTGATAAATACAGAAGTGGTAACGTGTTTTTATTATAGTTTTTATCTGATTGTTTCACTTCTAGTTTTGGCTTACAGATACTGAGGCAAAAACGTGTACATGTGACCTAACATTCCAGCTTTTATACCTTAACCCCTTTCTTCCATCTGACATACTATTCCGTCCATGTGCCCTGGGACCTAATTCCCAAGGATGGAATAGTACGTCATATGCGATCAGCTGCGATCCCCCCGGGAGGCTCCCTGAGTGCTTCCCTGAGACCCTCAGAACTGCGCGAAGTGACCGCGCTGTTCTGAGGGCTTCCTCCCTGCAGGACCCCGGATCCAAGATGGCCACGGGGTCCTTCTGGGTCCTGCAGGGAGGCAGCTTCCCAGTACCTGCTGAGAGCAGGGGCTGAGAAAGCCTGCAGCACTGCCTGTGAGATCGCCGATCTGACAGAGTGATGTGCACAGTGTCAGATCGGAGATCTGACATTACACAGTGATGTTCCACCCTGGGACAAAGTAAAAAAGTTAAAAAAAAATTAAAATAACGTCTAAAAAAATTCCTAAATAAAGAAAAAAAAATAATCACCAATAAATTAATTTCTTCATGTAAATAAGAAAAACAAACAATAAAAGTACACATATTTACTATCGCCGCATCCGTAACGACCCGCCCTATAAACCTGTCCCATTAGTTAACCCCTTTAGTGAACCCCTTAAAAAAACAAAAAAAAAACAAAAACAATGACTTATCATCATAACGCCGAACAAAAAGTGGAATGACATTCGATCAAAAAGACGGATATAAATAAACATGGTACCGCTGAAAACGTCATCTTGTCCAGCAAAAAATGAGCCACCATACAACGCCATCAGCAAAAAAATAAAAAGTTATAGCTCGCAGAATAAAGAGATGCAAAAATAATTATTTTTTTATATATAATCGTTTTTATTGTATAAAAGTGCCAAAACATAAAAAATGATATAAATGAGGTATCGCTGTAATTGTACTGACCCGAAGAATAAAACTGCTTTATTAAATTTTACCACACGTGGAACGATATAAACGCCCCCCCAAAAGAAATTCATGAATTGCTGGTTTTTGTTCATTCTGCCTCCCAAAAATCATAATAAAAAGCGATCAAAAAATGTCATGTGCCCAAAAATGGTACTAATAAAAACGTCAACTCGTCCCGCAAAAAATAAGACCTCACATTACTCTGTTGGCTAAAATATGCAAAAATTATAGCTCTCAAAATTTTGTAATGCAAAAAGTATTTTTTCAATAAAAAGCGTCTTTTAGCATGTGACAGCTGCCAATCATGAAAACTAATATAAATACTAAATCAAACCCCCCTTTTTCACACCCTTAGTTAGGGAAAAATAATAAAATTAAAAAAATGTATTTATTTCCATTTTCCCATTAGGGTTAGGGTTAGGGTTGGGGCTAAAGTTAGGGTTAGAGTTGGGGCTAAAATTAGGGTTAGGGTTAGGAATGTGATTAGAGTTAGGGGTGTGTTAGGGTTAGGTTTGTGGTTAAGGTTATGATTAGGGTTGGGATTAGGGTTAGGGGGTGTGTTGGGGTTAGGGTTGGAGTTAAAATTGGGGGGTTTCCACTATTTAGGCACATCAGGTGCTCTCCAAACGTGACATGGCGTCTAATCTCAATTCCAGCCAATTCGACGTTGAAAAAGTCAAACTGCTCTCCTTCCCTTCCGAGCTCTTCCATGCACCCAAACAGTGGTTTACCCCCACATATTGGGCATCAGCGTGCTCAGGACAAATTGCACAATAACTTTTGAGGTCTTGTCACCCTTGGGAAAATAAAAATTGGGGTGAAAAGATCATTTCTGTGGAAAAAATATGATTTTTTAATTTTACGGCTCTACATTATAATCTTGTGTGAAGCACTTGGAGGTTCAAAGTTCTCACCACAGATCTAGATAAGTTCCTTAGGGGGTCTAGTTTCTGAAATTGGGTCACTTGTGGGGGGTTCCCACTGTTTAGCCACATCGAGGGCTATCCAAATGCGACATGGTGTCCAATATCGATTCCAGCCAATTTTGGTTTGAAAAAGTCAAATGGCGCTGCTTCCCTTCCGAGCTCTACCATGCGCCCAAACAGTGGTAACCCCCCCACCCATGGGGTGTCATCGTACTCAGGACAACTTGGACAACAACTTTTATGGTCCAATTTCTCCTGTTACCCTTGGGAAAATATAAAATTGGTGACTTAAATATCATTTTTGTGGGAAAAAAATAGGATTTTTTATTTTCATGCCCGGCAGTATAAACTTGTGTGAAGCACTTGGGGGTTCAAAGTGCTCACCACAGATCTAGATAATTTCCTTAGGGGGTCTAGCTTCCAAAATGGTGTCACTTGTGGGGGGTTTCCACTGTTTAGGCACATCAGGGGCCCTCCAAACGCGACATGGCGTCCAATCTCAATTCCAGCCAATTTTGGTTTTTCAAAAGTCAAACGGCACTCCTTCCCTTCCGAGCCCTGCCGTGCGCCCAGACAGTGGTTTTCCCCCACATATGGGGTATCGGCGTACTCAGGAGAAATTGCACAACAACTTTTTCTGTCCATTTTCTCCTTTTACCCTTGTTAAAATAAAAAATTGTTTGTAAAAGATCATTTTTGTGACTAAAAAGTTAAATGTTCATTCTTTCTTTCCAAGTTGCTTCAGCTCCTGTGAAGCACCTGAAGGGTTAATAAACTTCTTGAATGTGGTTTTGATTACTTTGAGGGGGGCAGTTTTCAGAATATTGTCACTTTTGGGTATTTTTTGCCATATCGACCCCTCAAAGTGACTTCAAATGTGAGTTGGTCCCTAAAAAAATGTTTTTTTATAATTTGTTAAAAAAATGAGAAATCGCTGGTCAAATTTTAACCCTTATAACTTCGTAACAAAAAATAATTTTGGTTCCAAAATTGTGCTGATGTAAAGTAGACATGTGGGAAATGTTATTCAGTAACTATTTTCTGTGACATATTTTTCTGTTTTAAGGGAATAAAAATTCAAAGTTTGAAAATTGCCAAATTTTCAAAATTTATGCCATATTTCCATTTTTTTCATAAATAACCGCAAGTTATATCAAAGAAATTTTACCACTATCATGAAGCACAATATGTCTCGAGAAAACAGTCTCAGAATCGCTAAGATCCGTTGAAGCGTTCCAGAGTTATAGCCTCATAACTAGACAGTGGTCAAAATTGGAAAAATTGGCCCGGTCATTAACGTGCAAACCACCCTTGGGTGTTAAGGGGTTAACAATAGCAAGAATTAAATAGTGTGATAGGTTATGCCATCACTATATGACAGACGAGGGCAGGCTTTTGGAACTCCAACCAATCCCGAGAAAGATAGAGTAGCAGAGCGCCATTTAAATAAAAAATAGTCGCCTGCCGTTCCATCTATGGCCAGGACCCCAGTATGCAAGAAAATCAATGAAAAAGAGGATGCAGAGCTCTCATTCTCAGCATTGGTGAGACATATGTGGAGCCCAGCTGTGCCTGGAATCTTATTTCCCGGAGAGATGCACTGAAGGTAACAACCACAAGAGACCTGATATTCATTCACACAGCTTCACCAATCCCTAGAGCCACCAGAGGGAGCCCTTCTTAGAGTATATAAGGATGGTGAAGTCACAACAGACAGACAGTCTACGCCTAGACAGCAGAGAGTTCAGTCTAGCTGAGAGCTGAGAGAGCTCAGAGCAAGTTTAGTTTGTGTTGCTGTTACCTCAGAAAGTTGAGAGTTGTTAGTTCTCTTGGAGAGTGGAGAGTAGCTCTAGGAGTGAGCACAGATCAGTGAGTCTGCAAAGCCAGGTGCAGGTCAGACGGTGAATCCTGATAGCCGCTTCAGACAGAGCTTAGAAAGAAAGAGAGAAAGAGAACAGCAGTTATTGAAAGAACCTGAAGACTGCAGCTTTGAGCTTAGTTCAACGTGTGGAGGCTAGTACCAGTGGAAAGATAGCCACTCCAGCCTAGTCAGAATTGAGTCAACTGAGTGCAGTTTCAGTGAGCAAGTGTGCCGACGCTTTGAGAGCTGTGAAGAAAGGAGAAGAAGCAGCCATCTACTGCTAGTGTGCTTATGTTAAAGGTTGGAGTAGGACGAAAGGCGAGTGGAGTAAGAAGAGAGTAACGGAGGTTGAAATAGCATTGATAGCTTACCTCTACTCTGAATAACCGGATACCGGGTCCGAGTTTGCTAGAATCTACACTACTAGTAGGAGATACCAGAGACCCTGCGGGACTTCAAGTCGCAGGGGCCCACAAGTGTTGATACGTAACCGGGGTCAGGAAGACAGGAGTCTGGCAGGCACCGCCATTAGAGACTGTGTCTTTCCAAGAGAAGGTCCTACCACAAAGTCAGCCGGGCATGTAAAGTTGAAGACAGAGTTAGGCTCGTTTCACACAGGTCAGAAACTCACACTACAGGAGTAAGGAGGCCCTACACCTACTCAGTGGGAAGAACTGGACGTGCATCCTTCACCCTGCCAGCACCCTGGGACGTGCCTGCCATTCCACCAGTAAAGGTACAGAAAGAGACTTTCGTGTGTGTGTCTGCTTTATTACTCCTGCGGCTGAACACCCTCTCCTCCATCCTGCACCCCTACACCCTGTTTACCCTGAAGGACCCCAGCCTTGCCTGTGGAAGGCTTAACACCTTGCTGCCCAACACCAACCCTTCAGCGGATCTGCATAGCAGCGCTGGTCACCCTGACCAGGTACCACAGGTGGCGTCACAAACATTTCTACAAACCTTTAATCGCCTGTAAATATTCCCCTTTTATTGAGGTGAGCCCCAGGGCCACGGGCCAAGCTGAAGCTGCCGTGATAATTCCCCATAGAAGTGAATGGGCTCGGTGCCGAGTACCCACGGCCCTGGCGGGCGACTCACATAGACATCTGACATCCACCAATATCATGTTGCAAAGTGCTTTTTGTAAGCTGGTTCTGTTCCTGATGCTCAAGACAGGCATATGTTTGATATTGGTGGTATATCTGGCTTCTTTCTGAGAGGGATTCTTGTAATAGCTGCACAGACAACTGGTATGCTTAGCAGCTAGGAGTGGTATTTGTTAATGGCTTTAATACATGCATCTTTTTGTTCTTCGCAGGTCCCACCTATTGCCCTATACAGCTTGACTGAAACACTCAGAATGTTTCCTGCTAGCTGGAGGCTTGTTTCTAGTGTGAGACATGAAAGAGGGATGTGGCCGTTGCATGTGACTGTGATTGGGAGCACTTAAGAAACCACTTCCACCAAATGGGATTTAAATCAAGCAAATAGAATAAGCTGAAATGCCCCCGGCAACAATCCACAGCATAAATACAAGAGGTCTCTTTTCAAAGAAAATGTGTTTATAAAAAAGGATAAAGCTTAAGTTACTAATTCCTCCTTCTATAAAGAATGGGTTAAACAAACAAAGGATCCCTCTCATCTTACACAAATTGTATCTTTATAACGCCTGCCGTTGATGCCACTTGAGGAAGATGTCATGTCAGTGAACCAATTAAGACATTTCTTTTCATGTCAGTCTATAACCTTATTTTTGCTTTTTCAAAGATTAAAATGATGCTTTTCTATAAATGTCTTTTAAAACAACATGAATCAAATGTAAGAAATATTGTGAATCTAATATATAAAGCTGAATGTATGTATGTGTGTATGTATGTGTGTGTGTATGTTATGTTGTCCGGTATTGGAATCCGCACCGTCGCACTTACGGGCATGAAATTTTGCACGCCCGCACGTCTCGACCCCGAAAGAGTCCTAGGCTATGTTTTGAATCGAAATTTTAACCCCGCGCGTTCCAAATCGCCAAACAATTTTGGCCCTATCTACATAATGGGGAGAAAGCTGAATGCTTGTGTGCATGTCCGGCATAGGAATCTGCATTTACGGGCATGAAATTTTGCACACCCGCACGTCTCGACCCCGGGAGCGTCATAGGCTAGGTTTTGAGTAGAAATTTTAACCCCGTGCATTCCAAATCGGCAAATAATTTTGGCTCGGGATAGGAATCTGCACCGTTGTACTTAGGGCATGAAATTTTGCATGCCCGCACATCTCAACCCCAGGAGCATTATAGGCTATGTGTTGAATGGAAATTTTAACCCCCGCACGTTCCAAATTGCCAAACAATTTTGGCCCTATCTACATAATGGGGAGAAAGCTGAATGCTTGTGTGTATGTCCGGCATAGGAATCTGCATTTACGGGCATGAAATTTTGCACACCCACACGTCTCGACCCCGGGAGCGTCATAGGCTAGGTTTTTAGTCGAAATTTTAACCCCGCGCATTCCAAATCGGCAAATAATTTTGGCACGGGATAGGAATCTGCACCGTTGTACTTACGGGCATGAAATTTTGCATGCCCGCACATCTCAACCCCAGGAGCATCATAGGCTATGTGTTGAATGGAAATTTTAACCCCCGCACGTTCCAAATCGCCAAACAATTTTGGCCCTATCTACATAATGGGGAGAAAGCTGAATGCTTGTGTGTATGTCCGGCATAGGAATCTGCATTTACGGGCATGAAATTTTGCACACCCACACGTCTCACCCCGGAAGCGTCATAGGCTAGGTTTTAGTCGAAATTTTAACCCCGCGCATTCCAAATCGGCAAATAATTTTGGCACGGGATAGGAATCTGCACCGATGTACTTACGGGCATGAAATTTTGCATCGCCCGCACATCTCAACCCCAGGAGCATCATAGGCTATGTGTTGAATGGAAATTTTAACCCCCGCACGTTCCAAATCGCCAAACTATTTTGGCCCTATCTACATAATGGGGAGAAAGCTGAATACTTGTATATAGATATAATCATTACAATTTGTTATAACTAACCGTAGTTAGGTACTATGCCCGGGCAGCGCCGGGCTCTTCAGCTAGTCATAAATATATGTGACTTATATTGTTCTCTAATATTTAGATGCCTATCTAATCTTCCTATCCCATATCTATCTACCTATCTATCTATTTATATATCTATTCCATATCTATATCTATTCTATTCTATAATGCTGTGTATCAGTCCCCAACCCAACCTCTAAGAGAAGAAAAATAACTTTTATTATACCCACCTGTGGGGTGGTCTGGTCGGAGGGGTGTCACAGGTCTTGGTCCGGCGCATCCCATCTTCTTGTGATGCTGCCCTCCTGCTTGCTTCATATGGATGACAGTCCCTACATCATCCACACAATCTCCCCAGCATCGCGCTCCTGCCCATGTGTATTTCTCTGACCTGTTGAGAGCAGAGCAAAGTACTCCAGTGCGCAGGCGCTGGGAAAGATCAAAGAGCCCAGGCGCGCTGCAGTACCTTGCTCTGCACTCAACAGGGGAGAGAAGTACGCCTGTGCAGGAGCGCGAAGCCAAAGATACACTGTGGATGATGCAGAAACGCATCATCCACAAGAACCAAGAAAGAAGACGGCCACAAGAAGATGGGAGGTGCAGGACCAAGACCTGCGACACCCCTCGGACCAGACCACCCTGTAGGTGAGTATAATAAAAGCTATTTTTCTTCTCTTACAAGTTGGGTTGGGGTCCGATATACAGCATTATAAAATGCTGTATATCAGCCCGAAAGGTGGTGGCCTTACTTCAAATTGGCCAAAAGTGGTGACAGGTTTCCTTTTAACACATGCATGAAAAAATAGTACATCAGAGTTTTGGATCAGTGTGTCTTCAGTGAACAGTCCATGTTTACATTTTTACCATCAGCGTGTTATCAATGTTTTTCATGGATGGATATATATATATGTATAAAGCTGAGTGTATGTATGTGTATGTATCAAACCACGCCCACTCCACAGAGACCAGCCCACTCCGCATAGTCACAGGGAAAGAGAACCTGGTCCAGGGACACCTGACAACAGTTGTGACACACAGCTTGGCCTCACATACTTTGCCCACACAGTTCTGCTGTAGGGACCCTCTGATCCCATGTATACAGGGTTACTATACTTCCCCGTTATGTGATATAAGACCCTGCTTTGTGACACAAGCTGACACTTCAGGCAGGGAAGAGAGGAAAAAAGCAGCAGCACTCTGCCCTGCTTGCTGCCACCAATGTGCTGATTGGGACATAAAGCCCAGAAACTCTCTGGACCCGAGATTGGATCTGTGCACCAGCTGCTGGTCTGGCAGGAAGGAGGAAAGATGAAACCACACACAGGGGAGCCCCCACTCTCAGTCTGAGCTGGAGAAAATCAGCGACATGAACACCAACATCATGTACACCAGCAGGAAGAGGCACAAACCCATTCAGAAGGTGAAAGTCACCCCCGTGCCTCGCTACGGGTCCCCGCAGGTATAATACTGGTGGTGTGCGGCACCTATAGCCGCAGGATTACTTGTCAGTGTGCAGCCCGGGCACTCAGGAGTTAATGGGAATGACCTGAGAGCGGCGGAGGGCCACTGCTGGGATGGAGGGGACGGGGCAGTGCTGGCATGGATGGGAAGGGGCAGTGTTGGCATGGAGAGGACGGGGCAGTGCTGGCAAGGAGGGGACAAGCGCTGTCTGCCTGGTGACACTTCCTGCCACTGTGTGTATATCTATCTACAACTCTGGCAAAAATTAAGAGACCACCACATCAAAACGCTGTTCTGGGCAGCCCATTCTCCAGACCTGAACCCCATTGAAAACCTCTGGATGGATAGTCACAAGCCATCAAACAAAGAAGAACTATTTAAATTTTTTTGCCAGAAGCAATGTGACAGACTGGTGGCAAGTATGCCAAGACGCATGAAAGCTGTTTTTAAAAATCATGGTTATTCCATAAAATATTGATTTCAGAACTCTTCCCAAGTTAAAACATTAGTATTGTTGTTTCTAAATGATTATGAACTTGTTTTCTTTGCATTATTTGAGGTCTGAAAGCACTGTTTTTTTTTTAATTTTGACCATTTTTCTTTGTCAGAAAAAAAATACAAAATTTATTGCTTGGAAATTCGGAGACATGTTGTCAGAAGTTTATAGACTAAAAGAACAATTTACATTTTACTCAAAAATATACCTATAAAGAGAAAAATCATACAAACGTAACATTTGAAAGTGGTCTCTTAATTTTTGCCAGAGCTGTATATGTATAAAGCTGAGTGTATGTATGTATCAAGCCCCGCCAGTCTGCAGAGCCCCGCCCACTCTGCATAGCCACAGTCACTCCATATGCAAATCCCCATCCACACGGCCCACGTTGTTAGCGCACACAGGCGGAGACACATTCACCTCAAAAGCCACCCTGCAAAACTCACTGGCTGTGACGTCCCAGCTGCTGCGAGATACAATCATGGCCGCTGCCTTCAGAGTATCAGTACGTGGCAGACACAGGTCACATCTATTTCCGTCGTGTCTAGAATGGAGTTGCTCTTGTGAGGCATGATGTCAAGGGAAAGGGAGGAGCCTCATGGATTACACTGCTATGCTCATAACAGGAAGTTGCTGTGTGGTGCTGCAGAAGAAGTAGGCTGCGCATGCGATACGCTTTATTGCAATTAGTGCAAATTCTCTTGGGATCAAGTGTTTTCAATTGTATATGGAAGAGGAGTGTGAGGTGCTGCTGGAGGAGGCGACTATAAGACTGGCGTCAGACACAATGTCTAAAAATACGGACCGTATTGTACGGATGTAATACGCATAAATGTTCCCTAAACAGTGATCCGTATGTCATCCGTTGTCAAGGTGTGGCTGCATATTTTGCGCATGTAAGCATCCGTATGTCATCAGTATGGCGAGATTTTCTCGCCGGCTTACAAAACCTACATATAATGGATCCCAATGACAGGTTTTAAATAAAAAAAGAAAGAATAGATATATACACAGAGAATATATATATATATATATATATATATATATATATATATTGTAGCCTTTCCAGGGGGTTTAGCTCTAGGATCGCTGTCTGGGTAGACAGAATGGCACGGAAACAGTTCATTCAGACAGCAATTATGGTAAAAACTGGCCGCAACCAGTTTTATTAAAGTCCACAGCACACGGATAAAACAAAGCATAAACAAAAGACCTAGGTTGTCTAGCCACTAAATTACACTTATGTAATGTCCCTTTCTATCAGGAACCCAGACTCTATCAGTCTGTGCCCAAAACAACACATATGATATATGTTACCAGTATGGAGTTTCCCAGATACTCCTCCTTATGTCTGAAGGTCCACCCGACTTCCAGACTTGAGAAAGATCCACTCCTATTCAGTAGTCATTATGCTGGAGGTTCACAGAGACACTCCTGTGTCCGGGGTCCTTCCTCTAACCCAGACTGAGACGGCTCCCCTCCTCTTCAGTAATCATCAGCATGGAGGTTCACAGAGACACTCCTGTGTCCGGGGTCCTTCCTGCACCCAGACTGAGACGGCTCTCCTCCTCTTCAGTAGCTTATCCGCATGTATTCTCACAGAGACTGCTTCCTTGTGCCAGAACACCTCTCTGTGTCCAGGCTGAAGACAGCTCTAACACTCTTGGAGACTGTTTCTTGTGCCAGGACACCTCCCTGTGTCCAGGCTAAACTAGCTCTCTGACTGTGTCCGCAGACACCTATTTCTGGCTTCCTAATTAACAGCTGATTGGCTTCAGGTTTAAGCTGCAAGTGTGCAATGAATGCAAGGTGTAGTGACCTCTCTCTACCACCAGGTCTACAAAGCCACATATTTCCCTTATAGTTCGCAAAGAACCTAGGTGAAATGTACACCCCATTCACCACATATCCTCACTGTCTCACAATATGTATACACACACATGTCATTGTGAAGTATACTGTATATACAGTACAGACCAAAAGTTTGGACACACCTCATTTAAAGATTTTTCTGTATTTTCATGACAATGAAAATTGTACATTCACACTGAAGGCATTAAAACTATGAATTAACACATGTGGAATTATATACTTAACAAAAAAGTGTGAAACAACTGAAAATATGTCTTATATTCTGGGTTCTTCAAAGTAGGCACCTTTTGCTTTGATGACTGCTTTGCACACTCTTGGCATTCTCTTGATGAGCTTCAAGAGGTAGTCACCGGAAATGGTCTTCCAACAATCTTGAAGGAGTTCCCAGAGATGCTTAGCACTTGTTGGCCCTTTTGCCTTCACTCTGCGGTCCAGCTCACCCCAAACCATCTTGATTGGGTTCAGGTCTGTTGACGGTGGAGGCCAGGTCATCTGGCGTAGCACCCCATCATTCTCCTTCTTGGTCAAATACCCCTTACACAGCCTGGAGGTGTGTTTGAGGTCATTGTCCTGTTGAAAAATAAATGATGATCCAACTAAATGCAAACTGGATGGAATAGCATGTCTCTGCAAGATGCTGTGGTAGCCATGCTGGTTCAGTATGCCTTCAATTTTGAATAAATCCCCAACAGTGTCACCAGCAAAGCACCCCCACACCATCACAACTCCTCCTCCTTGCTTCACGGAGGTAACCAGGCATGTAGAGTCCATCCGCTCACCTTTTCTGCGTCGCACAGAGACACGGTGGTTGGAACCAAAGATCTCAAATTTGGACTCATGAGACCAAAGTACAGATTTCCACTGGTCTAATGTCCATTCCTTGTGTTCTTTAGCCCAAACAAGTCTCTTCTGCTTGTTGCCTGTCCTTAGCAGTGGTTTCCTAGCAGCTATTTTACCATGAAGGCCTGCTGCACAAAGTCTCCTCTTAACAGTTGTTGTAGAGATGTGTCTGCTGCTAGAACTTTGTGTGGCATTGACTTGGTCTCTAATCTGAGCTGCTGTAAACCTGCAATTTCTGAGGCTGGTGACTCGAATAAACATCCTCAGAAGCAGAGGTGACTCTTGGTCTTCCTTTCCTGGGGTGGTCCTCATGTGAGCCAGTTTCTTTGTAGCGCTTGATGGTTTTTGCAACTGAACTTGGGTACACTTTCAAAGTTTTCCCAATTTTTCGGACTGACTGACCTTCATTTCTTAAAGTAATGACGGCCACTCGTTTTTCTTTACTTACCTGCTTTTTTCTAGCCATAATACACATTCTAACAGTCTATTCAGTAGGATTATCAGCTGCGTATCCACCAGACTTCTGCACAACACAACTGATGGTCCCAACCCCATTTATAAGGCCAGAAATCCCACTTATTAAACCTGACAGGGCACACCTGTGAAGTGAAAACCATTCCCAGTGACTACCTCTTGAAGCTCATCAAGAGAATACCAAGAGAGTGCAAAGCAGTCATCAAAGCAAAAGGTGCCTACTTTGAAGAACCTAGAATATAAGACATAATTTCAGTTGTTTCACATTTTTTTGTTTAGTGTATAATTCCACATGTGTTAATTCATAGTTTTGATGCCTTCAGTGTGAATGAACAATTTTCATAGTCATGAAAATACAGAAAAATCTTTAAATGAGAAGGTGTGTCCAAACTTTTGGTCTGTACTGTATATATTTATAGTTCATACACTTCTACACAGCAGAATAACCGCTAATTCAATTGCCGGCTTCTGTAAAATCATTACAGAACCCGACATGAAATGACACATGGTTTACATACAGTAAACCATTTCATTTCATGTAGTTTGATAAATAGATTTGATTAATAATTAGATGAGTGTATGTGTGCAAAATTTTAGACATGTAGGTGTTAATTTAATATGTAAATTCTTTGTAAAAAAATGTGTGGGCTCCCGCGGTATTTTCTCCGCCAGACAGGGAAAGCCAGTGACTAAGGACAGATGTTAATAGCCTTGAGAGGGACCATTGTTTTTGGGCCCCCTTGGCTACTAACATCTGCCCCCAGCCACCCCAGAAAAGGCACATCTATTATTAGATGCGCCTTTTCTAGCACTTAGCCCGTCTTTTCCCATTGTCTTTAGCGGTGGCTAATGGGTTAATTATGGGTTAATGTCACCTTGCTATTGAAAGGTGACATTAATCGGGGTTAATAACGGAGAGTTGTCAATTAGACAACTATACATTATTAATCATATTGTAGTAAATGGTTAAAAAAACACACACACATTAATTAAAAGTTATTTTAATGAAATAATAACACATAGTTTTTGACCTTTTTTATTATACTGGTAATCCTTCTGAATCCCTTGTTCTCCTGTAATAAAAATAAAATAAAAAAGCAACAATATCAATACCTCTCCGCCGTTCAGTCAGGTCCCATTCTGCAATCCATCACAAGGGGTTAACAGGTTTACAGCAGAGACTGGTGCTAATGCTACCAGCCCTGCTGTAAACTCCCGCATGAATTCATCTCTGCGCAGCCTCCTCGGCTGACCGGAGATGAACTAATTAGCGTGGGAACCTTAATGGATTTTTTCCCACACTGTCAGTTCACTTCAGGTCAGTCGGGGACTCCGCACAGCCTAAGTGACATCAGAACTGTAATATATATATAATATGTATGTATCACGATGATATGTATATACATACAGTCATGGCCAAAAGTTTTGAGAATGACACAAATATTAATTTTTACAAAGTCTACTGCTTCACTTTTTCTAATGGCAATTTGCATATACTCCAGAATGTTATAAAGAGTGATCAGCTTAACAGCAATTACTTGCAAAGTCAATATTTGGCTAGAAAATGAACTTTATCCCCAAAAACACATTTCAACATCATTGCAGCCCTGCCTTAAAAGGACCAGATAACCTCTTTTCAGTGATTGCTCCATTAACACAGGTGTGGGTGTTGATGAGGACATGGCTGGAGATCAATCTGTCATGATTAAGTAAGAATGACACCACTGGACACTTTAAAAGGAGGCTGGTGCTTGGCATCATTGTTTCTCTTCTGTTAACCATGGTTATCTCTCAAGAAACATGTGCAGTCATCATTGCAATGCACAAAAATGGCCTAACAGGGAAGAGTATCGCAGCTAGAAAGTTGCACCTCAGTCAACAATCTATCGCATCATCAAGAACTTCAAGGAGAAAAGTTCCATTGTTGCCAAAAAGGCTCCAGGGCGCCCAAGAAAGACCAGCAAGCGCCAGGACCGTCTCTTAAAAGTGTTTCAGCTGCGGGATCGGGCTACCAGCAGTGCAGAGCTTGCTGAGGAATGGCAGCAGGCAGGTGTGAGTGCATCTGCACGCACTGTGAGGCGGAGACTCTTGGAGCAAGGCCTGGTCTCAAGGAGGGCAGCAAAGAAGCCACTTCTCTCCAGAAAAAACATCATGGACAGACTGATATTCTGCAAAAGGTACAGGCAGTGGACTGCTGAGGACTAGGGTAAAGTTATTTTCTCTGATGAATCCCCTTTTCGATTGTTTGGGACATCAGGAAAACGCCTCATTCGGAGAAGACAAGGTGAGCGCTACCACCAGTCTTGTCTCATGCCAACTGTTAAGCATCCTGAAACCATTCATGTCTGGGGTTGCTGCTCAGCCAAGGGAATCGGCTCTCTCACAGTCTTGCCTAAAAACACAGCCATGAATAAAGAATGGTACCAGAATGTCCTCCAAGAGCAACTTCTCCCAACCCTCCAAGAGCAGTTTGGCGATCAACAATGCCTTTTCCAGCATGATGGAGCACCTTGCCATAAAGCAAAGGTGATAACTAAATGGCTCAGGGAACAAAACATAGAGATTTTGGGTCCATGGCCTGGAAACTCCCCAGATCTTAATCCCATTGAGAACTTGTGGTCAATCATCAAGAGACGGGTGGACAAACAAAAACCTAAAAATTCTGACAAAATGAAAGCATTGATTGTGCAAGAATGGACTGCTATCAGTCAGGATTTGGTCCAGAAGTTGATTGAGAGCATGCCAGGGAGAATTGTAGAGGTCCTGAAGAAGAAGGGTCAACACTGCAAATATTGACTTGCTGCATTAACTCACTCTGTCAATATAAGCTTTTGTTACTCATATGTTTGCAATTATATTTCTGTCTGTGATAAAAACATCTGTCAAACACACATAAAAACCAGAGGGCAGCAGATCATGTGAAAATATAATATTTGTGTCATTCTCAAAACTTTTGGCCATGACTGTATATATGTATTCTATGTGTATATATCTAACCTTTCCATTCTTTATTAAATATGTCAGTGTGATTTTACAATATAGCGCAATGAATTGCCAGCTTTTCTAAAGGACACTGGTGCATATTCCTCGCAAGTCACACGTGTGGTCCATGTGTAATCCGTATTTTTCTCGCACCCATAGACTTGCATTGGCGTATTACGCCCGTAATACACTGACAATCGCAGCATGCTGCCATTGTCTCGGCCCGTATATTACGGCCGAGAAAAAAATCAGCTGCTGGGAGCTGCCCCATAGATTAACATTGGTCCGAGTGCTATGCGAGTTTTTCTCGCATAGTACTCGTCCGTATTCCTCTCTAGTTTGACGCCGGCCTAAAGGAGAAAAGCTGTGCTGCAGAAAAATGCTGTGTATAAAAAAGGACCGTGAGGTGCAGGAGGAGGCTGCGTGAAAAGAAGGAGCATGAGGTGCAGGCGGAATAAGGCCCCTTATCTGCCACCGTTATTTGTTATAACTATCCATAATTAGTTACTATGCCCAGGCAACGCCAGGCTCTTCAGCTAGTACAGTAAATAAATTATAAAGCATCACCTGCAATATTTATCACTGACAATACGCGAACTGTACATTGACGCCATCCGGAAAAAAAAAAGACATGTTTCTGTGAGTTTTACACAGATGCACCGGCTGTCATAAAAACAAGGACATGTGAGTAACACCATAAATTACAAAGGGAACGTGTTCTATCTGGGAAAAAAAACAATAAAACATCTATATGCAGCATGGACATCTGAATGAGGCCTAATCATGTATTTTAAAACTGCATTTTGATGCATATGGTCATATGGATGGATCCATTAAGATAATAAAACTGAGCGAATCTCTAGAATCTCAAATTTGTAATTTTACTTGAAATTGTCTGGGAAATTTGATTTGAATCAAAGGTATTTGATGCTAATTGAATGTTCCTTATTATATTCTGGGCTATAGAGTATAATATAGAGCATAATAAATGCAAGATATAAAAAAATACTTGCCTGTCCCACTACTGGAGACCCCTATCCAGGTCTCTTTGCAGCTACTAACCAGGTGAGTTCCTTTTTGGCTTATACAGTCATGGACAAAAGTTTTGAGAATGACACAAATATTAATTTTTACAAAGTCTACTGCTTCACTTTTTCTAATGGCAATTTGCATATACTCCAGAAAGTTATAAAGAGTGATCAGCTTAACAGCAATTACTTGCAAAGTCAATATTTGGCTAGAAAATTAACTTTATCCCCCAAAACACATTTCAACATCATTGCAGCCCTGCCTTAAAAGGACCAGCTAACCTCTTTTCAGTGATTGCTCCATTAACACAGGTGTGGGTGTTGATGAGGACATGGCTGGAGATCAATCTGTCATGATTAAGTAAGAATGACACCACTGGACACTTTAAAAGGAGGCTGGTGCTTGGCATCATTGTTTCTCTTCTGTTAACCATGGTTATCTCTCAAGAAACATGTGCAGTCATCATTGCAATGCACAAAAATGGCCTAACAGGGAAGAGTATCGCAGCTAGAAAGTTGCACCTCAGTCAACAATCTATCGCATCATCAAGAACTTCAAGGAGAAAAGTTCCATTGTTGCCAAAAAGGCTCCAGGGCGCCCAAGAAAGACCAGCAAGCGCCAGGACCGTCTCTTAAAAGTGTTTCAGCTGCGGGATCGGGCTACCAGCAGTGCAGAGCTTGCTGAGGAATGGCAGCAGGCAGGTGTGAGTGCATCTGCACGCACTGTGAGGCGGAGACTCTTGGAGCAAGGCCTGGTCTCAAGGAGGGCAGCAAAGAAGCCACTTCTCTCCAGAAAAAACATCATGGACAGACTGATATTCTGCAAAAGGTACAGGCAGTGGACTGCTGAGGACTAGGGTAAAGTTATTTTCTCTGATGAATCCCCTTTTCGATTGTTTGGGACATCAGGAAAACGCCTCGTTCGGAGAAGACAAGGTGAGCGCTACCACCAGTCTTGTCTCATGCCAACTGTTAAGCATCCTGAAACCATTCATGTCTGGGGTTGCTTCTCAGCCAAGGGAATCGGCTCTCTCACAGTCTTGCCTAAAAACACAGCCATGAATAAAGAATGGTACCAGAATGTCCTCCAAGAGCAACTTCTCCCAACCCTCCAAGAGCAGTTTGGCGATCAACAATGCCTTTTCCAGCATGATGGAGCACCTTGCCATAAAGCAAAGGTGATAACTAAATGGCTCAGGGAACAAAACATAGAGATTTTGGGTCCATGGCCTGGAAACTCCCCAGATCTTAATCCCATTGAGAACTTGTGGTCAATCATCAAGAGACGGGTGGACAAACAAAAACCTAAAAATTCTGACAAAATGAAAGCATTGATTGTGCAAGAATGGACTGCTATCAGTCAGGATTTGGTCCAGAAGTTGATTGAGAGCATGCCAGGGAGAATTGTAGAGGTCCTGAAGAAGAAGGGTCAACACTGCAAATATTGACTTGCTGCATTAACTCACTCTGTCAATATAAGCTTTTGTTACTCATATGTTTGCAATTATATTTCTGTCTGTGATAAAAACATCTGTCAAACACACATAAAAACCAGAGGGCAGCAGATCATGTGAAAATATAATATTTGTGTCATTCTCAAAACTTTTGGCCATGACTGTATATATGTATTCTATGTGTATATATCTAACCTTTCCATTCTTTATTAAATATGTCAGTGTGATTTTACAATATAGCGCAATGAATTGCCAGCTTTTCTAAAGGACACTGGTGCATATTCCTCGCGTGTGGTCCATGTGTAATCCGTATTTTTCTCGCACCCATAGACTTGCATTGGCGTATTACGCCCGTAATACACTGACAATCGCAGCATGCTGCCATTGTCTCGGCCCGTATATTACGGCCGAGAAAAAAATCAGCTGCTGGGAGCTGCCCCATAGATTAACATTGGTCCGAGTGCTATGCGAGTTTTTCTCGCATAGTACTCGTCCGTATTCCTCTCTAGTTTGACGCCGGCCTAAAGGAGAAAAGCTGTGCTGCAGAAAAATGCTGTGTATAAAAAAGGACCGTGAGGTGCAGGAGGAGGCTGCGTGAAAAGAAGGAGCATGAGGTGCAGGCGGAATAAGGCCCCTTATCTGCCACCGTTATTTGTTATAACTATCCATAATTAGTTACTATGCCCAGGCAACGCCAGGCTCTTCAGCTAGTACAGTAAATAAATTATAAAGCATCACCTGCAATATTTATCACTGACAATACGCGAACTGTACATTGACGCCATCCGGAAAAAAAAAGACATGTTTCTGTGAGTTTTACACAGATGCACCGGCTGTCAAAAAAACAAGGACATGTGAGTAACACCATAAATTACAAAGGGAACGTGTTCTATCTGGGAAAAAAAACAATAAAACATCTATATGCAGCATGGACATCTGAATGAGGCCTAATCATGTATTTTAAAACTGCATTTTGATGCATATGGTCATATGGATGGATCCATTAAGATAATAAAACTGAGCGAATCTCTAGAATCTCAAATTTGTAATTTTACTTGAAATTGTCTGGGAAATTTGATTTGAATCAAAGGTATTTGATGCTAATTGAATGTTCCTTATTATATTCTGGGTATAGAGTATAATATAGAGCATAATAAATGCAAGATATAAAAAAATACTTGCCTGTCCCACTACTGGAGACCCCTATCCAGGTCTCTTTGCAGCTACTAACCAGGTGAGTTCCTTTTTGGCTTATACAGTCATGGACAAAAGTTTTGAGAATGACACAAATATTAATTTTTACAAAGTCTACTGCTTCACTTTTTCTAATGGCAATTTGCATATACTCCAGAATGTTATAAAGAGTGATCAGCTTAACAGCAATTACTTGCAAAGTCAATATTTGGCTAGAAAATTAACTTTATCCCCAAAACACATTTCAACATCATTGCAGCCCTGCCTTAAAAGGACCAGCTAACCTCTTTTCAGTGATTGCTCCATTAACACAGGTGTGGGTGTTGATGAGGACATGGCTGGAGATCAATCTGTCATGATTAAGTAAGAATGACACCACTGGACACTTTAAAAGGAGGCTGGTGGTTGGCATCATTGTTTCTCTTCTGTTAACCATGGTTATCTCTAAAGAAACACGTGCAGTCATCATTGCAATGCACAAAAATTGCCTAACAGGGAAGAGTATCACAGCTAGAAAGATTGCACCTCAGTCAACAATCTATCGCATCATCAAGAACTTCAAGGAGAGAGGTTCCATTGTTGCCAAAAAGGCTCCAGGGCGCCCAAGAAAGACCAGCAAGCGCTAGGACCGTCTCTTAAAAGTGTTTCAGCTGCGGGATCGGGCTTACCAGCAGTGCAGAGCTTGCTGAGGAATGGCAGCAGGCAGGTGTGAGTGCATCTGCACGCACTGTGAGGCGGAGACTCTTGGAGCAAGGCCTGGTCTCAAGGAGGGCAGCAAAGAAGCCACTTCTCTCCAGAAAAAACATCATGGACAGACTGATATTCTGCAAAAGGTACAGGCAGTGGACTGCTGAGGACTGGGGTAAAGTTATTTTCTCTGATGAATCCCCTTTTCGATTGTTTGGGACATCAGGAATACGCCTCATTCGGAGAAGACAAGGTGAGCGCTACCACCAGTCTTGTCTCATGCCAACTGTTAAGCATCCTGAAACCATTCATGTGTGGGGTTGCTTCTCAGCCAAGGGAATTGGCTCTCTCACAGTCTTGCCTAAAAACACAGCCATGAATAAAGAATGGTACCAGAATGTCCTCCAAGAGCAACTTCTCCCAACCCTCCAAGAGCAGTTTGGCGATCAATAATGCCTTTTCCAGCATGATGGAGCACCTTGCCATAAAGCAAAGGTGATAACTTAATGGCTCAGGGAACAAAACATAGAGATTTTGGGTCCATGGCCTGGAAACTCCCCAGATCTTAATCCCATTGAGAACTTGTGGTCAATCATCAAGAGACGAGTGGACAAACAAAAACCTAAAAATTCTGACAAAATGAAAGCATTGATTGTGCAAGAATGGACTGCTATCAGTCAGGATTTGGTCCAGAAGTTGATTGAGAGCATGCCAGGGAGAATTGCAGAGGTCCTGAAGAAGAAGGGTCAACACTGCAAATATTGACTTGCTGCATTAACTCATTCTAACTGTCAATATAAGCTTTTGTTAAGGTACTGCCACACTAAGCTATCCCGCTAGCGATCTCGTTAGCGTCGCATACTAATGAGATCGCTAGCGGGATTGTTTCTATATCGCTAAATGCTGCCACATTTAGCGATATAGTTAACGACGCTATCGCCGCTAGCGATCTTCTTAACGACTTTAGCGGTACAAAAGTACCGCTAAATCGCTAAGAAAAGGTGCCACACTAGCGATATATACTTACCCAGCGGGAGCGCCGACGAGAAAATAGGGTCCGGAACGATTCCAGCGACGAGCGAGATCACAGCAGAAGCTCGTCGCTGGAAGCTGCCGCACACAACAACATCGCTAACGGGATCGCTAAATAGTGACTTTTTTAGCGATCCCGTTAGCGATATTGTTTAGTGTGGCATACCCTTCACTCATATGTTTGCAATTATATTTCTGTCTGTGATAAAAAAACATCTGTCAAACACACATAAAAACCAGAGGGCAACAGATCATGTGAAAATATAATATTTGTGTCATTCTCAAAACTTTTGGCCATGACTGTAGATTGTAAGCTTGCGAGCAGGGCCCTCACTCCTTTTGGTATCTGTTGAGGTATATGTTATTCTGTAATGTCTGTATTGTCAAGTCCTTGCTGAAATGTAAAGTGCTGCAGAATAAGTTGGCTCTACAAAAATAAAAATAATTATTATTATTACCGTATATACTCGTGTATAAGCCGAGTTTTTCAGCACCTTTTTTTGTGCTGAAAATGCCCCCTCGGCTTATACACGAGTCATAGGGCAGAAACCAGCGGGGGAGGGGATGCGGCGGCAGGAGCCGGTGGCTGGGACATCATACTCACCCTCCCCGTGCCATCGCTGAACGTCCCTGCAATCCTGCGTTCTCCCCGGCTTCCTGCAGCTCTCCAGCGCTGAGCGGTGACGTAATACCCGCTCATTAAGGTCAAGTAATATGGACGCGACGCCACTCCCATGGGCGTGGCCTCCATATTCATGGCCTTAATGAGCGGTATTACGTCACCGCTCAGCGCTGGAGAGCTGCAGGAAGCCGGGGAGAGCTGCAGGAAGCCGGGGAGAATGCAGGATTGCCGGCCGGGACGTTCAGCGATGGCACGGGGAGGGTGAGTATGATGGAGGAGGATGGGGGGAGCATGGAGCAGGACGGGGGGGAGGACGGAGAGCACGGAGCAGAACAGGGGAGGACGGAGAGCACGGAGCAGGATGGGGGGGAGGATGGAGCAGAACGGGGGGAGGACGGAGAGCACGGAGCAGAACGGGGGAGGACGGAGAGCACGGAGCAGAACAGGGGGAGGATGGAGAGCACGGAGCAGGACGGGAGGAGGATGGAGAGTACGGAGCAGGACAGGGGTGGGCACAGAGGAGAATGGGGGAGTGCAGAGCTGGATTGGGGAGCACGGAGCAGGACGGGGGAGGATGGAAAGCACGAGCAGGACAGGATAATGGAGCAGGAGGAGGGGAGCACAGAGGAGAATGGGGGCGCACAGAGCTGGATGGGGGAGCACAGAGCAGGACGGCAACTTATACACCCGGCTTATATTGCGAGTCAATAAGTTTTCCAAGTTTTTTGTGGCAAAATTAGGGGGGTCGGCTTATACACGGGTCGGCTTATACATGAGTATATACGGTACTTTTTACATGGTGCCAGGGCTTTGAGTAGACATCTGATATCACAACAAGCGTCACCCAAGGTCTAGTCAGATGCCTACTCAGCATCAGAAGCCCTTGCACCACATACAAACATCTGAACCCAACCTTAGGCAACCTTAGGCTGGTTTATCATGTCTGACATCCATGGCCCGGATGTTGACCATTGTGTTTGGTTTGCTTGCATGTCAACAGCCTAATATATGTCTATATGTAACTGGCAAAAGGCCAAGTTCAGACAAGCAATTGGATCAGTCATCGGATTTTCATCCAAAAACTAGGACGATTTTCATTTATATTGTCATCCACGTGCCATATTTGTGGCCATATTTTATTTCTGTGTCACATTCCTGTGACATCCACATTTATACTTCAATAATTTAAACTATGAAAAACAGTTTCCTAGGTTATTAATGGCAATGTATCTGTAAATATTGGGTGCTAAATGGATTATCCATTTTTTTTGGTGCAGTCATACACTTGTATAGATGAGTCTCATCAACAGAAAAGAAAAAAATTGTCATCCGAACAGCCCTATTGAATTTCATTGGTCAGTGTGTGATCCTTGTGCAGCATCAGCACAAGGCCGTATAATTTGCTCCTCTGAACAAGCCCCCATTGTTTATAATGGAAAATACATATTAGCCTGGAATATATTCAACTATGCATGGATGTGGTGTGCAGAACCTGAGTCTGTGCTTTTAGGTCTGAATTTAAGCAAAATAATGATGATTTGATGGGAATGTGAACAATTCAAGGATCAAGAAGCAAAGCAGTTTGCCAAAATGTTGTCTGTTGTTTATAGCTTGCATTAAGATTCTCACCCCCCTCATAAGCTTACACTTTTACAGTATTGCTTCATTATTGGACAACTGCATCCTACAAATCATGTTTATATCCCAGATCTTAACGGGGGATTAGCCATTAAGGAGTTAAACAGAAATGTGGATACACAGCTATTATGTTATCTTGCTAAATTGGAATCACCTGCAAGTTGTTCTGTGACTTCCCTTCTTGTTGGGAATGAATAACGAATCGTAACGCTCCCTAATACATAACAAATGGAACACTGTATATATTTTAATGATCATATACAATTTATGGTACAGAGCCATAGCTAAGAACCATGCAAAAATGTCTTCAGAAAACGTGTGTGCATTATATGAATAGTCATATTGTATTGTAGTGTATTTCTCTAAATTGCTATAATGTGTCTGCATGGTTATTGTCTCATTACCCCAAGCAAAAATTACTCACACATTTTAAAAAGAATATTTTGTGTGGTTTTCATCCCCTTCCAGATAACATTATGGAAAAGCAAACTAACTGGAACTAAAAGAAACCTGGAATTTCGATTCATGGCACAACTTGATGCAATAAATACTTCATAATATTTTTATACTGTGAAGCCTTAAGCACACCAGACTGACCTATACAGTCTATGGAATCCCTACATGTCTGTATTAGAAAGCAGTAGGTACTCCACCAAACATGACAGAACAAGCCACTTTTTCATATAAATAAGTGAAAAACACCTTTCTATGCCTCCGTATGAAAATGAAGCCACCCAGCAGAAAATTATAGATCATAGATTATGCATCAAGAATACACTTGTGTGTATGTGGATTCGTTTTCATTCAGATGTTCATGATTTTTCTGATACACAAAAAAACTTCCATAGATTCATCAGTGTTTTTGATCTGATATTTATCAGTGCATTTGGTGAGTGTGTCAGGTTTTACCATCTGATTCATCACTGATTTTCACGTTTGAAAAAATAAATTACAATGTTTGTCCTATCTATTACAATATTAATCATGGACGGCACAATAACTACACTCTGATGACATCTATCTACTGTTAGTGAGTATTCATAAATTTGTATGGGTAATTTTGGTCCGTTACTCAGATAAAAATTGGACATGTCTCCGTACTTTTTTTTCTATAGACACCTGCAAAAAAACATGGATATGTGTAAAGAAAAAGTATGTTTTATTATAATGGGTAAGTGTTCTAACTGTGATAAACAGGGACAGAACATGTACATGAAAAATGGACATCTGAAGGAGGCATAGGAATATGTGAACAGGGGATCTCTTAGGCCGGAGTCACACAAGCGAGAAATACGGACGAGTGCAATGCGAGAAAAAAATCACATTGCACTCGGACCAATGTTAATCTATGGGGCAGCTCCCATCAGCTGATTTTTTCTCGGCCGTTTTATACGTGCGAGTGAGACTCGCCAATGCAAGTCAATGGGTGCGTGAAAACATCGGATTACACACGGACCATCAGTGTGACTTGTGAGAAATACGCACCGGTGTCCTTTAGAAAAGCCAGCAATTCAGTGGGCTATACTGTAAAATCACACTGACAGGTTTTATAAACAATGGAAAGAATAGATATATACACATATAATACATATATATGTATATATATATACACATGTCATTGTGACATATATATACATATATTTATAGTTATACACTTCTACATAGTATAATAGCCGCTAATTCAATCCGCAGCATGTCAATTTCTCTTGTGGGTACACTGAGTTTTCTGTGCGGGTGATCCTCATAAACTTGCATTAGATGTAAAAAATCCGCAGGTAAAAAGCTCACATGCATTTTTAGTGCATTTCCACTGCAGAAACGCATCAAAAACACATCTAATCTGGCCTAAGTATATCAATAGAATTTTGTCAAAACCAAATACCAGACAGTATGAAAAACAAGGCAGCTTTAGTTAACCCCGTCACGACCTTAATAATAATAATAATAATCTTTATTTATATAGCGCCAACATATTCCGCAGCGCTTTACAATTTAACAGTTTCAAAACACAACTCATAAGTAACAACGTTAACAATACAATAATTAAAGCAAAATAAGACGACCCTACTTGTGAGAGCTTACAATCTACAATGAGGTGGTGGAGATACAAAGTACAGGTGTGTATAAACAATGGTGTATTTACAATGATGGTCCAGCCATCTTGAGGGAGTGAGGGATGGATGGAGATAGTGAATGGGCTACACACTCACACACTTACACCTAGAATGACTTTGATTAGTGAATGTGATAGGCCGCTCTGAACAAATGTGTTTTGAGGGAGCGCCTGAAACTATGCAAATTGTGGATAGTCCTAATTTCTTGGGGTAGAGAATTCCAAAGGATTGGCACAGCATGGGAGAAGTCTTGGAGTCGGGAGTGGAAGGTACGGATTAGTGCAGAGGTTAGTCGAAAGTCGTTTGCAGAGCGCAGCAGTCGGTTAAGGCCGATAGACAGAAATGAGGGAGGAAATGTAGGGAGGTGCTGCACTGTGGAGAGCTTTGTAGGTGAGAACAAGTACTTTGAATTGGATCCTATAATGAATGGGCAGCCAATGTAAGGACTGGCAAAGAGCGGACGCGTCTGAGTACCAATTAGCTAGATGGATGACCCTGGCTGCTGCATTAAGTATGGACTGGAGAGGGGATAATCGAGTAACGGGGAGGCCAAGTAATAGAGTGTTGCAGTAGTCCAGGCGGGAGTGGATCAATGCTACAGTGAGTGTTTTTGTTGTTTCCATGGTGAGAAAAGAGCGGATTCTACAGATGTTTTTTAGATGTAGGCGGCAAGAGCGGGCAAGAGATTGTATATGGGAGGTGAAGAAGAGGTTGGCGTCAAACATAACACCCAGACAGCAAGCCTGCTGCCGGGGTGTTATTATGGTGCTGCACACGGAGAGGGAAAGTCAAATTTAGGGAGGTTAGTAGATGGCGGGAGCAGAAGAAGTTCAGTTTTGGAGAGGTTGAGTTTCAGGTAGAGAGCGAATATAATGTTGGAGACTACGGACAGACAATCAGTGGTGTTCTGTAGTACAGCGGGGGTAAGGTCGTGGGATGATGTGTATAGTTGTGTGTCATCAGCATAAAGATGGTATTGAAAGCCAAATCTGCTGATGGCTGTGTAGAGAGAGAAGAGAAGGGGGCCAAGGACTGAGCCCTGAAGTACTCCAACAGCGAGAGGAAGAGGAGATGACGTGGAGCCAGAGAACAAAACACTGAAGGAGCGGTCAGAAAGATAGGAAGAGAACCAGGAGAGAGCAGTGTCCTTAATGCCTAGTGACTGGAGCATAGAGAGTAGGAGACGGTGGTCAACTGTGTCGAAAGCTGCAGAAAGGTCGAGAAGAATGAGCAGAGAGTGGTCACCGTTAAGTTTTGCTGTCAGAAGATCATTGGTCACTTTGATGAGTGCAGTTTCAGTTGAATATAGGAGGTGGAAGCCAGACTGTGAAGGGTCTAGGAGGGAGTGAGTGGAGAGGTAACGGGTAAGGCGGGAGTAGACTAGGCGCTCCAAAAGTCTAGAGATGAAGGGGAGTTTGGAGACTGGTCTGTAGTTATTTGTGCAGGAAGGGTCGAGAGTGGGTTTCTTTAGTAATGGAGTAATGATGGAGTGTTTGAAGAAGGATGGGAAAATGCCAGAGGAGAGCAAGAGATTAAAGATTGTAGTTAGGTGAGTTGTGAAAACTGGAGAGAGAGACTGGGGGAAATGTGAGGGAATGGGGTCGGTAGTGCATGTAGTCGGACGAGAGGAAGAGAGGAGTCTGGAGACTTTTTCTTCTGTGATGGGATCAAATGTGGAAAGTGAGCCAGGGGACAAGCAGGGAGGGATGGGAGTCACAGCACTTGGTGGTTGGGAGCAGATTTCCTGACAGATATTATCTATTTTTTCTTTAAAGTGGGAGGCCAGGTTATCAGCACAGATGTCTGTGATAGGGGCTTGTGCTTTTGGCCTGAGGAGGGAGTGAAAAGTTTCAAAAAGTTTCTTGGGTTGTTGGCTAGTGAGGAGATCAGGGTGGTGAAGTAGGTCTGTTTGGTGAGGTGAAGGGCAACGTTATAAGTTCTTAACATAAATTTGAAGTGGATAAAGTCTTCTGGTGTGCGGGTTTTTCTCCATAGGCATTCAGCACTCCTCGAGTATCGCTGGAGGAGTTGAGTTTGCAATGTGAGCCAGGGCTGTTTTACTGTGTGTTTGGAAGTTCTGAGGGTGAGCGGCGCTACTTGATCAAGGGTGCTTCTAAGAGTGTCTTTGTAGTGATGAACAGCCAGATCAGGACAGGAAAAAGAGGAGATAGGGAACAGTGAAGAGTGTAGGGAGTCTGAAAGTGTCTGAGGGTTAATGGCTTGTAGATTTCTGAATGTGTGGTAGGTAGGAGTGCGCTGGTGTGGTCGAGGATTTGTGAGCATGAAGGAGATAATGTTGTGGTCAGAGAGTGGAAGCGGTGAGTTATTTAGGTGGGAGATTGAACAGAGCCGGACAAAGACCAGGTTAAGGGTGTTACCGTCCATGTGTGTCTCAGAGGTTGAGAGCTGTGAGAGGCTGAGAGAAGTGGTTAGCGATAGAAGCTGGGATGCAGATGTGGAAGTGGGGCTGTTAATGGAGATGTTGAAGTCTCCCAGGATAAGGGTTGGTAGTTCTGAGGACATGAAGTGCAGCAGCTAGGCTGAGAAGTGGTCAAGGAACTGGGTGGGCGAGCCTGGAGGCCGATATATGACAGCTAATTTGATGGAGAGGGGACGGAAGAGCTTGATGGTGTGGACCTCGAAAGAAGGGAATGAGAGTGATGGAACTGGGGTGATGACCTGGAAAGTGCATTGTGGGGACAGGAGTATACCGACTCCACCACCATGTCTGTTTTTGGGTCTCGGGGAATAAGAGAATTGTAAGCCACCATAGGAAATGGCAGCAGGGGAGACCGTGTCAGAATCCTGAATCCAGGTTTCAGTGAGGGCCAACAGATTAAGAGAGTTGTTCAGAAAGTAGTTGTGCAGGAAGGGAAGCTTGTTACATACAGACCGTGGATTCCAGAGGGCACAATTAAAAGGAGGAGATGAGGGAGTGCAAGTAATATTAATAAGATTATTATGGTTTCGATATGAGGTAGGGTAGGGGTTGAGGTTGGGGGATGGTGGACCAGGGTTGAGGGAGATGTCCCCTGAAATCAGTAGGAGTAGGAAGATAAAAAGCAAGTAGTTCTTGGAATTGTAAGTAGTTTTTTTCTGCGATGTGCTTGGGCAAGATGGGCTGAAGTTTTTCAGGAAGGTGAGGAGTGCATGGGAGCTGTACATGGGGTAGGGAAGTATAGAGGGGCTGATGTGTATGAGTCCTGATGGTGGGGAGATGGGGCGGTGAATGTGGATGGCAAGGGAAAACAGGAGGATTGAAATAAAGTACATGGTGAAAAGGGAAAGCAAAGTGTGGGTTACCTGATTCCTACCCTGATTAACTGCCATGGATAACTGCTGTTTACATGATGCTTAGCTTCTGTGATGCCTTGCTTTATGAGATGCGTGCACCCCACACTGCGTCCTTAGACGTATAGCAAGCAGCCTGAATGCTACAATCCCCACCTCTGCTGGCTGTCTTTTCTGCTGCAATATGTCCTAATGGTAATCAAATCATTCCACCTCTGAATTGATCCATTCTGCATGTATGCACTCCATTCATTGTTAGCAAGCAGCCTGAATGCAACAATCCCCACCTCTGCTGGCTGTCTTTTCTGCTGTAATATATCCTAATGGTAATCAAATCATTCCACCTCTAAATTGATCCATTCTGCATGTATGCACTCCATTCATTGTTAGCAACCTTAGACGTATGCATACATCCTGGTTGGGGAGGGGTTCCCGACCTTGGACGCATGGAGACGTTCGGGCAAAAATTTGGCAACGGAGGCACAGTGATTGTATTAATGATCATAGGCTGGTGCTAGGCAATGGTAGCGTCACCTATGTCAGCACTGATTGGAGTGACGTCTGAGCACGCCAATTAGTGAGCACAGATGCAGTTTGAGCTCACAGTGACCTCCTTGCAGCTTCACATTCCAGCTTAGAGATGTTGCAGAGCAGAGGTCACTGTGTTGTTCTTTTGTGCATCTGCTGGGCCTTGTGATGCCACAGACTTTTGAAGCCTGTGCCATCATTACTGCTTGTTGGTGAAAGAAGACGTTCCTGATTTGTTCCTGACTAGAGTTGAGCGATACTTTCCGATATCCTAAAGTATCGGAATCGGAATGGTATCGCCGATATCACTAAAATATCGGCGATACCCGATACCGATACCGGAAGTCCCATGTAAGTCTATGGGAACAAAATATCGCAACTAAAAAAAACCCATTCTTTCCTTGTAAACACTAAATATACACACATAGAATACATATATATATATATACATGTCATTGTGACATATATATATACATATATGTATAGTTTATACACTTCTACATAGTAAAATATCCTCTCATTCAATTGCCGGGTAAAGCCGGCTTCAGTGAAAAGACAGAAGCACCCGACATGAAATGACACTTGGTGTACATAGGGTTAACCATGTCTTTTCATGTCGTTTGCTATCTGATTTGCACAAACAATTAAATCAGACTATGTGTGCAAAATTTCACACCTGTAGGGGTTAATTAAAGGTGTAAATTCGTTGTAAAAAAAACGGACTTTTTTTGCTACGAATTTACACCTTTAATTAACCCCTACAGGTGTGAAATTTTGCACACATAGTCTGATTTAATTGTTTGTGCAAATTAGGCTGGAGTCACACACAACCACAAAAAATCGGTCCGTTTTAGACGGTCGACAATCGGATCAAAATAAAAACATCACACATCCTTCTGGCATCCGATTTTCCTTCAAAGATGCGATTTAATCGCATGTGTGTGTACCTTGTAACATCCGATTTTCATCCGACTTGCGAGATTTTCTCGCAGGCTTGCAAAACTGACATATAATGGATCCAAAAGAATAGTATTTAAATGCCAAAAGAAAGAATAGATATATACACATAGAGCACACATATATATATATATATATATAATATAATATATATATATATATATGTCATTGTGACATATATATATATACATATATTTATAGTTCTTACACTTCTACATACTGTTATAGCCGCTAATTCAATTGCCGGCTTCAGTGAAATCACAGAAGCCGACATGAAATGATACATTGTTTCCACACATTTAACCATGTAATTTCATGTATTTTTATATATGTTTGAAACATACAATTACATGAGTATATGTGTGCTAAATTTCAGACATGTAGGGGTTAATTAAAGGTGTAAATTCGTTAAAAAAAAATGCGTGGGCTCCCGCTGTATTTTCTCCACCAGACAGACAAAGCAAGCGAGTGGGGGCAGATAATAATAGCCTAGGGAGGGTACATTTTTTTTGTGCCCCCCTGGCTACTAACATCTGCCCCCAGACACCCCAGAAAGGGCAAATCTATAATTAGATTCGCCCTTTCTGGCACTTTGCCCGTCTATTCCCATTGCCCTGTAGCGGTGGCGAATGGGTTAATAAGGGGTTAAAATGACCTTGCAATTGAAAGGTCACTTTAAGCCAGGTTAATAATTGATAGCTGTCAATTAGGCAACTATCAATTATTAATCCTATTGTATGAAAGAAAAATCAACACACACACTTTAATAAAAAATAAGTTTAATTAAATAATCACACAGTTTTTGACCATATTTTATTTTCCTGCTAAAACCATTTCCTGTAATAAAAATAAAATAAAAAAGCAAAATTATACTTACCAATCCGATGTACAGTCAGGTCCCACGGTGTAATCCATCAGAAAGGGTTAACAGGTTAAAGGTCGCAGAGAGCTAATAATGCTGTCTCAGACCTGTATTCCCCTGAATGAATAACTTCCTCTCCCAGCGAAAGTAGAGGAATAGATTCATGAATGGAGCTTAATTGATTTCTTGCCAATTTAACTGTAGTGACCTGACCTAAAGGGAAAGTGGACACAATCAATTAAGCTTCATTCATGAAACACATCCTCTCCTGTCGCCAGGAGAGGAACTTATTCATTCATGAGCTTTGAGCTGAGCATGCAGGATTACTTGCACTGCTTGGCTCAAAGCTAGTTAACCCTTTGTGAAGGATTACAGCGTGGGACGTGACAGATCGGCGGAATAGGTAAGAATAATGTTGTTTTATTTCTTTTTCTTTATTTTAGGAGATCAATGGCTTCGCACGGATTTAGTGTAAAATAAAATATGGTCAAAAAAATGTGTTTTTATTTCATTAAAATTATTTATTCTTAAAGTGTGTGTGTTTTTTTATTTACTTCAATAGGATTAATAATTGATAGTTGTCTAATTGACAGCTATCAATCATTAACCTGCCTTAAGGTCACCTTTCAATTGCAAGGTGACAGTAAGGTGAGATTAACCCATTCGCCACCGCTACAGGGCAATGGGAATAGACGGGCAAAGTGCCAGAAAGGGCGAATCTAATTATAGATTTGCCCTTTCTGGGGTGTCTGGGGGCAGATGTTAGTAGCCAGGGGGGGCACAAAAAAATGCACCCTCCCTGGGCTATTATTATCTGCCCCCACTCGCTTTGCTTTGTCTGTCTGGTGGAGAAAATACAGCGGGAGCCCACGCATTTTTTTTCAACGAAATTACACCTTTAATTAACCCCTACATGTCTGAAATTTTGCACAAATACACTCATGTAATTGTATGTTTCAAACATATATAAAAATACATGAAATTACATGGTTAAATGTGTGGAAACAATGTATTATTTCATGTCGGCTTCTGTGATTTCACAAAACCCGGCAATTGAATTAGCGGCTATTACAGTATGTAGAAGTCTAGGAACTATAAATATATGTATATATACATGTCACAATGACATGTATATATATATGTATGTGTTCTATGTGTATATATCTATTCTTTCTAGTCTTTATTAAAGCTGTCAGTGTGATTTTACAGTATAGGCGGGGATGAATTGCCGGCTTTTCTAAAGGACACCGATGCGATTTCATCGCAAGTCACACAGTGTGGTCCGTTTGTAATCAGATTTTTCATCGCTCCCATAGACTTGCATTGGCGATTGTCGACCGACAATCGGTGACAATCGCAGCATGCTGCGATTGTACACGGACGTTTAAAACGGACCACAAAAAATCTGATACTGGGAGCTGCTCCATAGATTAACATAGGTCCGACTGCAATGCGATATTTCATCGCATTGCAGTCGTCCGATTTTGTCGCCAGTGTGACTCCGGCCTTAGATAGCAAAGGACATGAAAAGACATGGTTAACCCTATGTACACCAAGTGTCATTTCATGTCGGGTCACCCGACATGAAATGACACTTGGTGTACATAGGGTTAACCATGTCTTTTCATGTCCTTTGCTATCTAATTTGCACAAACAATTAAATCAGACTATGTGTGCAAAATTTCACACCTGTAGGGGTTAATTAAAGGTGTAAATTCGTTGTAAAAAAAACGGACTTTTTGCTACGAATTTACACCTTTAATTAACCCCTACAGGTGTGAAATTTTGCACACATAGTCTGATTTAATTGTTTGTGCAAATTAGATAGCAAAGGACATGAAAAGACATGGTTAACCCTATGTACACCAAGTGTCATTTCATGTCGGGTTCTGCATTTTCACAAAAGCCGGCAATTGAATTAGCGGCTATTATACTATGTAGAAGTGTATGAACTACAAATATAAATATATATATATATGTGTCACAAATTCAATGACATGTATATATATATATGAGGTGTAAAATTGCTGAAAAAAAATGCGTGGGCTCCCGCCCTATTTTCGCAACCAGACAGACAAAGCCAGTGAGTGGGGGCAGATAATAATAGCCCAGAGAGGGACCATTATTTTTGCCCCCCCGGCTACTAACATCTGCCCCCAGACACCCCAGGAAAGACAAATCTATAATTAGATTCGCCCTTTCTGGCACTTTGCCCGTCTATTCCCATTGCCCTGTAGCGGTGGCGAATGGGTTAATATGGGGTTAAAGCCACCTTGCTATGAAAGGTGACCTTAAGCCAGGTTAATAATTGAGAGCTGTCAATTAGACAACTATCAATTATTAATCCTATTGCATGAAATAAAAATAAAACACACACACTTTAATTAAAAATCATTTTAATGAAATAAAGACACATGTTTTTGACCATCTTTTATTTTACTGCAAAAACCATTTCCTGTAATAAAAATAAAATAAAAAAGCAAAATTATTCTTACCTATCCCATGCACAGTCAGGTCCCACGGTGTAATCCTTCAGAAAGGGTTAATGTTTACTGCAGGGACCGCAGCTAATGCTGCAGCCTCACAGTAAACCCCAAATGAATGAGTTCCTCTCCTGCCTGACAGGAGAGTAAAGGCTGGGTGTCACATAACGATACACCAGCGATCCCGACAACGATATGCACTTGTCAGGATCGCTGGTGTATCGCTACATGATCGCTGCTGAGCTGCCAAACAGGCAGCTCAGGCAGCGATCTGGGACAGCGACACTGCGGGTAACATCGCTTAAGGGCCCGTCTCACATAGCGATATCGCTACCGAGATCGCTGCTGAGTCACTAGTTTTGTGACGCAGCAGCGAGCTCACCAGCGATATCGCTGTGTGTGACATTCAGCGACGATCAGCCCCCTGCCGGGTATCGCTGATCGTCGCAGAAATGTCAGGACCTTTTTTTGATCGCTGGTTTCCCTCTGACAGGCACGCATCGCTGCGTGTGACAGGCGGGAGACCAGCGATCCGCTGGTAACCAAGGTACACAGCGGGTTTCCAGGCACCGCGCAGCGCTTGGAAACCCGCTGTGTACCTTGGATACCAGCTCCCTGCATCAGGGCGCTGGTATCCAAGGTACACAGCGGGTTTCTAGGCACAGCCCCGCGCCTGGAAACCCGCTGTGTACCTTGGTTACCAGCGGATCGCTGGTCTCCCGCCTGTCACACGCAGCGATGTGTGCCTGTCAGCGGGAAACCAGCGATCAAAGGTCCTGACATTTCAGCGACGATCAGCGATACCCGGCAGGGGGGCTGATCGTCGCTGAATGTCACACACAGCGATATCGCTGGTGAGCTTGCTGCTGCGTCACAAAACTAGTGACTCAGCAGCGATCTCGGTAGCGATATCGCTATGTGAGACGGGCCCTTAAGTGGAAAGCTTAATTGATTGCTTTCCACTTTCACTTCAGGTCAGCCAGGGACACAATCAGTGACGTCAGAGGGAACTGATTAACAAAAATAGGGGTTCCCTTCGAAAAAAAAATGGCGTGGGGTCCCCCCTATTTTTGTTAACCAGCCAGATGAAGCAGACCGCTGAGGCCTGGATTTTCAGGCTGTTAAGGAGCCAAGATCCATGGACCTTGCCAGCCTGATAATACCAGGCCACAGCAGTCTGTATATCTTGGCTGATTAACAAAAATAGGGGATCCCCTCGAAATAAATTGGCGTGGGGTCCCCCTATTTTTGTTAACCAGCCAGATGAAGAAAACCGCTGAGGCCTGGATTTTCAGGCTGTTAAGGAGCCAAGATCCATGGACCTTGCCAGCCTGATAATACCAGGCCACAGCAGTCTGTATATCTTGGCTGATTAACAAAAATAGGGGATCCCCTCGAAAAAAATTGGCGTGGGGTCCCCCCTATTTTTGTTAACCAGCCAGATGAAGAAAACCGCTGAGGCCTGGATTTTCAGGCTGTTAAGGAGTCAAGATCCATGGACCTTGCCAGCCTGATAATACCAGGCCACAGCAGTCTGCATATCTTGGCTGATTAACAAAAATAGGGGATCCCTCGAAAAAAATTGGCGTGGGGTCCCCCCTATTTTTGTTAACCAGCCAGATGAAGCAGACCGCTGAGGCCTGGATTTTCAGGTTGTTAAGGAGCCAAGATCCATGGACCTTGCCAGCCTGATAATACCAGGCCACAGCAGTCTGCATATCTTGGCTGATTAACAAAAATAGGGAATCCCCTCGAAAAAAATTGGCGTGGGGTCCCCCTATTTTTGTTAACCAGCCAGATGAAGCAGACCGCTGAGGCCTGGTTTTTCAGGCTGGTAAGGATCCAATATCCATGGACCTTGCAAGCCTGATAATACCAGGCCACAGCAGTCTGCTTAGCTTGGCTGGTTAACAAAAATAGGGGATCCCCTCGAAAAAAAAAACGGCGTGGGGATCCCCCCTATTTTTGTTAACCAGCCAAGTAAAATGCAGACTGCTGCGGCCTGGTATTAAAAGACTGTCAAGGCCCATGGATTTTGGCCCTCAACAGCCTGATAATACCAGGCTACAGCAGCCCCACATTTGGCGCATCAAAAGATGTGCCAATTGTGGCACTTTACCCGGCTCTTCCCACTTGCCCTGTAGCGGTGGCAAGCGGGGTAATAAGGGGTTATTGTCACCGTTGATTGCACGGTGACAATAAGCCCGGTTAATAATGGAGAGGCGTCAATAAGACACCGATCCATTATTAATCCCAAAGTTATTAAATGTATAAAAAAAAGACACAGCAAGAAAAAAGTCTTTTAATGAAATAAAAGAGACAACACAGTTTTCATTTCTTTTATTACTCTCTCATTCCTGCGACGCCATCGATCTCCTGTAAAAAAAGAAAAAAAACAAACCAACAGTATACCACCTGTCCGACGCAGTCCATAGTAACGATAGTCCCACGACGATCCAGCTCTGCTACATCGCAATGACAGGCAGAGCCTGTCATTGCAACGCAGCACAGCTGATTACCTGCTTCCCCGGCGGTGACGTCATCGGACTGACTGCTTTACGGCCGCGATTACCAGCAGTCACTGCAGTTATCGCGAGAAACTGCATGTGACCGCCGGGGAAAGAAGATGGCGGCCATGAAGCAGTGCAGGACGTGACCGCCGGAGATCTTCTGCCGGGTAAGTGCCGCTGACTCCTGACAGACCCGACCGACGGACACTGACAGTGACAGTGACAATCCCGATTCCGGTATCCGATAAGACGAAAATATCGGCACTCGGAATCGGAATTCCGATACAGCCAATATCGGCCGATACCCGATATTTGCAGTATCGGAATGCTCAACACTACTGAAGACTCTTTCATTACCAGCAGGGCAAACGAGCTCCTGTGAGGCATATTGTGCCAATTCAGGCCAGGTGTCCAGTTTACAGGCCCAGTAGTCAAAGGGGAATGAACTGTGAGGGAGAACATTGATAGGGGAGGAGAGGTAATTTTGAACCACAGTTGACAACTGCTGTCTCCTGTCTGTTGCAATCGATTCAGTATTACCAGTCGTGTGAGCGTTACTCGAGAAATCAGACCACAACATGGTCATGAAACCTCTGTCTCCAACGCCACTTTATTGCTATTCAAAATTTCATGTATTTTATGTTGTCATGCTTTAGTATGATAGAGTGCAGCCTTTTCTCGTATGTTTTACATGGGGGTAGCTCCCCTTGGTTTGCACCTAGTTCACATTAGTCTGGATGTGCCAGTCAGGTTTTTTTGTCTTTTGAATGTTAGCTTACTGACCGAGCACTCCACCCCCACCAGGTGGTGATTTTAATTACAGCAGGTCCCTACTTACCCATAAATGCAGACATTACTGACAGAGGTGCCACATTCACCCAGAAATTCAGATATCAGCCTAATAGAGGTATGTACACATTAGGTCAGGGACTCACCAGACTTGAGACCACCTTGACGATGGTTGGTGGGCTTTTAATGTTTGGCCAAATGTTTATACTAAGCGTCTCAAATTTTTCTTTATACTCCAAAGCCATATTGTTATTCAAAATTTCATGTATTCTATGTTGTTATGGTTTAGTATGATAGAGTGCAGCCTTTTCTCGTATGTTGTCGCCCAAAGACATCATCTTTAAAACAGCCTGCTGACGCTTACCACTAGCTGTTCGATAGTGGGACACCTCGTGTGCAACACTGGCAGCTGCGGATGGAGTGCTCATGCGACTGCGCTCTGTCGACGAGCTTTTGCTTCTAGAGGAGGAGGAGGAGGGTTGAACGCCTACAGCCAACTGTTGCCTATACAGTGGGCTAGGCAGCACTGTCCCACCGCCGCTGTCCCCTGTGGGGACCCTGCATCCACCACATTAACCCAGTGCGCAGTGATGGACACGTAACAGCCCTGGCCATGCCTATTAGTCCATGCATCTGTTGTGAGGTGCACCTTTCCACTCATTGATTGTTTGAGTGCATGGACAATGCGGTCTTTCACATGCAGGTGGAGGGCAGGGATGGCTTTTCAAGAAAAGAAGTGCCGACTGGGTAGGTCATAGTGTGGGACAGCGTAGGCCATGAGCTCTCGGAACGCTGCGCTTTCAACCAAATGGAAGGGCATCATCTCTAATGAGATTAGTTTAGCAATGTAGGCGTTCAAAGCCAGTGAGGTTTTGTAGTCCATCAACGCTTGCAAGTGCATGGTGTTTAAATGTCTAAGCATGCAAATGGTATTAAATTTTTGGAGATTTTTCCCTCGGCTAAAGGTCCTTCCACACTTCTTACAGATAACCTTTGCCTCATCAATAGGATTTTGGTCAAAAAAGTGCCACACTGCAGTCTTCCTACTATGGGCTAAATTTTCAGGGCTTGCACGCTGTGCTAATTTGACCATCTGGCCAAGCTGTCCTGCAACTCTTTTTGTTTTTTTAACACGTTTTTGGACTGCTATAGGCCTGCCAGATACCCGCAGCTGCGATGTCGATGCCTGCTGCGGATCCTCCTCCTTTTCTGAGCTATTGCCAGAGGCACCCTCTTCCCCCAATAGATGCCAATCCGGGTCAACAACTGGGTTATCCATCACCTCCTCTTCAATTTCATCTGCACCTTCCTCTGTGTCACCGTGTAAGGTGTCAGAGTATGCAGGAAGGGGCACCTGAGTTTCATCAGGGTCAGATTCTGGCTCAGTAGACTGCGAGGGCAATGCAGTGCTCTGGGTGAATGTACCAGCAGAATCAGATAGCAGTGGCTGTGCATCAGTGCACTCCATGTTATATTCATCTTGGACTGGGGAATTCAGGATTTCACTTGATAACCCAGGCATGGTATGTGAAAAGAGCTCCAGGGAGTAATCTGAAGTGTGGACTGCCGCATCCTTCACTTGTGATGGGGGTGAAGGACACAAGGAAAGGTATTGTTCCTGACCAGGAGCCTGCACTGACGACTCAGTGCTTTCATTTTTTGAAACTTCAGAAGAGGAGGCGATAGAGCTGGAGGCTGTTTCGGCAATGTAAGCCAACACCTTTTCCTGATGCTCCGGCTTTAAAAGCGGTTTACCAACTCCCAGAAAAGGGAGCCTTCCAGGACTTCTGGAGCCAGACGATGACGCAGGCTCAACACCTCCTGCCTTAGGTGCTATTGTGCTTTTGGCACTATCAGCAGATGCACCACCCCCACCATCAGTCCCAGCTGGCCCAACCCCGCCCACGTCCGCGGCCTCTTCAACCATACTTCCTCATGTTTGGGAAAATGTACCAAAAATAGCAGCAGGTATATGGTACTGTATGAGGAGCGTACAGCTGTATACGATGTTGGGAAAAATTTAAATCTCCGTATACATTTCCAGAGTCAGACACAGACGCTCTCTCAGTATAGATTTCACCATAATACAAAGAGCAGATATATGGTACTGTCTTAGAAGTGTACAGCTGTATACGGTGTAGGGGAAAATTGCAATCTCCGTATATATTTCCGGAGTCACACACACACGCTCACTCAGTATGGATTTGACCGTAATACAAAAAGCAGAAAAACGGTACTGTATGTGAAGCGTACAGCTGTATACGGTGTAGGTGAAAATTGCAATCTCCGTATATATTTCTGGAGTCACACACAGACGCTCACTCAGTATGGATTTGACCGTAATACAAAGACCAGATATACGGTACTATCTCAGAAGCGTACAGCTGTATACGGTGTTGGGGAAAATTTTAATCTCCGTATATATTTCCAGAGTCACACACAGATAGTCAGCATGTATTTGTCCGCGATACCAGCCGGTACACGGTAGTGTGTGAGTAGCTTACTGCTCTATACGGTGTGGAAAAAATGAACGATCGATAACTGTGCAGAAAAAAAGAATAAAAGTATTAGTGCTGTGTAAAAAGCAGTCTGCACAGCAGTGTACACACAGCAATACAGCTATCAGGCAGCCTAATAACCAGCGCTGCTGCACACAAGAAAATTCTCCCCTGTCACTGCACACTAACAGTACAGCACAATTGCTATCAGCACAAGCACAGAAGAACTTCTCTTTCCAGCCCTAACTCTCTCCCTACTGATAAACAGCGTCATCAACCTCTCCCTACTGTTAATATCGGCAGAAGTAAAATGGAGGTCGGCGCTCAGGGCTTTTATAGACACTATGATGCCCCCCAAAGCAAGCCAATCACAGCAATGCCCTTCTGTAAGATGGTGGTGGACACTGCTCATGTCATCTCGTTGCCACAGTGTACATCCTTACTCATTGGCTGAAAAAATGCGCCTGAAAGCATTCTGGGAAATTTGACTTTGGCGCTTGTTTTGCCGACCGCATGGCCAACTGCTCGCTATAGTCGGGTTTCAGCCAACGAAACCCGACTTTAGTGAAAGTCGGCGACTTTTGAATCTGACCGACCTGTTTCGCTCAACTCTAATTTTCATATACAGCACAATCCTCAATCCCTCAATCACATATCTTCAATATGGGTGCAGGCAGTAAGGTATCCCAGGACATAGACCCACTTAAAGCGAACCTGTCACCAGGTTTGGCCAATTAGAGTTACAGCCACCACCTTTCAGAGCTTATCTACAGCATTCTATAATGCTGTATATCTGCCCCCAACCTGACCTGTAAGAGAAGAAAAATAACTTTTATTACACTTACCTGCGGGATGGTCCGGTCCCATGTGTGTCGCAGGTCCTGGTCCAGCAACTCCATCTTCTTGCAATGCCGCACTTCTGCTTGCTTTATGGCTCCTCAGCATCGCGCTCCTGTGCAGGCGTATTTATCTGTCCTGTTGAGGGCAGAGCAAAGCACCGCAGTGTACAGGTGCCAGGAAAGGTCAGAGAGGCCCAGTGTCTCCACACTGCAGTATTTTGCTCTGCCCTCAACAGAGGAGAGAAGTACGCCTGCGCAGGAGCACAATGCCGGGGAGCCATGAAGCAAGCAGGGGGGCAGCATCGCAAGAAGATGGGAGGCACTCGACCAGGACCTGCGACACTTATCGGACCGGACCACCCTGGATGAGTATAATAAAACTTATTTTTATCTTTCAGGTTGAATCGGGGGCTTATCTACAGCATTATAGAATGCTGTAGAAAAGCCCTAAAGGGCGGTGGCAGTAACTTGTTTCAGCCTTTAAGGGAATCTGTCAGCAGATTTTTTCCATGTAATTTGAGAGCTGCATGATTTAGGGCCTGAAACCCTAAGGATATTGTGCACACGTTGCGCAAATACGCCGTAATTTTGCAAAGCATTTGCACAACTCCCCGCCGCGGGTAAAATTCATACGTAATTAGTATGCGTTTTCCCGCAAAACACAAGCATTTTGTAAGAGTTTTTATAGCTTGCAAAATGCTAGCGTTTTCCAAGCGATCTGTAGCATCGCTTGGAAACTGATTGACAGGTTGGTCACACTTGTCACGCATAGTGCTGACAAGTGTGACCACCTTTTTAGCAATGAGTAATGTAAAAAATAATTAAAAAAATAAAAATATTGATATACTCTCTCTCCGTTGGCTCCCTGTCTCCCGGAGTCTTCCCGCTCCTCAGCGACGCTGCCGGCAAGTTCCGTTCCAAGAGATGCATTGCAAGAATGGCCTTTGCGACGTCACGGTCACTTTACCGCTACGTCATCTGGGGTGATTCTCGCAATGCATCCCTGGGACTGGAACTTGGCGGCAACTTCGCTGAGGAGCGGGAAAACTCTGGGGGCCGCCGGAAGGTGAGAATATCAATATTTTTTAGTTTAATTCTATTTTTGACAGGAATATAGTACCCAGGGCCTGGAGGAGAGTTTCCTCTCCTAAAGACCTTGGGTACCAAGCGCACATGAAGAGCTCACTTCACGCATGGTGGGCATAGTACATGCGTAAAATCAGCATTTCAATGCAATCCTATGGTGGCGTTATCGCCGTGATTACACCAAAAGAGTGGACATGCTGCTTATTTTTACGTGAAGCTATTACGCTCTGCAAAAATACGCAGCATGTGCACAGCAATGCGTAATCCCTTAGGATTGCATGGGATGCGTTTTGTACCCTTTTTTTAAGCGATTATGCTGTGTAAAAACACGGCAAAAAATGCTTAAAAAACTCTACGTGTGCACATAGCATAATTCTGACAATGTGTCACTTACTGGACTGCTTGGTTCAGTTTTGGTAAAATCCCTGTTTTCTCTGTTGTAGATGTAGCCCATTGATTTCACAGAGAATAGCAGTACAGTGCTATTTATAAACTGTACCTAGCATTTTATTTATTAATAGATAGATAGATAGATAGAAACAATGCTAGGTAGATAGATAAATAGATAGATAGATACCGTATATACTCGTGTATAAGCCGAGATTTTCAGCCCATTTTTTAGGGCTGAAAGTCCCCTCTCGGCTTATACGCGGGTCATATACGGGGGTCGGCGGGGGAGCGGGGGTGTCGGATCATACTCACCCCTCCGCTGGCGCGGTCTCTGCAGCCCCCTGCTTCTCCCACGATCTCCGGCTCCTTCCTGCAGCGGTCACATGGCACCGCTCATTAAAGTCATGAATATGCACATATTCATGACTTTAATGAGGGATGCCATGTGACCGCTGTAGGAAGGAAGCGCTGCGGAGAGCGCCGGGAGAAGAGGAGAGGCTGCAGAGACCGCGCCGGAGGAGGGGTGAGTATAGCGATATTTACCTGTCCCGTTCCACCGCTGCACGCTGCGTCCTTGTCTGACTCCTCTGGCTGTGAATGATCAGGCAGAGGGCGCGATGACGTCGTTAGTGCGTGCCCTGCCCCCTGCCAGATCATTCACAGCCAGAGGAGTCAGACGAGGACGCAGCGTGCAACGGTGGAACGGGACAGGTAAATATCTCAGGTGCCGGGGTCCTGAGTGAGCGGTGATACCGGCACCTGTCCCCATAGCGCGCCAGTGTCACCGCCTGCTCAGGACTCCGGCACCTGGCCCCAGTGACGAGAGGTGAGTATGTCATTTTTTTTTGCAGCAGCATATGGGGCATAATCTGGAGCATATGGGGGCATAATCTGGAGCATATGGGGGCATAAGCTGTGGAACATATGGGAGCATAATCTGGAGCATATGGGGCATAATATGGAGCATATGGGGGCATAAGCTGTGGAACATATGGGGCATAATCTGGAGCATATGGGGGCATAATCTGGAACATATGGGGGCAAAATCGGGAGCATATGGGGACATAATCTGTGGAACATATGGGGGCATAATATGGAGCATATGGGAGCATATGGGGGCATAATCTGTGGAACATATGGGGGCATAATCTGGAGCATATGAGGGCATAATCTGTGGAACATATGGGGGCATAATCTGGAGCATATGGGGGCATAATCTGTGGAACATATGGGGGCATAATCTGGAGCATATGGGGCATAATCTGTGGATCATACGGGGGCATAATCTGTGGAATATATGGGGGCATAATCTGGAGCATATGGGGCATAATCTCAAGCATATTGGGCATAATTTGGAGCATATGGGGGCATAATCTCTGAAGCATATTGGGCATAATCTGGAGCATATGGGGGCATTATCAGGGGAGCATATGGGGGCATAATCTCTGAAGCATATTGGGCATAATCTGGAGCATATGGGGGGCATAATCTGGAGCATATAGGGGCATAATCTGTGGAGCATATTGGGCATAATCTGTGCAGCATATGGGGGCATAATCTGTGGAGCATCATATGGGGGCATAATCATTTTTCACCCTAGGCTTATACGTGAGTCAATAAGTTTTCCCAGTTTTTTGTGGCAAAATTAGGGGGGTCGGCTTATACACGGGTCGGCTTATACATGAGTATATATGGTAGATAGAATGACAGATACACTGTATATGTCTATATACACTTTACTAACGAGTATACATTGCAATATTGTGTCTAACTGTAATTATTACATTATCATTCCTTAGGCATGTGTGATATGGACTTTCTAATTTCCCAACATCTTTAGTCAATGTAACATATGAGGAATCTCCAAACCACAAAGTAGCAATAATCATATTCAGAGAACCAAGTGCTGCATAACTAAATCTTAATATTGCAAATTTTAAAATTAATGAACTCTGGAACGTATTAGAAGATTAGTATCACTCTATGCTCTCAACCTACAGTCATCATTAAAACCAATTATTTTTTGATACTTGAACAACTCATGGTTTCATTAAGTTGAAACTATACGGCTTATGCAAAATTGTGAAGATTAGCCTTAAAATAGCTTTAATCCTTTTCAGTGGTATAAGAACTGTATCCAAGATGCATACCACGGGGTTGAAGATTTATAAATTGGAGAAGTCAGTAATGCTTTATTTTATCCATTGGATGTCATCAAAATATATTATCACATTTCATTAGAATGATATTAGTTATACTAAGAAGAGACTTTCCTAATGATTTAATATTGTTGATGGGAACCACAACATGTTTTTCCTTTGTAAACTTGACAGCAATTATAACTGAAGCACTATTGTTAACTAGTAAGAACTAAACACAGAGGAGAAAGGCAGAGAGAGAAATTATAGCTTATTACATATCACAAACTATTTTTTTTACCATATAATCTAGCCAGATGTGTAATTATGGTAATGTAAAGATGTGAGATCTGAGGTCATGGGGAACACCCATTTCTCACTTTCAATAGCAGAATAGTTTTTTTCACCTGAGATGTCTAACACGTATGTTATTATTGTACTAGCAGTATTATAAGTCATTGAAACATCCCCAGCAATGAACTAGTTAAAATATATTACATGCTACCATAAAAGTTCATAGCATGAACTTAAAATTCATGTGTTTGTTTTTTGTCTTAGCTGTCAGACTTCAGGTCATATCAAATAGATTTTGAATCAGAAAACATTCATATTATCATCAGTTATTATCACACATTCACTGTGAATTAAATGTGTTTATTCATAGACATGACCCAAATCGTAAAAAATGACAATAACGGAGTTGATTACACAAAAGAGTATTACAATTATAATTTTTGTTTAGTTATTCTGTAAACACATTAAAATTGTCAATATGATACAATTATTGATTATAATTATGCTAGAAAAATATTGAAATATTTATATTATGTAAGATATGTAGTGGTTTTAATATGGGGAAGTAAAAAACAAAAGTTGGCACATGTTAAAGCGGTTGTACTAAAGTGGAATAGCGAGTAATTAGCAGGCAACTATACGATTTTTGTATTTTTATGCCATGACCTCTGAAGTGAACTCTTCAAAATAAAAATTAATGTAAAAAAGGATAATAGTATAAAATAATATACATCAGAAATACTCGCCAGGTTTGACCCATGACTGCAGCCCAGGCTACTTTGGTGATCTCCACTGGGATAGGAACCGTGGCATCCAATTCTTCAATCACATGAGGCTGTGACTTGATGCGCTGGTCAGTAAACTGGAATTGGTCACAAATGCATGTTATTGGGTTTATTTCTTGATAAAGTGACTTGACTGCTGGAGGTTGGGTGATCAAAGAAGTGATCATCATCATTTCCAGACCCCGGAGCTGGAGCCATTGGAGTGATATAAAAATTTAAAAAACTGTATACTCACTTAACAATCCCCTTTTACTCCTGGCACTGTCCAGATCCATTTAGTTAAACCCCCTTTAATATATGGCATCTTTTGCTTTTTACACATCTGTCTAGTCTTTGTGACTGAACTACTTCCTTCCCCTATAGCTGCCACCCATTGTTGTGCTCCATGTAGGGTCTTACAAGTGGCCCAGTGTTCCTTAGTAACATCATTTTCCAAAACCCATATTAGGCCCTGATGAACACACTTATGTCACTGAGTATTGGGACTGTAATGTCTTCAGTTGCTACTTGTTTGGTGATTGCCACCACTTAATGTCTTCTGTTGCTATCACATCCTCAAACTCAGGGCCAGCGTCAGCACCCGGCACACCCGGGCAAGTGCCGGGGCCCTGAGCAGGCGGGGGGGCCCACTCGCCGTCTGGCACCCCGGCCCCCGTTAGCGGTGTCAGCGCCGCCACTGGGCCCCCCCGCTTGCTCAGGGCCCCGGCAGCAGCCGGCGCAATACTTACCTCTCCCCGTGCCTCCGCTGCCGCAGCTCCAAGCTCCAGGGAGTGCCTGCAGGAAGCCGGCGCTTCCTCTCACAGCAGCGCCGCTGAATGACATCATCATTCAGCGGCCGGCTGTACCAGAGAGAGCGCGGACGCCGGACAGGTGAGATGTTTGTGTGTGTGTCTGTGTATGTGTCTCTGTGTGTATCAGTGTGTGTGTATGTAGTGCGGTGCTTTGTGTGTGTGTGTGTGTGTGTCTGCTGTATGTGTGATGGTAGTGGGGGAGGGCAGTGATGATGATGATGGGGAGGCAATGATGATTGATGATGATGGCCAGGCATTGATGATGATGGGCAGGCAATGATATTGATGGGGAGGCAATGATGATTATAGGCAGGCATTGATGATTATGGGCAGGCATTGATGATGATGGGCAGGCAATGATGATGATGCGGAGGCAATGATGATGATGGGCAGGCATTGATGTGATGCTCAGGCAATGATGATGATGGGGAGGCGATGATGATAATGGGCAGGCAGTGATGATGATAATGGGCAGGCAATGATGATGATGGGAGTCTTTCCACGGCGCCCTTTCCTGAGCCGTAACAGTGCAGAACGCAGCACATCGCAGAGGAGAGCTCCATATTTTGTATGGAGCTTTATATGGGGACCAGTATCCTGTATGGAGCATTATATTGGGTCCAGTATTCTGTATGGAGCATTATATGGGGGATGGAGGGGTGACATCCTGCATGGGGTATTATATGGGTGATGAGGGGGAGACTATGTGGTGCCCATAATATTGTATGGAGGACTGTACTGTCCAGTCTGTTCTGTGCGCTGTGAGGATTTGGCGTTTTTTGAGCTATTGTACAATTTACAATAGATATCAGTCATGTAATGGAAGAAGTGAAGTGTTTGGCATTGTACTATACCTATATTTCTCTGCAGTATCTGTGCATCATGAATCGTGGTCTGTGTTAAAGGGGCCCACTGAGACTCTTTCGCCCGGGGCCCATAAAAACCTGGAGCCGGCCCTGCTCAGACTCCTGTGATTTTTATTACATACATCTTCTGCTTCTGTAGCATGCTGGTTAACCCATTTGATGTAATCATCACAAACTGTCATCACATTCCCATCTTCAAGACTTATCACGTGCTGCACCAATTATTTTAAATGCACTATCCTGGACAATTTGATTAATTCCCAATATGCACAGTTTTAAGAATGGCCTAAATAAGCATGTCTTCAGACTGGTCTATCTCCTCACTTCACTTATCTAACCATTTCTGTTTTGCAAATACAAAATTTTCTTCAAAATCAGGACCCTCGTGGCACCTGTTCATACACCCTTCTTGGACTTTATAACCATTTGTGTGTGTACTTGTACTGATACTGGCTGGTGGCCGATTCATGCAGCATGATGTGGTAAAACTCGTATCTCCGACCCGCATTTTTTGCACCTGTTACACAGTCAGTAAGCATGCGGGGATTGCCTTCACATCACTAAAATGTCGTAGGCATTTTGGTTGTGGCATCAATGTGATTGGCTTGTCATTTGGCATCATCAGGGCTGGCTTATAAAAGAACAGGCGCTGCCCGGTTTTGCACACTGACACCACTGCACAGCTCTGTGACACTTTGTATTAGAGTGATAGCATGCTCATCTAGGCCTATGTGTACACAGTATAACAAATCACAGGCCTGTAGTTGTTGATACTGGAGCTGAAGGTGAACCATCATACTAACAGATGTTCTAAGGGCTAATCATTTGCTTTGATGTTTGTATCACATACAATCTGCATTTAGACTAGGGAGGGAGAGCAACTCGCAGGAGAAGGGAGAGTGACAGAATCCAGTCTGTATACAGGGATTAGGGCTGTGCAGTCCATTGGCAAATATATAGCTTTTTTGGGAGGATGAAAAAATTGAACATACCGTTCTTTGATCCATTGAGTATTACGTGATTTGTGTGGCTTTTTTTCTGTTATATAACACTCCAAAAAATCATTAACCCCTTAACCCCAAGGGTGGTTTGCACGTTAATGACCGGGCCAATTTTTACAATTCTGACCAATGTCTCTTTATGAGGTTATAACTCTGGAACGGTTCAACGGATCTTCGCGATTCTGAGAATGTTTTCTTGTGACATATTGTACTTCATGATAGTGGTAAAATTTCTTCGATATACCTTGCGTTTCAGATCCGGGACAAACAAATTTTCCAACCGGCAGCGCTCGGCCTATCCTCCTGACACCCTCCAGAGCAAGTCTCAAATTGGGCGAGATGGCGAAAGAACTACACCCTCTTTCAAAATAACAGAAGGATCAGAAAACTCGGAGAGTCCGCAAGGAAGCTCCTCGAGAGGGCTCCGCCTTAACATTCTTAGTGCCAGAAGAAGAAACCACAAAATTAAAACTGTGAAAAAAACGCCACTGGCCTTCTAGGATTGAGTCGCTTTGGGAGATTACAGATAGACCAGATTCTTATGGTCCGTAAGGACCACCACCTATGTTTGGCCCCTCCAGCCAATGTCCCACTCTTCAAAAGCCCACTTCATGCCAATAACTCCCGATTACCCACGTCAAATTACGTTCATAGGAGAAAATTTCGAGAGAAAAAGGCACAAGATTACTTTAGAGGTCTCTGGATCTTTTAGGGACAAAACGCACCTGCCCCAATTTCAGAGGCATCAACCTCCACCTGAAATGGCAGAGAACATCGGCTGCCGTAGAACAGGCAGAAGTGAATCTCTGCTTAAGTTCCTGAAAACAGAGAATGCCTCAGGAGGCCAATTCACCACATCAGAACCCTTCTGGTCAAATCAGTTAATGGTTTAACAATAACGAGAAATTACCAATAAATTTACGAAAATGGCAAAACCCAAAAATCTCTGAAGAGCCTTAATGAATAGGTGACCCCAAACACAGATGGGCTGAACCTTGACCGGTCCATTCAATAACAAGGGACAAATGAATCCCAGAAATGAGATCCTCTGTACCCAAAAAGACACTTTGTCCCTTCACATACAGAGCATTCTCTCTCAAATCTGGAATACAGTTCGAACATGTTTCACATGAGAAGTCCAGTCATTAGAAAAAATCAAAATATCATCCAAATAAACAATCAGAAATTTGTCCACAAAATCCTGAAATGTCATTTATGAAGACTGAAGACGAAGGAGCATTAGTGACCAAAGGGCATCCAGTTACTCAAAATGCCCTTCAGGGTATTGAATGCCGTCTTCCTTCATCCGTGCTTAATGTGAATAAGGTTATACGCCACCTGAGGTCAAGCTTGGTAAACCAAGTAGACGTTTTTCACCCTGAAAACAGGTCAGAAATCAAGGGTAAGCGGTATTGTATTCACGTAATATTGTTCAAGAGACGATAATCAATACACGGCTCAATGAACCATCCTTTTTGGCCACAAAAAAAAACCGCACCTAAGGGTGAAGAGGATGGTCTGATATGACCCTTCTCCAATGATTCCTTGATATAAGACCGCATAGCGTCATGTTCAGGTACAGACAAGTTAAAAAGGCGACCCTTAGGAATTTACTACCCGCACTAATTCATAGCGCATCATAGCTCCTATGGGAGGCAAGGATGCAGATTACTTTCGCTAAACACATCAGAAAATCAATCAAAAAGTCAGAACATCTGAGCCTGGGGAGGCAGAAAAAACAGAGTGTTGGTATTAACACATTGCAGCCCAACTGGTTAAGACACGATTTCAATCAACAGGATATGAGACTGTAACCAAGGGAAACCGCACGTAATGTCATGCAGATTATACAAACCAAAATTTGCAGCATCCTGGTATAGGTTCAACCCTCATTATCACCTGAGTAAAAACTGGGTTTTATTCTCAGCCAAAGGGGTAGAATCGATCCCCAGTGGGGAATACTTCTGTAGGGTACAAGGGAAACCAACGTCTAGCAAAATCATAATCCTCAGGTTAATACTGCTCCAGAATCAACGAAAGCCTGAGCAGAAATGGACAGAGAGCATATCAAGGACGTTAATTAAAACTTAGTCTGAACATACCCAAGAACTGAGCGTGCAAAAACGTCTTGCCCTTTGGCAGACTGAATAGCATGAGAGGCATCACCACTGTAAAAATAACCCATTGCGCTTTCGAAATCCCATGACTGTGCCAGACACCACTCTATCACACTGCAGGTTCAGAAGCTGTTCACAGTCACCCTTCCACGATACTTCTCCGCTCACGCAAACGTCTGTCAATTTGAATCGCTAATGACATAGAATCATTGAGACCAGAGGGGACAGGGAATCCCACCATAACATCCTTTACATTATCTGACAGACCCTTCCGGAAAAGGGCTGCCAAAGCGTCGTCATTCCATTTGGTCAGGACTGCCCACCTACGGAATCTCTGACAGTATAACTCAGCGTCATCAAGCCCCTGATTTAATGCCAACAAGGCTTTTTCAGCTTGATCAGTGACATTAGGCTCATCGTACAATAACCCCAAAGCCTGAAAAAATGCATCAACATCACTCAAAACAGGATCCCCAGGTGTCAGGGAAAAAGCCCAATCCTGAGGATCGCCGCGCAGGAGAGAGATGATAATTTGAACCTGCTGCGCTGCGTTCCCTGAGGACTTAGATTTTAAGGCAAAAAACAATTTACAATTATTTTTGAAATTCTGAAACTTAGCTCGATCCCCTAAAAACAAATCTGGCATGGGAATCCTAGGTTCCACAACAGGCAACCTAGCAAGATAGGTAGCAATACTCTGAACCTCAGTGGCAAGCTGATCCACACGGCCAGACAACTGTGCAAACTCCATTGAGAGAAAAGATCCTCCCCAGCACCCAGAGATACAGAGGGAAAAAAAAAAATGCAACAAACAGAAAAATATCTCTGACAACTCTGACAACCTTTTTTTTTTTTTTTTTCTTTCACAATATTTTTCCCTTCTGTGAGTACCACACAATTTTCAGTTTCGGCCGGTGATACTGTTATGATTTGGTAGCTGAGGAGTGCAGGTAAAAAAAAAAGCAATACACCAGAGCAGTTGGAAACTATGAGATTGCAGTACCCTGACTAACCACCACAACTAGAGGCAGTCGTGGAGCGTTCCTACATTGGTCCTAGATGCCTCATCACAGCCTGAGAAACTAACTACACCTAAAGATAGATATAGGAAAGCTATCTGCCCCGGAGCAGAACCCCAAAGACAATAGAAAGCCCCCAAACATGTAATGGCGGTTAGACAAGATGAAATACTGACACAGAAAGAAAATAGTATGAGCAAACGCTGGGGCCCAAACTAACTAAATAGAAAAGGACAGGAAGGGTACTTACTGCAATCCCAGAAAACCCTGAAAAGCACCAACACCACTAATTTCAAAAACACCTGAGATCACATGACCTCTTCCACCTAAATTAGTTCTCTGGTGTAACAAAATCAAAACAGCAGCCACTGAAAAAACTGGAAAAAGCAAAAGTACATACATAAGTGGCTGAACTAAACTGAGAGGGCAAAAGCCCCCGGAGGGGACCCTGAAGGCCCCCACAGAAGTGCAGGACAAAAATGCAAAAATATAGCACAAAAACAAAAAGAAGAAAATGTCTTATCTGTTAGCAGGAGATGCAGACACGACACAGCAGGCTACAAGGGAAACAGGAATGAAGGATTCAGACCAGAACAATTGCTCACCGGCAACCCTGATGGGAAGGTGACTCCCTTATATAAGACCAGTCAGTAACACCTGATTCCCAGTCCTCACAATCTTCACTGGACAGACCAGCACCGCTTGTAACCACCAGAGGAAGCCTCTGCTCAGAACTCATCTCAAACCCATTCACAACAGCCCGGGCATGAAATAAAAAATCCTATTTTTTTCCCACAAAAATTATCTCTTAGTCACTAATTTTTTATTTTCCCATAGGTAACAGGAGAAATTGGACCTCAAAAGTTGTTGTCCAATTTGTCCTGAGTACGCTGATACCTCATATGTGGGGGGAACCACAGTTTGGGCGCACGGCAGAGCTCGGAATGGAAGGAGCACCATTTGACTTTTTCCAACCAAAATTGGCTGGAATTGAGATTGGACACCATGTTGCATTTGGAGAGTCCCTGATGTGCCTAAACAATGGAAACCCCCCACAAGTGACCCCGTTTGGGAAACTAGATCCCCTAAGGAACTTATCTAGATCTTTGGTGAGCAATTTGAACCCCAAGTGCTTCAGACAAGTTTATAACGTAGAGCCGTAAAATTAAAAAATCATATTTTTTTCACAAAATTGATCTTTTCACCCCAATTTTTATTTTCCCAAGGGTAACAAGACTCCAAAAGTTATTGTGCAATTCGTCCTGAGTACGCTGATACCCCATATGTGGGGGTAAACCACTGTTTGGGTGCATGACAGAGTTTGGAAGGGAAGGAGCGCCGTTTGACTTTTTCAACGCAGAATTGGCTGGATGCCATGTCGTGTTTGGAGAGCCCTGATCTGCCTAAACAGTGGAAACCCCCCACAAATGACACCATTTTGGAAACTAGACCCCACAAGGAACTTATCTAGATGTGTTGTGAGCACTTTGAACCCCGAATTGCTTCACAGAAGTTTATAACGTACAGCCGTAAAAATAAAAAATCCTTTTTTATTTTTTACAAAAATGATTTTTTCGCCCCCAATATTTTATTTTCACAAGGTTAACAGGAGAAATTGGACCCCAAAATTTGTTGTCCATTTTGTCCTGAGTACGCTGATACCCAATATGTGGGAGAAAACTACTGTATGGGTGCACGTCTGGGCTCGGAAGGGAAGTAGTGACGTTTTGGATTGCAGACTTTGATGGAATGGTCTGGGGGCGTCATGTCGCATTTGGAGAGCCCCTGATGCGCCTAAACAGTGGAAACCCCCCACAAGTGACCCCATTTTGGAAAATAGACCCCACAAGGAACTTATCTAGAAGTGTGGTGAGCGCTATGAAGCCCCAAGTGCTTCACAGAAAATTTATAACATACAGCCGTAAAAACAAAAAAAAATCATTTTTTTTTTACAAAAATGATTTTGTCGCCCCCAGTTTTTTATTTTCCCAAGGGTAACAGAAGAAATAGGACAAATTGCACAATAACTCTTGTGGTCCAGAGTACGCTGATACCCAATATGCGGGGGTAAACTACTGTTTGGGCGCATGGCAGAGCTCAGAAGTGAAGGAGCACCGTTTGACTTTTTCTACGCAGAATTGGCTGGAATTGAGATCAGATGCCATGTCACATTTGGAGAGCCCCTGATGTGCCTAAACTGTGTAAACCACCTAATTCTAACTCCAGCCCTAACCCCAACACACCCCTAACCCTAGTCCCAACCCTAACCACAAACCTAACCCTAACACACCCATAACCCTAAACCAACCCTAACCCTAATCCTAACTTTAGCGCCATCCCTAACCCTAACTTTAGCCGCAACCCTAACATTAACCATAACCCTAATGGGAAAATGGAAATAAATACATTTTTTAAATTTTATTATTTTTACCTAACTAAGGGGGTGATAAAGGGGGGTTTGATTTACTATTTATAGCGGGTTTTTATGATTGGCAGCTGTCACGCTAAAAGACGCTTTTTATTGCAAAAAGTAGTTTTTTGCATCACCACATCTTGAGAGCTATAATTTTTGCATATTTTGGCCCACAGAGTCACGTGAGGTCTTATTTTTGCGGGACGAGGTGACGTTTTTATTGGTACCATTTATGACCATGTGACATTTTTTGATCGCTTTTTATTTCGAATTTTGGAAGGTTAGAATGAACAAAAATCAGCAATTCATGAATTTCTTTTGGGGGAGGCGTTTATACCGTTCCGCGTGTGGTAAAATTGATAAAGCAGTTTTATTCTTCGGGTCAGTACGATTATGGCGATACCTCATTTATATCATTTTTTTAATGTTTTGGTGCTTTTATAGAATAAAAACAATTTTATATAAAAAATCATTATTTTTGCATCGCTTTATTCTGCGAGCTATAACTTTTTTATTTTTTTGCTGATGATGCTGTATGACAGCTCGTTTTTTGCAGGACAAGATAACGTTTTCAGCGGTACCATGTTTATTTATATCGGTCTTTTTGATCGCGTGTTATTCCATTTTTTATTCGGCAGTATGGTGATAAAGCATTGATTTTTTGCTTAGTTTTTTTTTTTTTAAGGGGTTCACTAAAGGGGTTAACTAGTGGGACAGTTTTATAGGGGGGGTCATTACGGACGCGGAGATACCAAATATGTGTACTTTTATTGTTTTGTTTTTTTTATTTACAGGAAGAAATGAATTTATTGGGGAATATATATTTTTTTTTTATGATTTTTTTTTACCACTTTTTATTTTATTTTTTCTACTTTTTTACTTTGTCCCAGGGTGGGACATCACAGTATTTTAGCAGATCGCTGGTGTGACAGTGTGCACAGCACTCTGTCACACCAGCGATCGCTCAGGCAGTGCAGCAGGCTTCTCAGTGCCTGCTCTCAGCAGGCACTGAGGAAGCCGCCTCCCTGCAGGACCCCGGCGCCATCTTGGATCCGGGGACCTGGAGGGAAGACGGACCCTCGGAACAGCGCGACACATCGCGCTGCTCTGAGGGTCTTAGGGGAGTGATCAGGGAGCCCCCACCCTGCGCGATCCTCCCCTGTGCCCCGAGTACACCGCGATCATGTTTGATCGCGGTGTGCCAGGGGTTAATGTGCCGGGAGCGGTCCGTGACCGCTCCTGACACATAGTGCCGGGTGTCAGCTATGATAATCAGCTGACACCCGGCGGCGATCAGCTGCGCTCCCCTCGGGAGCGCAGCTGATCGCCCTGGACGTAATATTCCGTCCATGGGAATTAAGTACCAGGTCACATGGACGGAATATTACGTCCAATGGGATTAAGGGGTTAAAAAACAGTGTAATGTGCTTAGTGGGCGACAAAGCTGGCAGAAGCATGCAAGACTCCTGAGGGAGTGACCTGAGGAATATTGGAACCAGAGGAAGCTGGCGCAACAGCAGCGGTGGCAGGAGCCTGAGTACCTGATCCGATTGATATCCTGGACCCACCAAAGTCCGAACCCAGCTGCATCCATTACCACTGGGGTTCTTGTGGACTACAAACAAGAGAGCCAGGATTCAGGAACTGGTGAGCAGGCAACCTGAAGGCAGGTCAATTAAATCCCAGGCACCTGAGAATCAGACTTCCAGGAAGCAAGTGGAGGCAGTCCCCTCAGCCTCAAGAGGAAAGAGAAGAAGAGGATGCCTGAAGAGGATTACTGTATTACCCTGCTTAGAATTTGTTCTTGGCTTTGTACTTTGTGCAAAACCTTATGAGTGTAGGAGTACAGCAAGTACACTTTTAAAATATTTGAAAGAGGTCCTTTAGTTGTTGCCTTTCAGGAGTCTATTGATGAACCTCCTCATGATTTTTGTCTGGCTTTGCACTTTCTGCAAAACCTTTATCTACTATATAATTGTCTTATCCCGTCTGTCTGTTTGTCTGTCTGTCTGTCGGTCTGTCTGTCCAGGAAATCCCGCGTCGCTCATTGGTCCGGCAGCGGCCAATTAGAGCCGCGGGATTTCACAAAAAAAATGGCGGCCGTTAGCGGCTCATCTGCGGGACGGAGGTCAGCGGCGAGGCAGCGGGGAGATAACCGGTGCGAGGCGCTCATCTCCCGGCGCTAGCAGCAGAAGGATCTCGACCGACGGTGCCGCTGACCTCCATGCGGAGGGGAGGACCGGGATACTTCTGCTGCGAGCGCCCGCTCATGTCCCGGGTTCTGGCAGCGGAAGTAACCACACAGGCAGCGGCGCTGACATCCATGCGGCTAGGATGTCAAGAGAGGACCGGGAGCGGCGCTGCGGGTCAGGATACTTCTGCTGCGATCGCCCGCTCATGTCCCGGGTTCTCGCAGCGGAAGTAGCTGCATAGGCAGCAGCGCTCTCCGGTCCTCACAATACAATTCGATGATTGGTCACGGTCTTTCACCGCGACCAATCAACGATCTTGCCACTAAACTTAAACACCGCTGTGTTGATTGGTCGCAGACACTGCCCGCGACCAATCACTGATTTGGGCGCCACATTTAAATTACGGCCGCGACCAATCACTGATCTTGCCGAAAACGTTAAACAGTGCTGTGTTGATTGGTCGCGGACGCTGCCCGCGACCAATCACCGATTTGGGCGCCACATTTAAATAGCGTCCGCGACAAATCAGCACAGCGGTGATTGAATGTGTCTGCAAGATCGTTGATTGGTCGCGGGCGCTATTTAAATGTGGCGCCCAAAACGGTGATTGGTCGCGGGCAGCGTCCGCGACCAATCAACACAGCGGTGTTTAACTTTGGCAGCAAGATCAGTGATTGGTCGCGCCCGACCAATCACCGATTTGGGGTGCACAATCCATTTAAACACTGCTTCACTGCTTAGGCACGCACGGTCGGCCGCATACATATTCTAGAATACCCGATGCATTAGAATCGGGCCACCATCTAGTGACTATATAAGTACATAAATTACACTTTCAAAATATTTACGTTCAAAATTTTTTATGGATTGAATGACTCTTCCATACAATTTAACACGGTTATTGTTGCATTACAATGGTATAAAAAACTTACAAAAAGCATAGAAAAATATTTCTGGATTAGATTACTCATCCATAGAGTATTATGTGCTTTCTGTCACATTTTTGGTGGTATGTAACACTACAAAAAAGTGTTTAAAAGTTTTGCTTATTTGTTTACATTTCTTATGTGTACTTGGATACATTTCCTTAGTATATAACTTTCAAAAACATTTTAAATTGATTGGTATAATACATTGCTCATCCATAGACTTTTACATATTCTTGGGTAGATTTTGTTGCTATATACAGTACAGACCAAAGTTTGGACACACCTCATTCAATGATTTTTCTGTATTTTCATGACTATGAAAATTGTACATTCACACTGAAGGCATCAAAACTATGAATTAACACATGTGGAATTATTCATTACACTTTACAAAAAAGTGTGAAACAACTGAAAATATGTCTTATATTCTAGGTTCTTCAAAGTAGCCACCTTTTGCTTTGATTACTGCTTTGAAAGCAGAAAAGGTGAATGGATGGATTCTACATGCCTAGTTTCCACCGTGAAGCATGGAGGAGGTGATATGATGGTGTGGGGGTGATTTGCTGGTGACACTGTTGGGGATTTATTCAAAATTGAAGCGGTGAGCCGTCCAGCTCACCCCAAACCATCTCAATTGGGTTCAGGTCTGGTGACTGTGGAGGCCAGGTCATCTGGCGTAGCACCCCAACTCTCTCCTTCTTGGTCAAATAGCCCTTACACAGCCTGGAGGTGTGTTTGGGGTCATTGTCCTGTTGAAAAATAAATGATGGTCCAACTAAACGCAAACCGCATGGAATAGCATGCTGCTGCAAGATGCTGTGGTAGCCATGTTGGTTCAGTATGCCTTCAATTTTGAATAAATCCCCAACAGTGTCACCAGCAAAGCACCCCCACACCATCACACCTCCTCCTCCATGCTTCACGGTGGGAACCAGGCATGTAGAGTCCATCCGTTCACCTTTTCTGCGTGCAAAGTAGTAATCAAAGCAAAAGGTGGCTACTTTGAAGAACCTAGAATATAAGACATATTTTCAGTTGTTTCACACTTTTTTGTAAAGTGTAATGTATAATGCCACATGTGTTAATTCATAGTTTTGATGCCTTCAGTGTGATTCCTCAATTTTCATAGTCATGAAAATACAAAAAATCATTGAATGAGAAGGTGTGTCCAAACTTTTGGTCTGTACTGTAAGCCTAAAAAAACTTGTTAAAAATGTTATCAATATTATATTGCTCACCCAAAGACTATTCCGTGGTCTGGAGTACATTCAGTTGGTATATAACCCTCAAAAAATGTTTGAAAATGTATCGGTATTATTGCTATTATATTGCTCATCCCTAGACTTTTACATATTCTTTTGTAGATTTCAGTAGTATATAAGCCTCAAAAAACTTGTTTAAAATTTTATCTTTACTATATTGCTCATTCAAAAACTATTCCATGGTCTGGAGTACATTTCATTGGTATATAACCCTCAAAAAACATGTTTAAAATTTTATCATTATTATATTGCTCATCCATAGACTATTCCATGGTCTAGAGTACATTTCGTTGGCATATAACCCTCAAAAAAAGTTTAAAATGTATCGGTATTATATTGCTCATTCATAGACTTTTACATATTCTTGTGTAGATGTCAGTAGTATATAAGTATATAGTAGTATGTATTAGTATATTAGTTCATAGTAGTATATATTAGTATAGTATATATTATGTTCCATGGTCTGGAGTACATTCCGTTGATATATAACCTTCAAAAAATGTTTAAAAATGTGTCGGCATTATATTGCTCATTCATAGGGTATTACATCTTCTTTGGTAAAGTTCGTTGCTATACAAGCCTCAAAAAACTTGTTTAAAAATGTGTTGGTATTATATTGCTCATCCATAGACTTTTACATATTATTGGGTTTCAGATTTCAGTGGTATATAAGCCTCAAAAAACTGGTTAAAAAATTGATCGGCATAATATATTGCTCATCCATAGATTTTTACATATTATTGGGTAGATTTTGTTGCTATATAAGGCTGTGTGCACAAGTTGCAGATTTGGTGCGTTTTTGTTGCATTTTTTCTACACGGATTTGTAACAAAACCTGAAGAAAAAGTGAATGAGAAACCTAAAGTGTCATGTACACATTAAGTAGTTTTGACTTGCAGATTTGGTACAGAAAATAATCAGCAGCATGTCAATTCTTTGTGTGTTTTTTCCTGCATTTTACGCCATTGACTTCATATTTAAATCAATTTAAAACGCAGGGCAAAAAAACTGGCATTTTTGCAGCTGCGATTTTCCTGCCAAGAAATGCAGATATGTAGCAGGAATTTTACTCAATATGTGCACATACCATAAACCTCAAAAAACTTGTTCAAAATGTGCACATGTTGCAGATTTTGTGCGTTTTGCGCTTTTTTCTGCGCCGATTTGTGACAAAACCTGAAGCAAAACCTGATGCCATCAAAGTGAATGAGAAACCTGAAGTGTCATGCAGACATTGAGTATTTTTGAGTTGCAGATTTGGTGCAGAAAATAATTTACAACAAGTCAATTTACAGTTCAAGCTCAGTGACTTCACAGCAGATCACCATGAGAATTTCTCACTGTGATGTTCGGTGAAGTCACTGAGCTTGAACTGCGGTGACCTCATCACTGACTTTTTCCCATGGTGAAGAGGTCACGGCAGTTCAGCCCGGTGGAACGCAACAAAAATATTGATTCAACCCCAAATTTTTTATTTTCACAATGGTAACAGTATAAAATAATAAATAATATAAAAACTATTGTTGTGCATTTTCACTTGAGTACCCAAAATGTGGTGGAAAACTACTGTTTGGGTACACAGCAGGGCTCAGAAAGGAAGGAGCACCATTTGACTTTTGGAGTGAAAAATTAGCTAGAAACCATGTTGTGTTTGCAAAGCCCTTGATATGCCTAAAAAATGGAAACTACCACAAGTTACCCGAGTTTGGAAACTACACACAACAAGGAACTTATCTAGATGTGTGCTGAGCACCTTGAACCCATAGGCACTTCACAGAATGTTATAACATTGAGAGTTGAAAAAATAATTTTTTTCTGCTAAAATGTTGGTTTTGCCCCAAATTTTTCATTTTTATACCACTGGGAGGTGAAGAATGATTAATTTAATTTTTCCACTTAAATGTTGTTTTAGCGCAAGGGTTTTAATTTTTATAATCAAATAGGAAAATAGACCTCATAGTTTCTCCTCAGTGTGCCAAACCCTACATGTAATCAGGAAATACTTTTCAGGCACAGTGGAAAGTTCAAAAGGGAAGGAGTGCCATATCATAGTGCCGATTTTGTTGTTATGGTTTGTGGGTGTCATGACCCACTGGAAGAGCCCTTGAGGTGCCTGAACAGCAGACCCAATTTTATAAACTACATCTGTCAATGAATTAATCTAAGGGAGTGGTGATCATGTTGACATCACAAGTGTATCACAGAAGCTTAGAGCATTGGACGCGGAAGAAAAAATAATTACATTTTTGCTGCAACAATGTTGCTTTAGCCCCACATTTAACATTTTCACACTGGGAAATGGAGAAAAATGGCAGCACAATTCGTTACATAATTAGGGATGAGTGGACCCGTGGATGTTTCAGTCTATCGATTTCGAGTTAACTAGTCCAAAAGTCGGTTCTGGTACCAGAATTCTACCCAAACTTGAACTCAAAAACCATAAAAGTCAATAAGGGACCAAACATTGGTGCTGTAAAATGGTCTCTCTCTCCTCAACCTCTGAACACTGAAACGAACTTCAGGGACAAGTCCATATTGGGAGTTCATCTGTACACAAAATATCTGCTGAACATAGCAATACCAGAAATGTGACTGTAAAGTACTGTTTAGTCACACAGCAAGACTTGGGAGGGAAGGAGCGCTATTTGGAGAACAAATTATCATAGAATAGCTTGTGACCTCATTTTGCAAATTAGAACCCTCTGGGAATCTATCTACAGGTATAGTGATGAGTTTTACTCCTTGTGTGTTTTCCAAAACAAGCAGCAGGGGTTGTTGCTGAGTGAAAATTGCAAATCTGCCAAAGTACATTGTAGTGCTTGTACATTATGCCCAACTTTTGCTTATGCCCAACTTTTGCTTCAGGAGACATGCATCCATAATTGTAGCTGGCTCTCATCGCTACAGAAATGCCAAACATATGGATGCTAAATGCGGTTTATCCACATTGTGGGGTCAGAAGGGAGAGGGCATTTGAGTTTGGAAGTGCAGAATTGGCTGGACTTTTTTTGGGATGGGGGCAATGAGCCATTGAGTTTTTCCAGAGCATTTGTGCTACCAGTAACATGGAAGCCCCTTATATTCCTATTGACAGATGATGGACCTGAGTGGTGTCTTTTTGTGGATTGAGTTGAAGCTTTTGTTGGGAACATTTTACATAACATTTTGGATCACATTTATCTTGTGCCTTATGGTGAGCACTTTTATCATGATTTCCATCAAAATCTCTGAATGACCGACAGGTTCATTAACCTCAATGAGGCTGCAGAGTTACTCTGGACTCCATCTGGCCTCTGTATATCAGAGTCCTTCTTTTCAGAGGTGCACAAAACTATGGCCAACTATGTTCTTATGCACACTTAAAAAGACAGATCATAGGCCAGAGACCACAGTGTCTCTATCTGCCTTATTTAGATAATCTTCCATCTGTGGTTCCTTCTGAATCACATATTTCAGAGATTTATATGGAAACCCTGGTGTAAGCGCTCAGCGTAGAGTGCAGGATAAATGTGAGCTAAGCCTTATTTTGATCTTTGGGAGGCAGAATAAACAAATCAACAGCAGGTCAAAAATTCCTTTTTTATTTTTTTACATAGTTTCTTGTGCGGTATAAGTTTATTTTACTGAGCACAATTCTGATGACAGGTTAGCTTTAAACACTGAAAGATGGTTTCCACTAAAATGTTTTTTCATCACCATATTTTGAAAGCTATCATTTTTCTATATTTCTGCACAGAGTCATGAGAGGGCTTCTGTTTTGCTGGACAAGTTGACATTTTTATTGGAACCATTTTCTGGCACATAACTTTTTTTGACTATTTTCAATTCTGATTTTTGAGAGACAGAATGAGCAAAAACAAGCAATTCAGAAATTGGCTTTTTTTACTCCATTCACCATATGGTAAAATTGATTAAGCAACTTTATTCTTTAGTTCAGTACGATTACAGCGATAGCTCATTTATTTTTTTATGTTTTTTCGCTTTTAAGCAATAAAAACTATTTAAGAGGAAAAATAATTGTTTTGCTTAGTTATTTTCTATAACTTTTTTTTCCCTCTGATGAAGATGTACGGCAGCTTTTTTTTGGAGAACAATTTGTTGTTTTCAGCTATACCATTTTTACTTACATTTGCCATTTTGATCAAGTTTTATTCCACTCTCTTTTCGCAGTATGAAGATAATGCAGTTTTTTTCTAATAAGTTTTTTATTATTGTTTTTTACAGAGTTCACTAAAGGGGTTAAATAGTGTGACAGATTTATAGATCTGGTTGTTCTCGATGTGGCAATACCAAATATGTCCTTTTTTGTTTTATTTTTTACATAAATATACCTATTTATGGTTCAATATTTTATAAAATTTTTTGTTTATTTAATTTGGGATTTTTTAAATATTTTTTAGAATTATTATTTTTTTATTTTTTAAAAGCTTTTTTACTTATTCCCTCTATTGGATTTTGACATTTATTACTGATTTATTTATTAGTATATTTATTACTCTGATTGCTGGTAAAATGCATTGCAATGCACCAGCATTTTAATGAATTATATCTGTCAGTGTTGCACTGAAAGATTGGCTTTTAGACCATGCTCCTGGCATTGTCTAAACAGGCTTCCGTATCATGACGATCTCTGGGTTGCCATGCAATGATTGGGCCTTCACAGTGAAGTCATAAGCGTACCAATCACAATGGAGAGGGACCTTCCACCCTTTCTCAGCCATCTAAATTCTGCATTTGTCGTCAGTCGCGGCATTTAGGGGGTTAAATGGCCCAGGGCGGTGTGAGCACTACTCCTGTTTGTGACAGCCGGAGCTCAGCTCCGAGATCCCAGAGGCAATAGTGCATGCATGTTTGCTTTGCCCACATGGTCGCCATGACATAAATTTACATAATTTTGCTGGAGCCCCTTCCCGACCATGATGTGAACTTATGACAAATGTCTTGAAGGGGTTAATGTCATGCAGATTTCTTAAAAAGATCTGAGAGGTCATACAACTTTATTCCATTCTTTAAACTGCTTTATAAACTCACATCAGGATAAAGATTCGTCCTTTCAAATATCCAAATAAGATGTCTATGTCTAGCATAAATAAGAAGATTCTCCTTGAAACTTTGGGACATTTAATGCCATAGTTTGTTCTTACGTCTGGACAGTGTCTACATCAGTCTTTCATCGACCAGCTTTAGGATTTATACATTATTATTATTGTGCTGTACATCACTTTCTTAATACAGCTTTCAATGTCAAAAATCTTCTGTAACCTCAAAAGATCTGTTAAATTGCAAGACAGTTCATTGCATTAGTGTATCCCATGCAGACTAATAGATGGCCAAAAACAATTTACAGACAACTGTACAATTACTGAATTATTGTTCATTTTACATTTAGGTTAATTCATTTCTGTATTTATTATGTCTTCTAAGTTGTCCTTTCATGAACAATTTTTTACATGTCTGGTTATTGCTATAGAGATATACATTGCACTTAAAATAACTAATGCATGTAAATACGAAGTAAGGTAAAAGCCCCTTCCTTCTGTCAGGAGGGGGGCAACACATGACATACCAGCTGCGGCAGTCATGTGGCTAGGTGCTATGGATTCAGGAAAGACCTACTTCACAAAACCTTCAAAATGAAACTCTGGGGATAAGGCAGAGAGTGTGAAGGAACATCACAGAAAAAAGTAGCCTTACTTACTGTAAAACACAAAATTACACAATGCAATACATGATGCCAGAGACCGCCAAGATAATTGTGAGGGGAGAACTGGTGCAATACACTGATGAAACAACCACTCACAAACTTATCATTTAAAGAGGGGGTTGTGATTGGAGTTGAGCGAAAATCTTCGGCTCACCACTTATTCAGCTGAATAAGCTACAGCGGGAACCCGGCTTCCTGGCACATGCCAGTTGAACAGCTGATCGCTGTCGCAGCTGCATGTGTCGCGGCTGTGTCGCTGTCACAACACATGTGTAGAGACCTGGTCCAGACAGGGTATGCCCCTTTAAGTAAACCTGGACCGTGAGTAGCTTCTGTACACTGCAACTCACTCCTAAGTTATACTTTTACTGTTATATGGTTTAAATGAATCAAAAACTCACTAATCTCATATATTCCTCAGGTATGTGTTTCAGTGTTCTATTAAGTGCACTTTTCATTTGATGTGTTCCAGCACCATATGCTGATGAAATGCATGATTTATATATTAATCTCACAATGTGAAGTCTGACACAAGAATTAAGAGTTGTCCTATTTGTCAGTGACCCTGTCACCAAGGTTCAATAGGAGGAGCTACCTCCAGTCTCTGTCTAGACAAGACAGAGATCTGAAAAGTCCCCAGGGAGTCTGGTTCAAGATGTGACCCAGACCAGACCTCATGTGAGCGGTCTCCTGACTTCCCTCCAGGCTCCATGCCTGGAGGTTCCTCCTTCTCTTCATCTCAAGACTTACAGCCAGGCCTAATGCCTTGGATCTTCCCCTGACTTCTACAGCCAAGATGGCTAAAGACTTTTAACCCTTTTAAACCTGGTTCGCCGCTGTCCGGTTTAAGCCGTGCTTCTCCAGTATTAGGTCACATTAAATGTGTACAGGAGAACCTATTGCTTCACGTGTTGAGGAAATTGAGGGTCCCCCGCCTCACCGCAATTTATTTGTTATTTATTTCAAGTATATTTCTGCATGTACCGTGAACAGCTGAGAAAATTAACATGGGATTTCAGGTCTGTAAATATTCTTGCCATCTATTTACTCTTCTGCCTTTATGCCACCAAGAGACTTTGAACTTCTTATAATTACCTGCAAGTACTGCTTCTAACTAATACAGGCTCTTAACTCCAGAACCTCAATTCTGTGTCAGAATCCCATCTTGAACTGTATTGGCTGTAGATCCCCACATGAACTATAAGCTAGTACTCAATGTTATATCTCCTCGTTCTGCTGAAGTAAAGTAGCTGTTATCTTCGAGACTTGTTGTCTGTGGTTATTCAATCGGCTGTGGACACTGCGTGGGGGTGGATAACAGGCAACGGAATAGCCCCATACCAGGGCTGTTGCACATGCATGGAGATCCCAAAGATGAATCTCTGCTAAAGAACCTTAGAATTTGAACCTTATAAGCTAATATCTCCACAAAGGAGATGAGAAATTTAAAATAAAAATGACGTTTAATTTAGCTCTGCAGCCACTATTCCATGATGACTGACCAGTTTCACATGCTAAAACTGGTGAAAGGTTTAGTCAAGTTACAGATGAGCTTGCCTGACTGTTAGAGGGAGAAGCATGTCTGGACTATAACGGCAATTTGTTATAGACTCTGTGAATTTTGTGTTGATTTAGTATCATGTGTTGATACACTACAGTACCATTTTTACATTTTGGCATAGGCAGCAGGATTTAGACAATTATACGTGAATATGGTGGCAATTCAACGTTTATTTGCAATGTTATTCAAGGGCGGACAACTGGATGTTTGTTGTGAATGTTTTAGAAATGAATTCTGAGCAGAAGCTCCCTCTGTTGGTTACAAACAGTACTGAACCATTCAATGAGGATTGGCAATCAGGAATCACAGACTGGTCTTATATAAGGGAGGTTCCCTCCCATCATGGTTGCCGGTGATCAATTGTTCTTGTCTCAACTTTGTTTCCTGGTTCACTTGGAAGCATGCTGAGTCTTGCCTCTTCTCCTGCTCTCAGATAAGATATTTTCTGTTTTTTGTTTTTGTGCTTACCATTTGCATATTTTTCTGCATTTCTGTGAAGTTAGCCAGGTCCCCCTCCCCGGGGGGCTTGGGCTCCTCTCAGTTCCTCTGGAGCCACTGTTATTTGTTCATTTACGTTTTCCAGTTTTTTCAGTGGCTGCGGCTTAGTTTTGTTACACCAGAGAACTAATTTAGGTGGTAGAGGTCGTGTGATCTCAGGTGTTTTTGCAATTAGTAGCGTTGGTTTTTTTTAGGGTTTTTTTTGGATTGCAGTAAGTATCCTTCCTATCCTTTTTCTGTCTAGGCAGATTGGGCCTCAACGTTTGCTCATACTATTTTCTGTCTGTGTCTGTATTTCCTCTTGTCTACTGCCATTACATGTTTGGGGGCTTCCTATGTTCTTTGGGGATCTGCTCCGGGGCAGATAGCTTTCCTCTTTCTATCTTTAGGTGTAGTTAACCTCTCAGGCTGTGACGAGACCTTTAGGACCAACGTAGGAACGCTCCACGGCTGCCTTTAGTTGTGGTGGTTAGTCAGGGTACTGCAATCCAGTAGATTCCAACCTCTCTGGTGTATTGCCGTTTTTTGCCTGCTCTCCTCAGCTACCAAAACATAACAGTATCACCGGCCTAACTGAAAATTATATGGTACTCACAGAAGGGAAAAATAGTGTGGAAAGAAAAAAGGTTGTCAGAGTTGTCAGAGATTTTTTTTTCTGTTTGTTGCATTTTTTTCCCTCTTTTTCTCTGGGTGCTGAGGAGGATTTTTTTTTTCCTCTCTCTCAATGGAGTTTGCACAGTTGTCTGGCTGTGTGGATCAGCTTGCCACTGATGTTCGGAGTATTGATACCTATCTTGCTAGGTTGCCAGTTGTGGAACCCAGGATCCCCATGCCAGATTTGTTTTTGGGGGATCGAGCTAAATTTCTGAATTTCAAAAATAACTGTAAGTTGTTTTTTGCCTTAAAACCTAAGTCCTCAGGGAACGCAGCACAGCAGGTTCAAATTGTCATCTCTCTCCTGCGCGGCGATCCTCAGGATTGGGCTTTTTCCCTGACACCTGGGGACCCTGTTTTGAGTAATGTTGATGCATTTTTTCTGGCTCTGGGGTTATTGTACGATGAACCTAATGTCACTGATCAAGCTGAAAAAACCTTGTTGGCATTAAATCAGGGGCTTGAGGACACTGAGTTGTACTGTCAGAAATTCCAAAAGTGGGCAGTCCTGACCAAATGGAATGACGATGCATTGGCAGCCCTTTTTCGGAAGGGTCTGTCAGAGAATGTAAAAGATGTTATGTTGGGTTTCCCTGCTCCCTCTGGTCTCAATGATTCTATGTCATTAGCGATTCAAATTGACAGACGTTTGCGTGAGCGTAGAAGTATGCGTGGAATAGTGTTGCCTTGTGAACCAGCTTCTGAACCCATGCAGTGTGATAGAGTGGCTTCTGGGGCACAGTGTCATGAGTTTCGAAAACGCAATGGGTTATGTTTCTACTGTGGTGATGCCTCTCATGCTATTTCAGTCTGCCCTAAGCGGGGAAGACGTTTTGCACGCTCAGTTGCCTTGGGTAGTGTTCAGACTAAATTTTTGTTGACTGTTACCCTGATTTGCTCCCTGTCCACATTTTCTGCTCAGGCTTTTGTTGATTCGGGAGCAGCTATTAACCTGATGGATTTTGATTTTGCTAAACGTTGTGGGTTTCCCTTGATACCCCTACGGAAGTCTATTCCTCTACTGGGGATTGATTCTACCCCTTTGGCTGAGAATAAACCCCAGTTCTCTACTCAGGTGATAATGAGGGTAGAACCTGATCATCAGGAGAGTTGCACATTTTTGGTGCTGTATAATCTGCATGACATTATTGTACTGGGTTTCCCTTGGTTACAGTCTCATAATCCTGTTTTGGATTGGAAATCTGTATCTGTAACCAGTTGGGGCTGCCAATGTGTTAATGCCAACACTCCTGTTTTTTCTGCCTCTCCCCAGGCTCAGGATGTTCCTGACTTTTTGACTGATTTTTCTGATGTGTTTAGCGAAAGTAAATCTGCATCCTTGCCCCCCCATAGGAGCTATGATTGCGCTATTGAATTAGTGCCTGGTAGTAAATTCCCTAAATGTCGCCCTTTTAACTTGTCTGTACCTGAACATGACGCTATGCGGTCTTATATCAAGGAGTCATTGGAGAAGGGTCATATCAGACCATCCTCTTCACCCTTGGGTGCCGGTTTTTTCTTTGTGGCCAAAAAGGATGGTTCATTAAGGCCTGTATTGATTATCGTCTCTTGAACAATATCACTGTGAAATATCAATATCCGTTACCCTTGATTTCTGACCTGTTTTCCAGGGTGAAAAGTGCTACTTGGTTTACCAAGCTTGACCTCAGGGAGGCGTATAACCTTATTCACATTAAGCATGGGGATGAATGGAAGATGGCGTTTAATACCTCAGAGGGGCATTTTGAGTACCTAGTGATGCCCTTTGGGCTCACTAATGCTCCTTCCGTCTTCCAGTCCTTCATGAATGACAATTTCAGGGATTTTGTGGATAAATTTCTGATTGTTTATTTGGATGATATCTTGATTTTTTTCCAATGATTGGGACTCTCATGTGAAACATGTTCGGACTTTGTTCCAGATTTTGAGAGAGAATGCTCTGCATGTGAAGGGATCAAAGTGTCTTTTTGGCGTACAGAGGATCTCATTTCTGGGATTCATTTTGTCTCCATCTGTTATTGAAATGGACCCGGTCAAGGTTCAGGCCATCTGTGATTGGGTCCAACCTACTTCATTAAAGGGTCTTCAGAGATTCTTGGGTTTTTGCCAATTTTTATCGTAAATTTATTGATAATTTCTCTGTTATTGTTAAACCATTGACTGATTTGACCAAAAAGGGTTCTGATGTGGTGAATTGGCCTCCTGAGGCAGTCTCTGTGTTTCAGGAACTTAAGCAGAGATTCACTTCTGCTCCTGTTCTACGGCAGCCTAATGTTTCTCTGCCATTTCAGGTGGAGGTTGATGCCTCTGAAATTGGGGCAGGTGCCGTTTTGTCCCAAAGAGATCCTGAGACCTCTAAAAGTAACCCTTGTGCTTTTTTCTCTCGAAAATTTTCTCCAACTGAACGTAATTATGACGTGGGTAATCGGGAGTTATTGGCCATGAAGTGGGCTTTTGAAGAGTGGAGACATTGGCTGGAGGGAGCCAAACATCAGGTGGTGGTCCTCACGGACCATAAGAATCTGGTTTATCTGGAATCAGCCAAGCGACTCAATCCTAGACAGGCCAGGTGGGCCTTGTTTTTCACACGTTTTAATTTTGTGGTTTCCTTTCTTCCTGGCACTAAGAATGTTAAGGCGGATGCCCTCTCGAGGAGTTTCCTTGCAGACTCTCCTGAGTTATCTGATCCTGCTGTTATTTTGAAAGAGGGTGTAGTTCTTTCCGCCATCTCGCCCAATTTGAGACTGGCTCTGGAAGGGTGTCAGGAGGATAAACCCGAGCGCTGCCCTATTGGGAAATTGTTTGTCCCAGACCAGTGGAAGAAGAGTGTGATGTCTGAGATTCATTGTTCCGCGTTGGCCGGTCATCCCGGAATTTTTGGTACCAGAGACTTGGTGAGTCGGTCCTTTTGGTGGCCTCCTTTGTCTCGTGACGTCAGGGAGTTTGTGCAGTCCTGTGGGACTTGCTCTCGCTCCAAGCCTTGCTCTCGCTCTAGTGGTTTGTTGATGCCATTGCCTGTGCCCAAGAGACCATGGACCCATATCTCTATGGATTTTATTTCCGACCTCCCTGTTTCTCAGAGAATGACCGTTATCTGGGTGATTTGTGATAGGTTTTCCAAAATGATACATCTTGTGCCATTACCTAAGTTGCCTTCCTCCTCCGAATTGGTGCCTGTGTTCCTTCAGCACGTGGTTCGGTTAAACGGCATTCCTGAGAACATTGTGTCTGATAGAGGAGTCCAGTTTGTTTCCAGATTTTGGAGGACTTTTTGTTCTAAACTTGGTGTTCAATTGTCTTTCTCCTCTGCTTTTCATCCTCAGACCAATGGACAAACTGAGAGAACATACCAGACATTGGAGACTTATCTGAGATGCTTTGTGTCTGCTGATCAAGATGACTGGGTCTCTTTTTTGCCTTTGGCTGAGTTTGCTCTTAATAATAGGGCAAGCTCTGCCACTTTGATGTCTCCATTTTTCTGCAATTTTGGGTTTCACCCTCGATTTTCTTCGGGACAGACGGAGGCTTCTGTCTGTCCGGGTGTTGACTCTGTTGTGGAGCGTATGCAGCAGATTTGGGACCAGGTAGTGGAGAGGTTGTCCCTCTCTCAGGAGAAGACCCAGCGGTTTGCCAACCGGCATAGGACTGATGGTCCTTGGTTTAAAGTGGGGGACTTGGTCTGGTTGTCCTCAAGAAATATCCCTATGAGAGTTGCATCTCCTAAGTTTAAGCCTAGGTTCATTGGACCTTATAAGATCATGGAGATTCTTAATCCTGTTTCCTTTCGTTTACTTCTTCAGGGGACATTTAAGATCCATAACGTGTTCCACAAGTCCTTATTGAAGAGGTTTGTCGAGCCAGTGGCTCCTATGGCTGCGCCTCCTGACCCTGTTTTGGTTGAGGGCAATCTTGAGTATGTGGTTGAGAAAATATTGGATTCTCGTTTTTCTAGATGGAAACTCCAGTATTTGGTTAAGTGGAGAGGTTATGGTCAGGAGGACAATTCTTGGGTGTTTGCTTCGGACATCCATGCTAGGAGACTGATCCGTGCGTATCACAGAGCTCATCCTGACCAACCTGGTGGCACAAATGAGGGTTCGGTGACCCCTCCTCAAGGGGGGGTACTGTTGTGAATGTTTTAGAAATGAATTCTGAGCAGAAGCTCCCTCTGGTGGTTACAAACAGTACTGAACCATTCAATGAGGATTGGCAATCAGGAATCACAGACAGGTCTTATATAATGGAGGTTCCCTCCCATCATGGTTGCCGGTGATCAATTGTTCTTGTCTCAACTTTGTTTCCTGGTTCACTTGGAAGCTTACTGAGTCTTGCCTCTTCTCCTGCTCTCAGATAAGATATTTTCTGTTTTTTGTTTTTGCGCTTACCATTTGCATATTTCTCTGCATTTCTGTGAAGTTAGCCAGGTCCCCCTCCCCGGGGGCTTGGGCTCCTCTCAGTTCCTCTGGAGCCACTGTTATTTGTTCATTTGCCTTTTCCAGTTTTTTCAGTGGCTGCGGCTTAGTTTTGTTACACCAGAGAACTAATTTAGGTGGTAGAGGTCGTGTGATCTCAGGTGTTTTTGCAATTAGTAGCGTTGTTTTTTTTTAGGGTTTTTTTTGGATTGCAGTAAGTATCCTTCCTATCCTTTTTCTGTCTAGGCAGATTGGTCCCCAACGTTTGCTCATACTATTTTCTGTCTGTGTCTGTATTTCCTCTTGTCTAACCGCCATTACATGTTTGGGGGCTTCCTATGTTCTTTGGGGATCTGCTCCGGGGCAGATAGCTTTCCTCTTTCTATCTTTAGGTGTAGTTAACCTCTCAGGCTGTGACGAGCTGTTTAGGACCAACGTAGGAACGCTCCACGGCTGCCTTTAGTTGTGGTGGTTAGTCAGGGTACTGCAATCCAGTAGATTCCAACCTCTCTGGTGTATTGCTGTTTTTGCCTGCTCTCCTCAGCTACCAAAACATAACAGATGTTTGGGTCCTGCGGGTTTGACTGAATAGTTAAAAAAAGTTCAGGTTCTTGTGCCAGAAAATTACTTAAACCAGGTCCCCATTCACTTGAATGAGGGGCCTGAACATCCAGTGTTTGCTGCGCTGTCATGCACATAATTATTTCTTTAAATAATTTAAAAACAACAGCATGGGGACTCCACTATTCTTGATAACCAACCTTGCTAACGCTGACAGCTGAGGGTTGCAGCCCCAGCGGTCACTTTTGCCTGACTGGTTATCAAAATACAGGGGAACCCACTCCATTTTTTTTATTATTATTTAATTAGAGCGCAGGCGCCAGCTCATCAATACTCCCATCAGCCGCTCCTGCTCTCGCTGTTATTACTGGCAGCAGGCTTAGGCTGATGGAAGCAGTAGTCCCATCAGCAGACGCCAGTGACCGGAGGAAAACTTTATACCTCCAAACGCAGCTGTGCGCTCATGCTGTCATTTGACAGCGTGGGAACCGTGGCTGTCTCACTGGTGGTAAATAATTTACCGCCAATCAGAAGCAGTGTGCACATGACCACACGACAAACACCAGGTCTTCGGGGGGGCTGAACGCAAACAGTTACATGGACTTCCTGGTGAAGTCCGTGTTCGTTGTTCCTGCCCAAACAGGAGGTGCTCGGTACAGACGCTGAACTTTACTGTTCGGGTTCGCCCATCTCTATGTATGATGTCAGGTATAGGCAGTGCACCTAAATACAATGGCTCTACTGTAACATGCCGACAAAGTAATCAGAAATACTGAAGCATTAATCTCACTTAAATGTAACTCCACAGAATAACAGGTTAATAAAGTAGCCTTAATGCTGTTTGAATTAGAAGTCTGGTGAGCTGTGCTACTAGCTCTTGAAGAAAAATAAATAAAAAACTTTTGTGTAGTATTTAGACTTTTTATATGGAGACATTTCATCTGTGTGACCAAATTATTATGAACCTTAAGTGCAGTCCTTTAAATCAGGTTTTGAGAAGAAGAGAGTAGTGTCACCTAAATTGTACTATTACAAAGTTATTCAAAAAAGCAAATGAATACAGCAAGGATTAGGGTTTTAAAACTGAATGTGGGGTGCAAGGAAAATCCGCCAAAAGTGGCACTGTAAGGGTCCCGTTACACATAGCGATGCTCCAGCGATCCCAACAACGATACGACCTGGTAAGGATCGCTGGTTCGTCGCTACATGGTCGCTAGTAAGTTTTCAAACAGGCAGATCTACTCAACCACGCAGCAATGATACGGCAATCCGTATAACGACCTTGGCGGTCGTTGGGACCTTATCACAGCAGCGATTCTGACAAAGACAAAGCAAAATGACGCCTTCATCGCTGAGTTCTGAGTCGCCAATGAGGTCGCTCGTTGTTTTTATGGTGTCAAACAGCGATGCATGCTGGCCAGCGGGACACCAACGATCAAAAAATGGCCTAGGACATTCCAGCATGATCAGCGATATCGCAGCGGGGTACCGGTCACCGCTATATGTCACACGTAGCGAGATCGCTTGCAAAGTCGCTGTTGCAACACAAAACCTGTGACGTGTCAGCGATCTCGCTAACGATCTCGCTATGTGTGAAGTACCCTTAAGACTCTCTAGTGAGTTCTGAAGTGCATAAAAGACATTGGCACTTTGCAGAATTAATTATTTCTCTTGACTACCTCACGGAATAACTGGCTAACCTGAAGATAAGGGCAAATGTACCAATGGCTAGGGACAGGTCGCCATTGAGTGAATACTGATGTCACGTTGTCAGGGGTAAAATAGGCCAGTATAAAATTCTTGGATCTGGTTTGAAAGATAGTCCAAAAAATATGGAAGATAGACCTGCGACTTTTCCAACTGCCCAGGACCCATTGGATACAAGTACACAGACCACTAGCACAGTGAGCACAGTGAGAGGAACTAATGAGAAACCAGAGGAAGTAGCAATGTCTAAAAGGAATATGCCAAAGATGAACGTTTCAGAAATTGTGCATGGGTTTAATAAAAACAGTCTTATGGTCTCATTATGAAACTTGGCACCAACAGTAAAGTCTTTGTACATTACATCGGAATTGTAAAGAGTCACCAGGACAACTATTCTACCATCTGAAAAAGGGAGAAATGAAATTCAACATTGTTCATGGACTGCTAGGTGCAAAGTCAGGTAATGTAACTGGGCTTGCTGCTGTCCAAGCAAAGGCAACTGGGTATCCTGTGCTGTGTGTTAAGGATTCCCTTTATACCAGAGCTCCCAATATGGCTTCAGCATTGTAGAGGACTACAATGAACAACTGGGAAAGTGTAAGATGGGTAAACATGCCTAGATTTTGTTCTAGTATCCGCAGAGCTTGTATTCTGTTTTAATGTGTAAAATATATAACATTGGTGTATTGTTAAGGCTTTTGTCTTTCTGGTTACGTATGTGCTTAACCCCTTTCTGACATCAGACGTAATGATCCGTCCATGTGACCTGGGCCAATTTGACCATGGACGGATCATTACGTCTAAGCGATTGTACGCGCTCATGGGGGGTGCACGGCTGATATATGTCCCCATATGCTCCAGATTATGCCCCATATGTTCCACAGCTTATGCCCCATATGCTCCATATTATGCCCCGTTATGCTCCAGATTATGCCCCATATGTTCCACAGCTTATGCCCCCATATGCTCCATATTATGCCCCGTTATGCTCCAGATTATGCACCATATGTTCCACAGTTTATGCCCCCATATGTTCCACAGCTTATGCCCCCATATGTTCCACAGCTTATGCCCCATATGCTCCATATTATGCCCCCATATGCTCCAGATTATGCCCCCATATGCTGCACAATTATGCCCCATATGCCCCATAGTATAGGCCTCATATGCTGCTGCTGCTGCAAAAAAAAAAATGACATACTCACCTTCGTCGCTGGGGGCCAGGTGCCGGTGTCCTGAGCAGGCAGTGACACTGGCGCGCTATGGGGGACAGGTGCCGGTGTCACCGCTCGCTCAGGACCCCGGCATCTGAGATATTTACCTGTCCTCTCTGCACCACTGCGCTGCGTCCTCTTCAGGGTCCTCAGCAGTGAATGATCAGGCAGAGGGCGCGGCGCTCACAAATGACGTCATCGCGCCCTCTGCTGATCATTCACAGCCAGAGGAGTCAGACGAGGACGCAGCATGCAGCGTGGAACGGGACAGGTAAATATAGCTATACTCACCCCTCCACCGCGCGTCCCTGCAGCTTCTCCTCTTCTCCCGGCACTCTCCGCAGCGCTTCAGTCCTGCAGCGGTCACGTGGTACCGCTCATTAAAGTCATGAATATGTGCATATTCATGACTTTAATGAGCAGTGCCATGTGACCACTGCAGGAAGGAGCCGGAGATCGTGGGAGAAGCAGGGGGGCTGCAGAGACCGCGCCGGCTGAGGGGTGAGTATGATCCGACACCCCCGCTCCCCCTCCCCCGCCGACCCCCATATATGACCCGCGTATAAGCCGAGAGAGGGACTTTCAGCCCTAAAAAATGGGCTGAAAATCTCGGCTTATACATGGGTATATACGGTACTTGGTATCGCCGTGCCCGCAACAACCCAACCTATAAAACTGTCCCATTAGTTAACCCCTTTAGTGAACACCATAAAAAACAAGGCAAAAAACAATGCTTTATTATCATACGCCGAACAAAAAGTGAAATAACTCGCAATCAAAAAGACGGATATAAATAAACATGGTACCGCTGAAAATGACATCTTATCCCGGAAAAAACGAACCGCCATACAGCTCTATCAGCGGAAAAAAAAAACTTATAGCTCTCAGAATAAAGTGATGCAAAAATTATTATTTTTTCTATAAAATAGTTTTTATTATATGAAAGCGCCAAAACATAAAAAAATATAAATGAGGTATCGCTGTAATCGTACTGAACCGAAGAATAAAACTGCCTTATCAATTTTGCCACACACGTAATGGTATAAAACCACCCCAAAAAGAAATTCATGAATTGCTGTTTTTGCTCATTCTGTCTCCAAAAAATCGGAATAGAAAAAAATGTCATGTGCCCGAAAACAGTACCAATGAAAACGTCAACTCGTCTCGCAAAAAAGAAGACCTCACATGACTCTGTGGGCCAAAATATGGACAAATTATAGCTCTCAAAATGTGATGATGCAAAAACTATTTCTTGCAATAAAAAGCATCTTTTAGCGTGTGACAGCTGCCAAACATAAAAACCCGCTATAAGGCCTCTTTCACATGTACTAATATTTCCGGTACTGTAGATGTCAGTGTCAGTGGCATGCATGTTCCGCATCAGTACCACATGGATGGGCGCATGGGAAGAAGCGTTACAGTAAGCGCTGTTCCCTGGCGCTGGGTGCTCAACATCATTTTCATCATTCTCACCTGCTCTGTCAGTGATCGGCACGAGCAGGGTAGAACGATGAGAGTTACATTTAAGTGCTAAAAGAGACAGTAGGTGGCAAATGATGGGAATATTACTCCCATCAGCCTACCCTTGCTGCTGCTAATAACAGTGACAGCAGGAGCGGCTGATGGGGGTATTCATCAGCCGCTGCATGCGCTATAAATAAATAAATGAAAAAAAATGGCGTGGGTTCCCCTGTATTTTCTATAACCAGCCAGGCAAAACTCACAGCTGGGGGCTACAATCCTCAGCTGTCAGCTTCAGCAAGGTTAGTTATCAGGAATAGAGGGGTCCACATGCTGTTTTTTTAAATTATTTAAATAAATAATTTAAAAAAACTGTGTGGGGTCCTCCATATTTTTGACAACCAGTCTTGCTAAAGCTCACAGCTGGGGGCTGGTATTCTCAGGCTGGTAAGGGGCCATTGATATAGGACCCCAGCCTAAAAATAGCAGCCAGCAGCTGCCCAGAAAAGGCAAATCTATTACATGTGCCAATTATTGCACTTTGTCCTGCTCTTCCCACTTGCCCTGTAGTGGTGGCAAGTGGGGTAATATTTGTGGGGTTGATGTCACCTTTCTATCGTCAGATACTCAATTAAACCATACTTACAACCTCGCCTATTCCACTGAAGCCCTCCATCTCCTGTAATAAAAATAAAATAAAAAAGCAACAATATACCATACCTGTCCGTCTTTCAGTCCCACATCGTAATCCATGTCTGGGGTATAATTAGTTTTCAACCTGGACGGTGCCAAGATGCGAACCGTCCACACTGGTGAATGAGCTGCTGGGAACGCAGTGTCAGTAACTGGGGGTGACATCATAGAGGTTACCTCCGTCACTGGGCTCTGTTCCCAGCTGGACTGAGCTGCGGTGAGATCCGGTGAGATTCCCTCTAACACAGTGAGCGCTCACGGCTCACAGTGCTAGCGGGGATCTCACTGAAGTCACTGCAACTACATCTGTTCAGTGGGCTCTGTTCCCAGCCGGGCTGAACTCCTGTGAGATCCGGGGTCACTTATAAAATTCACATACCAGGAAAGAGTAGATTAGTTCCAAAAAGGGAGCACTTGTTGGGCATTGCCACTGTTAAGGCACATCAAGATAAGTTCCTTGGGGGGGTCTAGTTTCCAAAATGGGGTCACTTGTGAGGCATTTCCACTGTTTAGGCACATCATGGGCTTTCCAAACGAGACATGATGCCCGCAGAACATTCCATCAAAGTCTGCATTCCAAAACGTCACTACTTCCCTTACGAGCCCCGACGCGTGCCCAAACAGTAGTTATCTGCCACATATGGGATATCAGCATACTCAGGACAAATTGGACAACTTTTGGGGTCCAATTTCTCCTGTTACCCTTGAGAAAATAAAAAATTGGGGGTAAAAGATAATTTTTGTGAAAAAAATATGATTTTTTAATTTTACGGCTCTACGTTATAAACTTCTGTGAAGCCTTTGGGGGTTCAAAGTGCTCAACACACATCTAGATAAGTTCCTTGGGGGGTCTAGTTTCCAAAGTGGTGTCACTTGTGGGGGGTTTCTACTGTTTAGGTACATCAGGGGCTCTCCAAACGCGACATGGCTTCCGCTCTCAATTCCAGCCAATTTTGTGTTGAAAAAGTCAAATGATGCTCCTTCCCTTTCGAGCTCTGCCATGTGCCCAAACAGTGGTGTACCCCCACATGTGGGGTATCACCGTACTCAGGACAAATTGCACAATATCTTTTGGGGTCCAATTTCTCCTGTTACCCTTGGTAAAATAAAAAAAAATTGGATCTAAAGTGCATTTTTTGCAAAAAAAATGTAAATGTTCATTTTTTTTAAACATTTCAATAATTCCTGTGAAGCACCAGAAGGGTTAATAAACTTCTTGAATGTGGTTTTAAGCACCTTGAGAGGTTCAGTTTTTAAAATGTAGTCACTTTTGGGTATTTTCTGTCATATAGACCCCTCAAAGTGACTTCAAATGTGATGTGGTCCTTAAAAAAATGGTGTTCTAAAAATCAGAAATTGCTGTTTAACTTTTAACCCTTATAACTTCCTAACCAAAGCAAATTTTGGTTCCAAAATTGTGCTGATGTAAAGTAGACATGTGGGAAATGTTACTTATTTAGTATTTTGTGTGACATATCTCTGTGATTTAAGGGCATGAAAATTAAAAATTGGAAAAAATGCGAAATTTTAAAATTTTTTGCCAAATTTCCATTTTTTTCACAAGTAAATGCAAGTCATATCAAATAAGTTTTACCACTATCATGAAGTACAATATATCATGAAAAAACATTGCAGTAATCACTGGGATCCATGGAAGCATTCCAGAGTTATTACCTCATAAATGGACAGTGGTCAGAATTGTAAAAATTGGTGTGGTCATTAACATGCAAACCACCCTCGGGGTTAAGGGGTTAATGTATTATTAGCATGTCCAGACAACCCAGTTTAGGCCACTGAAGAAAAATCTAAACTGAAGGAGTGGGAAATTAGGAACTGCTGTCGGGCAGACATGAGGGTAAGGGATGAGAGACTACTACAAAAGACCCTTCAGAGGAGCGTCTTCAAAGATAGGAGCATTGAGAGAGCTGAGAAGATAGGAGAGAGGCTAACTGCTGGGGCTCTTCTCATTAAGTTTGAGATTAGGAGTTTAAAGGGTATGCCACACTAAACAACATCGCTAACGGGATCGCTAAAAAACGTCACTATTTAGCGATCCCGTTAGCGATGTTGTTGTGTGCGGCAGCTGCCAGCGACGAGCTTCCTGCTGTGATCTCGCTCGTCGCTGGAATCGTTCCGGACCCTATTTTATCGCCGGCGCTCCCGCTGGGTAAGTATAATCGCTAAGTGTAGCACCTTTTCTTAGCGATTTAGCGGTACTTTTGTACCGCTAAAGTCGTTAAGGAGATCGCTAACCGCGATAGCGTCCTTAACGACATCGCTAAGTTAGGTAGCTACTAGCGATATAGAAACAATCCCGCTAGCGATCTCATTAGTATGCGACGCTAACGAGATCGCTAGCGGGATTGTGTAGTGTGGCAGTACCTTAAGAAAAATCTATGCCTGTGATATACTGAATTGATGTCTACAGAGACTGATCTAATGTCACTGCTTCATCAACATTTTATTTTTGAAGCTGTGTTATGTCTCCTGCCTGCCGGCTTCCTCTGTTCACACAGTGCACTAACGCTACCTCCTTTCATGGCTGTCTCTGAAACGCCAATAGACCCTAAAGAAGATTTCATATGTATGGTCATTTCTCAATACTTAGCATTAGCAGATGGACTTCTGTATGCAATATATGTTGTAGGTAAATACCTCCATATAATCAGCTTTCAAAGCTTGTTAAAAATAGCACAACTTATACCTAAAGGCGTGGAGATGAGGTTGTTAAGCAGCGTGCCCCTAGCTAGAAGGTTATCAAGTGGTGTTTTCTTTGCAACCGGTCTGTCATGCAAATTGAGGTCCCTAGTTGAACTGACAGGGGACACGAGGAAGAACAGCAATGAGGACTGTAATAGTCAACATATTAAAATAAATTGTGCAGAAATGAGTTCAGTTGTACCAATATCCATCTACATTACATTTGTCATCTATTGAAAATCATATCGAAGGCTGAAAAAGAATCATGGCCTCAATTCATCAAAACTCATTCACAGAACAAGCAGATTTGTTGCCGACAGCAAGTTTACATTTCATTTTTCCAGCACAGCTTAAAAAATGATTTGCTGCTATGGAAAATGATTGCTTTCATGGTAGGTATTGAATATGAAGATCAATTGCACACGCTTACGCAGACACTCACAATCGTGCATAAATTCACATCTCTTATACTCTATCTGTATGCAAACAATTATTTAATATTTACGTAGAAAGTCATATGAAATTACAAGAAGTTGGCTACTTTATCTTTATATTCTAAAGGCACTTACTAATACAATCTCATCAGAGGATTTGCAATGCTGTCACATATACTGCATCCTTTTGATTAGTTCAATCTTCACGGCCAACATGGAACCTGTTGAAAGGTGCCATACAGTAGATGAGAAAAGTTGAACTAAACCAAGAAATTACACCATATTGCATTATATTGTTGTGCATAATGTGCAAAAAAGAAGTATGGGCCTCCAATGTAATCATAAAAATGGAATGCTTTCTAAATAAAAATAATTCACGCAATGTTCCTCTTCTGCATACTCACATTAATTAATTAAAATTAAATGCATGGGTCTACCTTGACTTCCTTTTATAAAATTTTGTATATCTTAATTTTCAGCATGAATGTTTGAGAATTCCTCTAAATAGGAAGATTAGAACTGATTTGAGATTAGTTTTTTTCCACTAAGAAATAATTCTTCCCTTTTTGCACAAAAAGCATAATAGCAAGATTTTTCCAAGTTGAAAGTATTGGTAGTCTAATTTTAGTGGGGGTAAAACACAGGGGGTTCAAATCTCAGTACTCCTGCCGTTCAACTCTTTGAAAGGCCTGCAGCCTTTTCTGCTCTATTTACCTGCATGCAATCAAAATAGTAAATTATTATGCAGATTATTGTAGTGATATACTATTTACTTCCATGGAACAGTATTGTAATACCCAGCGCAGACACTAGAGGAAACAGGGAAACAAAAAATATATAGTCAGCTCACCCTTCTGTGAAATCTTCATTAGACAGCTGGTGCTCAGCACGGTTCCATGAAGCAAACGTACTTGGGAAGAGAAAAAAAAAAAAAAACAGCGAGAAGGTTGCAGTCTAAAAGATAACCTTTAATCCATTAGGTTAAAACATAAGTGGCACAGGATTGTCGGGCATAGGAAAAAACACTTCAAAATCAGATGACGCGTTTCGACTTAGCAGTCTTCATCAAGAAAAGATGAAACAGGAAACAGGTGTGCAGGTAAAGAAAACAAACAATATACTACAGCATTCACACAGCGCTTAAGCCCTTTCAAATATATGATCAGTGGGAGTACCAAGAGGCAGAACCCAACCAATCAGATATTATTCTCAGGATTCAACAATACTTCTTTTTGCTGTTGTGCGTCACATTTCCATCTCCTTCACTAAAGGCCATGACTTCGGGCCTAGCCAGTGTGCTTTGTAAGGTTGTGGTGCACATCATGACATTATAACATCACGACCTTATGATGCTCAGTGACCTCCAAGATCTGAGCTTATAGTGAATAGACCTGAGGTGTGACATGCGATGGTAAAAATGTCAGCACGGTGGGTCAGTGGTCAGCACTATAGTTTTGCAGCACTGGGGTCCTGGGTTCGAATCTCCCAAGACAAACATTTGCTCTTTCCACATTTGTGTGGGTTTCCTCTGGGTACTCCAGTGTCCTCCCACATGCCAAAGACTTATTGATGGAGAATTTAGATTGTGAGACCCAGTGGGGAAAATGCCAATAATGTCTGTAAAGTGCTGTGGAATTAATGGCGCTATATACAGTCATGGCCAAAAGTTTTGAGAATGACACAAATATTATATTTTCACATGATCTGCTGCCCTCTGGTTTTTATGGAACCTCTCTCCTTGAAGTTCTTGATGATGCGATAGATTGTTGACTGAGGTGCAATCTATCTAGCTGCGATACTCTTCCCTGTTAGGCCATTTTTGTGCATTGCAATGATGACTGCACGTGTTTCTTTAGAGATAACCATGGTTAACAGAAGAGAAACAATGATGCCAAGCACCAGCCTCCTTTTAAAGTGTCCAGTGTTGTCATTCTTACTTAATCATGACAGATTGATCTCCAGCCATGTCCTCATCATCACCCACACCTGTGTTAATGGAGCAATCACTGAAGAGAGGTTAGCTCGTCCTTTTAAGGCAGGACTGCAATGATGTTGAAATGTGTTTTGGGGGATAAAGTTCATTTTCTAGCCAAATATTGACTTTGCAAGTAATTGCTGTTAAGCTGATCACTCTTTATAACATTCTGGAGTATATGCAAATTGCCATTAGAAAAAGTGAAGCAGCAGACTTTGTAAAAATTAATTTTGTTCATTCTCAAAACTTTTGGCCATGACTGTAAGTGAATAATAAAAATAATAATAGAACTGTACTGTGGGTGGTGGAAGGGCCTGGAAAGGTAAGTAGTGAGGTGAGAATTATTATTTTTTTTTTCAATGTGCTGGCACTAAATGGTTAACTAAAATGGCGAGCATTTTTTTCTGAATTGAGAATCAAATAGCAAAGTGTTTGAATTTGCAAGGAAACCACTGGACAGAGGCCATAAAAGTGATGTGAAGCTTGCCTTCCTTGTTAGTGGTTGAACATGCATTGTTAAAGAAGGTGAGGAGAGATGTGTATTTAGGCGCAGATCACCATCCAGTCTGTGCAGAAGACTATGCTAAGCAAGAAGGTGGACTTTGTCGTAGGCATATATTTCCTAATAAGATTGAGTGTTTATGGAACAGTTAGGAAAATTATCATAGAATGGCTAAACCCTTTAATCTCATAAATTAATTACATGGTAAATAATTATATATTAGAACATGGAGGAGCTAAAGGAATAAAATATCCCTGTTGGGTTACTGATGTTGCACAAATCACAATATAACCTAGCCATGAATAATTACAGAGTTGCACACTGAGGCAATAGTGGAGCAGAATTGCTACAGTATGCTCGCTTGTCCTGTTGCTGATCACAGTGGTAGACATGAGGGCACTCTTCTCGAATATTCTGTAACTTGCAAGGTTGGGGTTGTGCTTCAGAATTATGTATGTGAGGGGCCATTTCTTCTCTCCTCTGCAAACACAGCACATTTATACCTTGTGCTAACTGTAACATGCAGATACGGGTCAGAGGTGAGAGCTATAATAGCTTGCCCAGGAGAAAAGAAGAAAAAAACTGCAGTGTTGAGTGATGGACAGAGTTACTCATTGCCAATATAGCCCTTCTGCAGCAGCGTAGCTACCGGGGGGGGCAGAGAGGGCGGGCGCCTGGGCCCCGCGCTCTGAGTGGGTCCACCCAGAGCTACACTATTGTAACTGTATCGGCGTGTACAGCATGCCGATACAGTTACATTCTGCGGCAGAGCAGGGAGAATCGATCTTCCTGCACTGCCACCGGCCGCTAAGGGGCTCCTGAGCAGGTGCGGGGGCACGATGCCAGCAGTGGGCCCCCCGCCCATCATCGCAAGTTCAGCTGTATTGGCATCCAGCCGATACAGCTGACCACATTGATGAGAGAAGGAACGATACGCTCCTTCTCCCATCATCCCCCTGTCAGCGTCTGACGTAGACACTGACAACGGGGGCGATGACGTCACTATCCGGCGCCCACTGTTAGGAGATGAGCGGGAGCAGCGCCGGAGCCAGGAGGAAGAGAGGTAGGTGAGTATTGGATTTATTTATTTTTTTATGGAGGTGCATCATATTATTATAGAGGTCTGAGGGGGATGCATTGTATTAGCATCTGCCTGGGGGGGCTGCATTATATTAGCGTCTGCCTGGGGTGGCTGCATTATATTAGCCTCTGCTTGGGGCTGCATTATATTGGCGTCTGCCTGGGGGGGCTGCATTATATTAGCGTCTGCCTGGGGTGGCTGCATTATATTAGCCTCTGCTTGGGGGGCTGCAATATATTGGCGTCTGCCTGGGGGGCTGCATTATATTAGCGTCTGCCTATGGGGGGCTGCATTATATTAGCGTCTGCCTGGGGGGCTGCATTATATTAGTGTCTGCCTGGGGGGCTGCATTATATTAGAGTCTGCCTGGGGTGGCTGCATTATATTAGCCTCTGCTTGGGGCTGCATTATATTGGCGTCTGCCTGGGGGGCTGCATTATATTAGCGTCTGCCTGGGGTGGCTGCATTATATTAGCTCTGCTTGGGGGGCTGCATTATATTGGCGTCTGCCTGGGGGGGCTGCATTATATTAGCGTCTGCCGGGGGCTGCATTATATTAGCGTCTGCCTGGGGGCCTGCATTATATTAGCGTCTGCCTGGGGGGCTGCATTATATTAGCGTCTGCCTATGGGGGGCTGCATTATATTAGCGTCTGCCTGGGGGGCTGCATTATATTAGCGTCTGCCTGGGGGGCTGCATTATATTAGAGTCTGCCTGGGGGGCTGCATTATATTAGCGTCTGCCTGGAGGACTGCATTATATTAGCGTCGACCTGGGGGGCTGCATTATATTAGTTTTCCTATGGGGGCTGCCTTATATTAGAGTCTGCCTGGAGGTGCATTATATTAGAGTCTGCCTATGGGGTGCATTATATTAGCGTCTGCCTATGGGGGGCTGCCTTATATTAGAGTCTGCCTATGGGGGGCGGCCTTATTATTAGAGTCTGCCTGTGGGGGGGCTGCCTTATATTAGAGTCTGCCTGTCAGGGGCTGCCTTATATTAGAGTCTGCCAGTGGGGGGGGCTGCCTTTTATCAGAGTCTGCCTGTGGTGGCTGCCTTATATTACAGTCTGCCTATGGGGCTGCCTTATATTACAGTCTGCATATGGGGGGCTGTATTATATTAAAGTCTGCCTACAGGGGGCTGCCTTATATTACAGTCTGCTTATGGGGGGCTGCATATACTATAGAGTCTGCGTATGGGGAGGCTGCATTATACAATATAGAGTCTGCCTATGGGGATTGCATTATACTATATTGAGGACTATCTATGGGCCATTATGCAGTGTGGGATTATATTGATGGGGCCATCATGCAGTGTTGGAGCCATCAAACAGTTTGGGGGATACTAAGGGGTCAGTATGTATGCAGTGAGGGGGCATTATACTGTGTATAAAAGAGCATCATACTGTGTAAAGGGGAGCTGTACAGGGTAGACACGGGACATTATTAAATGTAAAGTGAGCACTTATAGGGGAACTCAGGTTACTGTAACTGTCAAAGGGGGACAGAGGGCAATATTACATTCTAGGGGACAAAATATGGGCACTGTTTTCTAGGGCACTTGTACCCGGCATTACTATATTATAGAGGGAAGCTTTAGAATTTAAAGGGCACACAGAACCAACCAGCGGGTGCAGTAATGGGGACACATATGGCAGCAGCAGCTCAGCATTGGGATATCTTCAGGATAAGGAGTTTGTGCAGGTTGGGGATAGATGGTAGCAGTGCTGAAAATATGAGACGTGAAATGTGTCTGTCTTGTAATCTCTGCAGCCGAGTCCTGGCTAGAGAAGTTGCCATGTCGGAATGGGCCAGATGGAAAAGACAGTAAAAATGAACGATTCCATCAGAAAGAACGTCAGCGGTAAGCCATTATCTGTAACTGTGCAGTAATCACATATATTTTGTAGGACTGGTATTTACCACTGACCATATGGCGGTAATATCCATGTTGGTCTTTATATATAGATTATTTTCAGTAACAGCGCAGTCATCTCCTACATCCACTATTAGGGTGCGTCACTGAGTTGTAATCAATGTTACCTGGTTAGGGGCCCACTCAGTAGTTTTGCCCCCCACAACCAAAACCCTAGCTACACCTCTGCCCATCTGGCATTTTCCAAAATTACCTGGTGTCCAGTCCTTCCCTGAGCACAGAGATACACAGTCTGCATGCGAGTTGTAGCAACAAAACTGCCAACAAAAATGCTTAATTTTTTTGTATTTTTAATGTATTGAGCTAGTGAAAAACAATGTGTAGAATTAAAGGTGTAAATAGCCTTTAAATGGAGCTGTACTGCAATTCTCATAGTAGGTGGCTCAGAGCACTTTTATATAGGTTTAGGATTGATGGAGATCCCACAAGTCAGACTCACATTAAATAGCAGTGTAAATAAAATATTTTTTTTTATTTCATTCTTTTATAGCAGCAACATAGTCTACTGCAAGAGATTTCCATCTCTCAGATTTCTATAACTGAGAAGAATTTTCTAAATCTGAGAGTAGTGCTCTTTTAATGTGGAATCAAATTTATCTTCAAAACTGGCTTCTTTCTTCTAACATTATTAGTGGAATGCTTGAACAATACAAAATGGCTTTGTTTTAATATAATCACCTGCAGATGATGTGCAGCCCATACCTATTTTTATGTATTTCTTAATGAGAACCATACTGAATTAACTCTCTTAATGTAAAATGTCTGCATTAGTTCCTTGTAATTTGGTGCCAGTTAATTTAGCATAACATATAACATTAAATCAAATTGCACTAATATAATAACATACAAGATCATTTCAGTTTCTTTTTTAACAATAGGATTACCTTACATTTCCCCAGCTCCTCGTTAGTCTGTAAATGATGTCGATCTTCTAACATGTGTTCTAACACCCTATCAGCCAAGCCAACAATGAGCCTACAGTGATTTCCTGCATCAGTGCTGCCTTGGAGAAGTCAGGTGCATGTCTCATTTAGTGCATTATGACAAGACATGCTAAATCTTTATATTTGCTTCTCCATATGTTCCTACAATTAGGCAGCTGCAAAAAGATACTAATTGCTTTCACACAAACCTTTCGTGACCAGTGGATTGTTCTTGGAATTCTTAGAAGTTTGGTTGACCTTGACCAAACACGCTGCAATATCCTGTATCAATTCTGATCACATACAGATACACATTTGGGCGCTTTGTTATTATCATATTAAAATATTTATACCAGTTTTTTTCTGATATACCGTATCCTTTAACCAAGGAAAGGAAAATCACTCTTTGTGTACAATGAAGGTGTTCCAGAGTGTGCACCTCCCCTTTATTCCCTCAACGCGTTAGGGATAGTGTTGAGTGATACGATACTGCAAATATCGGCTATCGGCCGATATTAGCTCTATCGGCCTTTCGATAATTCGTTTCGATATTTTCGTCTTATCGAATACCGGAATCGGATTTGTCACTGTCACTGTGAGTGTCCGTCGGTCGGGTCTGTCAGGAGTCAGCGGCACTTACCTGGCAGAAGATCTCCGGCGGTCACGTCCTGGACTGCTTGATGGCCGCCATTATCTTCTCCCTGGCGGTCACATGCAGTTTTTCGCGATAACTGCAGTGACTGCTGGGTAATCCCGGCCGTAAAGCAGTCAGTCCGATGACGTCACCGCCGGGGAAGCAGGTAATCAGCTGTGCTGCGCCGGGATGACAGGCTCTGCCTGTCATTCTGATGTAGCAGAGCTGGATCGTCGTGGGACACTCGTTACTATGGACTGCGTCGGTCAGGTGGTATACTTTTTTTTTTTTTTTTCATTTTTTTACAGTAGATCGATGGCGTCGCAGGATGAGACTGTAATAAAAGTAATGAAAACTGTGTTTTGTTTTTTTTTATTAAATTAAAAAACTTTTTTATGAACATTCACCCGTCCGGGTACATAAACAATTTAACTATTTACATACAGGGACCATGTCCGGGTTATTTATAATTCTTTGGCAGGGGTGTTCCAGGTACCACCTGGTACTCTTCTGATGCTTGCCAAACATCCGAGGCACCAAGGACCACCAGGACCTGATGACGTCGTGTGGCCTGTACAGTCAAGTCGTGACCCGCTATCTGGGTCTGTGTGGCCACCTATTTCATCTCCCTCCGGGTCTGGAACCCTATGTCCCAGACTGAACGAACCCCAGGGGGCCTAACAGGCGCCGGGTACGGGCCAGCTATACTTATCATGTCCATAGCTGGGGCTGCTGAGGAGACCACTGAGGGAGGCTGGGGAGATTTACGGCGTGGGGTGGCACTTTTGCAGAGGCCTGGATGTGGGAGGCTGAAGGCTCCGAGGGTCTCACAGGTTCCTGACACTCTGGGGAGTAGGGGTCGCACCTGGTAACATTTAGGGCGTACCATCCATTGTAACCCCAGTGTCGGGTGTAAGTCACCAAGTCTCCTGGCAACAGGTCCCTCCCCGGGTGTCCTTCTGGGAGGTGAGCCTCCACGTCCTGCCGGTTCACAAAAACTTCTAAATAAAGTCCAGGCTCCTGGATGAAGCCCCAACCACCTTTCAATTTAAAGCTCCGTACTGCACCCTTACGCTGCGGCTCCCTCAGGGTTCCTTTATCCTTTCTCATCCGGTCCTTATCTGCCCGGTCCTTCTCCAGCTGACGTTGGCGAAGTTTTTGGGATTCTCGCTGCTCCCTTTGTCGCTCTGCTTCCCGCTCCCAACGTCTCCACTCTTCCTCCTGACGCCGGTTGTAATTCTCCTCCACCAGCTGCTCCATGTCTCCACCATCAAATGCCAGCTTACAGTGTCCGGTTTGCGGCAGCTCTCCTGGCGCCCCCCAGTCCTGGCGGCGCTCACCTGCGGAGGAAGCAGCCGGCTCTGGAACAGATGACAGTCGGGGCTCCGGTACAGGCAGGTAGTGCTCTGGTGCCTGCGGCGGCCTCCTCCATGAGGACGGGTGTCGCTTCTTCTGTCTCAGAGACGGGGGCAGACAGCGGGATCTGGGGTGCTGCCGGTGCAGCGTTTTTTGCACGAACGGGTGCCTCCACTGTGACAACGTCAACCGGATCACATTGCAAGGGCTCCTCTACTAGAACGGGTGCCTCACCTTCCGGTACAGACACTTCAGGTAAGAGGGATTGGCACCGCTCCAAGTTTATTTTTAGGGCACGCCAGCTGGCTTCCATCCTGGCGACCTCCTCCCGGTGCCGGGCCAGGCCTCTTAGGGTATCCTCCGCTTCTTGCAGCGTAGGAGGGTTTCCAGGCCGGGTGCCCAACGGTGGTTCCGTGGCGATCGGGTCGCTTCCGTGGGGGGAGAGCTCTGACTGCTCCATCCCTTCACACTTCTGCTCGTGTCCATTAGCCATCTCTGCCAAGTCACATGTGTCATTAGCATCTGGAGAGGGCCCCTCTTTTGTAGGGAGGCGGGACCTTCGTGTTAGTTTCCGCCCACTGAGGAGGATGAGGAGGCGGAACTGAAGAGCTGTGGGGCACGATCTTACATTGCAGTACCATTTAGAGCCATCGTTTTCGCGTCACTGAGTGAGTGTGTACACCCATGAAGAGCACGCCCTTCTTCTTCACCAGTGCCTCGTCGTGACGCAGATATGGCGGAAAAATGGCAAATACATTCTCTGATGATTTTAGCAATTCTCAAGCACAAAACCAGTTCAATTCAGGCACACAGGACTCGCTTATAGCGAGCTACAGAATCCTGTTCGTGACGCCCAAGTTGAGTCGCACAGAGCCAGAGGTTTTTGGGGTACTCGGCACCGAGCCCGTCGACTTCTGTGGGGTATGTCACGGCTTTACCCGGCAATTGAATCAGAGTCTATTTTACTATGTAGAAGTGTATAAACTATAAATATATGTATATATATATATGTCACAATGACATGTATATATATATATGTATTCTATGTGTGTATATTTTGTGTTTACAACGAAAGAAAGGGTTTTTTTTGTTGCGATATTTTGTTCCCATAGACTTACATGGGACTTCCGGTATCGAAATCGGATATCGACGATATTTAGTGCTATCGGCGATACAATTTCGATACGATATTTTTAGATATTGAGCACTATCGCTCAACACTAGTTAGGGAATTGCTTATCAGACCCAATAACATACAGCATTATAAGCTATTTACACAAGGAAATTTATGGGCAGAATATTGGCACATACATTTGTAAAAATTGTCTAATTCCTTGACATTGAAAACTTATGCCCCCCCATACACTTTACAAGGTTGTCTACCAAACGATGGTTCATTTGACTATCTGGCCAGAAGCTATAAGAGGAAGAGTGGTCACCCAACCCTATATTTTGTGTTGAAGTGTCTAATGAGCCAGTAATCTAATGTGATTGGTGGATCCTGTGTTATCAGCTGTGCTACCTGTCATTGTAATTCTGCCCCTAAAAGAAGACTTTTGTAAACTCTTCCAGAAAGTACAGAAAGTATTAGTCTAAAATTTTCTAGCTGCCAGTCTGATGATTACAAGATTACTATTTTTTTTTTATAAATATCATAATATGAAAAAGGAAATTCCAGATAGAAAAATACATGTAACACAAAAGACTAATTTAAACAATAGGACATTTTTCTTATCATTGTTTCCCCGTAAAATGCACCAAATGTATCAAATTGTTTCAGTGTTTGATAAATCTACTTTTAAGCCTGTACAGTCTAAGTTTACACCACCTAATAACCGGATTATATTATGTCACAAATGAGCAGCTAAATTTTGTCATATATTTTTAGGAGCATTGTGTTGCAAGTGTTGTTCCTTTTCCAGTAAATTCACACCCTTTTTCAATGAGGCCATGTCCCTAGTCATGTCTGAGAAAGGGTAAAAATAAACAAGTGCTCTACTAAGGTAAAAATGAGTGGTGACACAAGGGATGCTCAATTTAGAGGGACATACCTATTCGGGTTGTGCTGAAAGAGGCATAACAATGTTGAAGACTTGTAGATTTGGAGGTGTTTCCCCTTGTACTGTATTCACACTAATAAAGTAAATAAAAGTGCCTAAAAGACGTTATAAATATTGTGCAAATCATTATATATTTCTATTGGAGCAAATTCTACCATAATTACAGAGCATTTAACTTGATAAATATACCCTGATAGATGTAACATAGTAACATAGTATTTAAGGTTGAAGGAAGACTTTAAGTCCATCTAGTACAACCACCATAGCCTAACATGCTGATCCAGAGGAAGGCAAAAAACACCATACGGCAAACAGTAAGCTTCACATTGGGGAAAAAAATTCCTTCCCGACTCCACATACGACAATCAGACTAGTTCTCTGGATCACCGCCCTATCAAGGAATCTAGTATACATACCCTGTGTACTTTTAGTGTAAAGGACTAGTATGCCTAAATCTCAACAACACATTTTACCGTTTACAAGATACATTTATCCCTTTGAGGACCAAAGTACATATTTATCTCATAGTTTTAAACTGTCCCCAATGCGATTAAACTTACAGTCCTTAAAGGGTTTAACCAATATGAGCGAAAGATAGACTTGTCTAAATCAGTGTGTATAAACTCCAATCTTCATGCAACCCCTGAAAGGTCATAATTTGAGAATCTTGACATGAAGAATACACTTGTGCCAATCTATAATGCATTGACAAAAAGAAAATTGTGAAGATAAAATTAAGAAAACTGTAATTAGTTTTTATAGGATGCACAATACATGATTGTACACTAGTTTTAAAAAATGAACTAACTGTAGAAAATTTTAGCAAAGTAGGACAATGGAGCTAAAAATCAATTGCGTTGGCTTCTTAGATTACGGTCCCATAAAGTGCAAGCCGGATAGCTAAACTGCAACCTCAATATGACCAAAAGTAGTGTGGACATGCACATCTCTGCAGTTTTCAAAATTAATTAAAAAAATGCATTGAGAATGTATTAATATGACCATTATCAATTTCAATAGTAGGAAAACAATGGTGACACTTGTGCATGTTCCCACTGTTTCTGGATACCTGGCAGCTGACTTGTGTACTTACTATTAGTAGAGCTTTGTGGTGTATAAATGGATTTCCCAACATATCAGAACTTTCCTTCTTCACCTAAATTTTTCTTTTATGACAAAAATGGGTGTAAAGGCCAAATAGTGACTTATCAACTATATGTTCTACAGCTTGCAGTTTATGGCTAAATTTTGTGTGTGAGTTCAGTACTCTGTTGCATTGGTAAAGATAGTACTACTTGAACTTACAACCATAGCTGTACATTGCACCAACATTTGAAGAAAATCAAGGTTCCTTTTTTGCAATCAAGGAGACAGGCTCCATAGAATTGCTGTATCTAGCATTTTTTAAGACACAATAAAATCCCTTGAGATTGTCATGAAATTAAAGAATGGTTGTTCAATACAATAAATATATATTAATGTTAAATCCCCATGAGAACATCTGGCCACTGAAAAAGAGTTCAATCACTTTTTCAACATAACAACTTTTCTAATGTATACAAGTGCCCTGAGGCTTACCCATGGACACAGCTGTTTAAGGTAAGTATTCCCTAAGCAATAACGGTACTTATTGGACATCAGTGTAATAACTTAATAGCAGATGGAGGCTGAATCAAGAATTAATAAGGGGTCACATTTGAATTATACAATGGAGTAAACCCCAAAGGTTAAATGTGGAGTAGGCTCTGTACTTCCTTCGACCCAAGTCCATTAACATACAAATACATTACCAGCTTTTATATTTAAGAATATAGGGCAGCACGGTGACTCGGTGGTTAGCACTGCAGCCTTGCAGCGCTGGAGTCCTGGGTTCAAATCCCACCAAGGACAACATCTGCAAGGAGTTTGTATGTTCTCCCCGTGTTTGCGTGTGTTTTCTCGGGTACTCCGGTTTCCTCCCACACTCCAAAAACATACTGATAAGGAGTCTAGATTGTGAGCCCCTTCGGGGACAGCGACGATAATGTGTGCAAACTGTAAAGCGCTGCGGAATATGTTAGCGCTATATAAAAATAAAGATTATTATTTATTCTTAATGTGTATCAATACATTTCCATTTGCTGTATGAAAAACATTGCAAGGAGTTACAAATAGCGTTAGTCTAAATACATATTTCTCAAAAGTTAGACTAAAGTATTATTTTGTAAGTTATTTGTCAATGGGTTACCTACGGTAATGACGAAGTGTAACAACAAGGTTGAGATTTTTAAAGCAAACTTGTCAGTCAATTCATGGTACAAAAACCTTGTGCAACATGAATCACAGCCTGAATGCAGCCAGGTATATTGTTCTTTAGGAGAGACTAGTACAGATCTGTCCTTGTCTGGCTTGTCCCAGCACTGTAGCAGGTGATTGACAGGTCTCCCTCATGTGTACATAGGGAAAGACCTATCAGTCAGCTGCAGTAGCACTGGAAAGAGACAGATTTCCCTAATTTAAAAAGTGTTAAAATTAGCAATATGTAATTGCTCTATTTTCATTACTTAATTTTAGCCATTTTATTCTTGACACTTGAGGTACACCAAAATATATTATGGACATCATCAATGACAAACTCTGTGCAGAGAAATATAATGCATTATGGGTCAAAATTATTTTATATTTATTGAGTGCAGCTGTTTCAGCCTCGACCACTGGAAACTGGTGCATAAAATCAAGTACATAGAAATGCATTCTCCATAGATGAACATAGATGAATCATTCTTGGTAAGTTATAGTTGAACATAGTGAGTCGAACGTACCAGGGCTTTGGGGTACTCGGCACCAAGCCCGTTCACTTCACTGGGGGATGTCACGGGTAGCACAGCTCGGTCCGTTGCCCTGGGCGCTCACTGAAGGGGAATATTTACAGGGGATGATAGAATGTTCGTGACGCCACCTGTGGTTCCTGGTCAGGGTGACCAGCACTGCCGGGTAGGTCCTCTGAGGGTTTGGGGTAGCAAGGTGTTAAGTCTCCCACAGGCGAGAATGATTCCTCAGAGTATATGGCGGTGTAGGGGTGCAGGAGCAATAATGCAGACACACACAAGCAAGTCTCTTTCTGTACCTTTACTGGTGATATTTGCAGGCACGTCCCGGGAAGCTGTTCAGGGTGGAGGATGCACATCCAGTAATCCACTGAGTAGGTGTAGGGCCTCCTTACGTCTTTAATGTGTGTGAGTTTCTGACTTGCATAAAACAAAGCTTAACTCCGTGTTTTCAGCTACACCCAGCTGACCTTGTGGTGAGGTCTTCTTGTGGACAGAACAGTGTCTCTGTGGCGGTACCTGCCAGACCCCCGTCTTCCTAACCTCGGTTACGTATCAGCACTGCTGGGCCCCTGCGACTTGAAGTCCAGGGTCTCCGGTGTCTCCTACCAGTCGTGCAGATGCTGGTAAGCGCGGACCTGGTGTCCGGTGGTGCAGAGTGGAGGTAAGCTATCAATGCTGGTTGACCTCGGTCACTCTCTTTTCCTCTTTCTTCCACCTGCCTTTCGTCCTACTCTCACCACTATCATAAGCACAAACTAGCAGCAGATGTCAGCTTTCTTTTCTTCACCGCTCTCCAAGCGTCGGCACGCTTACTTACTGAAACGCTCACTGAAGCACTCTCAGTGGACTCAACTTTGACCAGACTAAGTGGCAATCCCTTCCACTGCTACTGGACTCCACGATGTAAGCTGAGTAGTTCCTGAAGTCCTCAGGCTTTCAGATAAGTCTTTCTTTGGTTAAGGTACTGCCACACTAAACAATCCCGCTAGCGATCATGATAACGACGCATACTAATGCGATCGCTAGCGGGATTGTTTCTATATCGCTGATAGCGGCTTAACTTAGCGATATCGTTAAGGACGCTATCGCGGTTAGCGATCTCCTTAACGACTTTAGCGGTACAAAAGTACCGCTAAATCTCTAAGAAAAGGTGCCACACTCAGCGATATATACTTACCAGCGGGGGCGCCGACGATAAAATAGGGTCCGGAACGATGTCAGCGACGAGCGAGATCACAGCAGGATCTCAGCAGGGGCCATGTCGCTGGTAGATGCCGCACACAACAACATCGCTAACGGGATCGCTAAATAGTGACGTTTTTTAGCGATCCCGTTAGCGATGTTGTTTAGTGTGGCATACCCTTTAGTCTTTCCCTCTCTACTCGTCTGAGGTAACTAGCTTGTCTGCTCTGCAACACGCTCTAACAAGATCTCACACTCTGAGGTAAAACCAACGACTAGCTAACTCTCAGCTAGACTGCCTTTATCTCACTATTGTCGTCTCAAGGGCTCCCTCTGGTGGAACCAGGGAAAATGTGAAGTGTTGTGTGCTTACAGGTTATCATGGATTTACCTTTCGTGCATCCTCCAGGGTAACATGTGGCTCCAGTCACAGCTGGGCTACACAATAGCACTGGTGTTGGGCGAAAGGAAGAGTATATAGAATTTAATTGTACTACTGTCATGGTACCTTTTCTACATGTTAGATCTTTAATTTTTTTTTATCTGCTAGCTCTGTCGTCGTCATCTTTAAGTGCTTTTACTGTGAAATAGAGAAAGCATTTTACAATGATATTCCTCTTACTGGTTATGTGATTGGACATAGTACATAGGCCATTGCATTTCACGAAGGTTCCATGCGAGGTAGCCAGGTGGGTATGAATACAGTTCCAATGATCTGGCGTAAGGCCGTAGCAGTCTGGAAAGTATGGTCGAGAGACAATGTCAATATCGGGAGGTTTTGGACAAGAGCTAAATTGTAATCCAGAAAAAAATTCAATATTCGGGTCAAGGTTAGCTAACAGGTATTGTCCTAGGAAAACAGTAGCTAAAGGGTATGCCACACTAAACAATATCGCTAACGGGATCGCTAAAAAACGTCACTATTTAGCGATCCCGTTAGCGATATTGTTCAGTGCGGCAGCTTCCAGCGACGAGCTTCCTGCTGTGATCTCGCTCGTCGCTGGAATCGTTCCGGACCCTATTTCATCGCTGGCGCTCCCGCTGGGTAAGTATCTAATCGCTGTGTGGCACCTTTTCTTAGCGATTTAGCGGTACTTTTGTGCCGCTAAAGTCGTTAAGAAGATCGCTAACGGCGATAGCGTCGTTAACTATATCGCTAAATGCGGCAGCAAAAAAGTAGCAAAAAAGTCCGTTTTTTTTACAAAGAATTTACACCTTTAATTAACCCCTACAGGTGTGAAATTTTGCACACATAGACTGATGTAATTGTTTGTGCAAATCAGATAGCAAACAACATGAAAAGACATGGTTAACCCTATGTACACCAAGTGTCATTTCATGTCGGGTGCTTCTGTCTTTTCACAGAAGCCGGCTTTACCCGGCAATTGAATCAGAGGCTATTTTACTATGTAGAAGTGTATAAACTATACATATATGTATATATATATATATATGTCACAATGACATGTATATATATATATATATATGTATTCTATGTGTGTATATTTTGTGTTTACAACGAAAGAAAGGGTTTTTTTTAGTTGCGATATTTTGTTCCCATAGACTTACACGGGACTTCCGGTATCGGAATCGGATATCGCCGATATTTAGTGATATCAGCGATACCATTCCGATCCGATATTTTTAGATATCGAGCAGTATTGCTCAACACTACTTGTGACTATCCATCATCCTCTTGATTACATTCCAGAGGTATTCAATGGGGTTCAGGTCTGGAGAATGGGCTGCCCATGACAGGGTTTCGATGTGGTGGTCTCTTAATTTTTGCCAGAGCTGTATATTCTTTGCAGAATCTTCCTTTACAGCTGTTTTAACCCTTTGATGACTGTTCTGCTTTTTAAACTGACTCATTCTTGCTTTCCAAATTCTGCAGTCTGCTTTAAGGTGGCCGGGCTTTTTACAGACAAAATATTCACGGGTTTCTCTTAGATTGCTCTTATATTTAGGGAAATTCTGTGTCTTTAATGCTTTTTCTGCTCTGTATTCATTACTGCTGCTTACATATTGTGTTTTTCTCTTGAATACATCCACAAGTTTGCTGTTAACATACTCTAGTGTAAGCTCATCATCTGGCTGTGCATCTAGTGCAGTCAGGAGTGTGTCATAACTCTCTGGAAGACCTCTTAATAGAAGTGCAGCAACATAAAAATCTTTAATTTCTTCTCCAATACCCTGAGACACTCCATAATCTCTAGGGTATTTCTTATATAGTCCTGCATATTCTGTCCATCGCTTAGCTTAGACTGATACAGCATTCTCATGAGATAAAGCTTATTGCTGAGATTTGATCTTTCATGCACAGTAACTCATCCCACATCTTCTTTGCAGTTGTACACTTGCATATATGCACAATCTGATTATCATCTACACTGTGGGAGACAGTGATTTGTGCTTTCTGATCCTTCTCTAGCCAATCATCTGGTAATGGATGAGGCACTTGCTCCTGAGTATATTTCCATGTACCTTCTCTTATGAGCAGCATCTTCACCTTGAATTTCCAAGACTGGAAGTTATGATTAGTAAGGCTTGGCACCGAGAACTTGACAAGATTTCTGCTCGTGGACAACTTCTCTGTTGCTCTGTGCTGCTTTGATCTGGGCATCTGTTGCTGTGTTGCTCTGTGGTTCTGTGTCACTCTGGGCCTATATCCTGTTGACAGTGGATTTTTCAGGATACTCTCCAAGCGTGTGACAACAGAGCTTCTTTATTCAGGAACAAACAGGAACAATATACGATAAGCTTAATAGATCAGTAATAAATCATTTGTGTGCCTCTATCTGTGCAGCATCTACAGCAGGCTACTTCTTTCATAAACAGACACATGAAACAGGAAATACGTCACATGCTCTTCCTGTGTGAGCATCTGGGAGTTTATTTTTGTGATCTAACTAGTGATGGGCGAGCACTAAAATACTCGGGTGCTCGTTGCTCGGGTCAAGCAGATTGAAATACTCGGGTACTCGGACAGAACAACGCGCTCAATATAAGTCTATAGGAGACCCAAGCATTTTTGCAGCGATCCCTCCAGGGGGTCCTTTTAAGGTCTAAATGCGTCTGAAAAAAATGGAAACACTGCTCAAATGACACGGGGACATCATGGGGATTGCCCCTGGAAGCATTCCTGACTACTAGTTCACAGTTTTAAAAAATTTGTCAGAGTTTCATGCCATTTTTACCGGTGCACCAAAAAACATACCAAAACGAAACTAAAACGGATTTTGCTGGGAAATATGTTAAGGTACATCCTTTCCAGGTTAATGACTTGTATATAAAGCAAAATAATTAACCCCAGACCAAAATGTGCCTCCACCACTTGGGCTATGTTCAGACACAGCGTTTTTGAAGCGTTTTTCAACTTTAATATTGCTTTCAACCAAAGCAAATGCATTCACTGGGAAATGTCATTGTAACATTTAACAATCCTAGCTGGCCATCTGGTGTGTGACACATAAGCAGACAGATCTTGTTTCATTTATGAAGGAGGGACTCTTAAGGTACTGCCACACTAAACAATCCCGCTAGCGATAGCGATAAAGACGGATACTAATGCGATCGCTAGCGGGATTGTTTCTATATCGCTAAGTGCGGCTTAACTTAGCGATATAGTTAACGACGCTATCGCGGTTAGCGATCTTCTTAACGACTTTAGCGGTACAAAAGTACCGCTAAATCGCTAAGAAAAGGTGCCACACTTAGCGATATATACTTACCTGCGGGGCGCCGACGATCTAAATAGGGTCCGGAACGATGTCAGCGACGAGCGAGATCACAGCAGGGGCCTCGTCGCTGACAGATGCCGCACACAACAACATCGCTAACGGGATCGCTAAATAGTGACGTTTTTTAGCGATCCCGTTAGCGATGTTGTTTAGTGTGGCATACCCTTTAAAGTCACAGAGCCTATTTTTACAGAGGCATCAGGCAGCAATAATCTGCTTAAAGGGACATTATTAAACAGTGGGTCTCCTAAACTTTTGTAGCCTATGCTGTGAGTGGATGGGCTGCCAATAATTACAACGCACCCCAATACCCCTTTCACGAGATGTCCAGGAGGGTTTCCATAAAAAATGGTGCATTGAATGCAAGGCCTGCCCTGCTACCAAGTCATATGCACCCCAATAAGCTTTTGAACCCAGTTACTGGATGGGCCCAGGAAAATCCACTTCACATTATTCATTTTGTCCTCTCATTCTGTTTTTTTTTTCATTGACTGCAAGGCCCGCCCTGCTACCAAGTCATATGCACCCCAATAACCCCAATCCCCCTTGGAAGAAACATGGAGGAGGGCCTCATAAAAAATTTCCCATAAAAGAGGAGCTGGTCTCCTAGACTTGTAATGCTCATACACTAAGTGTGTTGGCTGCAAACATTTTCCCCTCTGGGGTACACCTCAACCTTTTCCATATCAAGTATTTAACATCCAGCAAAAACACCCACCTTTGTTAGGAATTCTATACTGGCTGTTGCAGCACGGAACACGTTAACCCTGGTGATCTAGTGAAGGTGGATGATGAGACGTGGATGAAGGCCTGATTAAAAACTAGGCCCAATTTAATGGAGCAGGTCTCCTAGACATGGAATGCCAATACACTAAGTGTATGGGCTGGCCAACATTTTCCCCTGTGGGGTACACCTCAACCTTTTCCATAACAATTATTTAACACCCAGCTAAAACACCCACCCTTGTTAGTATTTTGACAATGGCTGTAACAGCACGGAACACGTTAACCCTGATGATCTACTGGCTTTGGATGATGAGCCGTGGAGGAATGCCTGATTAAAAATAGGCCCGATTTCTAGTAGCGTGTTTCCTAGACTAAGAATGCCCATAAACTTAGTGTATGGGCTGGCAAGCATTTCTCCTGTGGGGTACACCTCAACCTTTTCAGAACAAGTATTTTATGCACAGCCTGGTGATCTAGTGGCGGTGGTAGATGAGCCGTGAAGGAAGGCCTGATTAAAAAGTATGGAAGAAGGAGTGTGATCCAGCTCAACACGGAGGAGGCTACAACTTTACAAAGATATATTGGACAACTTTAAAAATATATACTGTATGTTCTTAAAAAATATATACACAGCAAACACCGAGCACACCAGTAAGGAAGATCAACACGTTTCAACTAAAAAGCCTTACTCATGATTAAAAACTATGCCCAATTTAAAGGAGCGGGTCTCTTAGACATGGAATGCCCATACACTAGGTGTATGGGCAGGCCAACATTTTCCCCTGTGGGGTACACTTCAACCTTTTTCATAACAAGTATTTAACACCCAGCGAAAATACACACACTTGTTAGGAATTCGCCACTGGCTGTAGCAGCACTGAACACGTTAACCCTGGTGATCTAGTGGTGGTGGATGATGAAACGTTGAGGAAGGCTTGAATTAAAATTAGGCCCAATTTAAAGGAGCTGGTCTCCAATACTTGGAATGCAAAAGTATTGGGCTGGCCAACATTTTCCCCTGTGGTGTACACCTCATCCTTTTCAATCACAAGTATTTAACATCCAGCAAAAACATCCACCCTTGCTATGATTTTGATACTGGCTAGCAGCATGGAACACGTTAACCCTGTTGATCTACTTTTTGGAAGTGCATTTGAGCAGCAGGGTGGTTTGCTGTTAAAGGAGAAAAAAGAAATCTCTCTTTAAATCTTCTGCTTCAGCGAGTGTGAGAGAGCTGAGTGTGACCAGTGCGCAAGTGCAAACGGTGGTAAGTGTGACTTGAGATTCAGTGAAGAAGTATTTAGAAAACCTTTAATCAAATACCTGTGTGAATTGGTGTGAGTGGCTGAATTGTGGATTCCTGACTGCCTTTCTACCTGTTCTATTTTTTGGGGGCTTTTAACCTATTTTTTCTCTCTAAAGGATTAATCTCTTATTTTACTATCTGTGTGTTTAAAGGTTAACTATATTGCATTTAAATCTTGGTGTAGCTATATTACAAGGGGTTAATTAAGGGTGGGGGTTCATAATTAAGGGTTTATAAGGGCCAGCTGGTTGGGGCTCAAGTCTTTTTGGAAGTGCATTTGAGCAGCAGGGTGGTTTACTGTTAAAGGAGAAAAAAAAAATCTCTCTTTAAATCTTCTGCTTCAGCGAGTGTGAGCGAGCTGAGTGTGACCGATGCGCAAGTGCGAACGGTGTGCAAGTGCGAACGGTGGTAAGTGTGACTTGATATTCAGTGACTTTGGATTCAGGGAGTTTCCAAGGGAGGAATTACTGAATTGCTGTTATATTTTATTAACACTTTTTTTTATTTTTACTTATCCTTGTTGTCTGGTGAAATCCCCATTAGACATGTGCTCCACTATTGCCAATGCCATCCAGTGTACATCTTGCCACATGTATACAGTCCTTGAACAGCCAGTCGAGGGTGCATACTGCTGTGCGAGATGTGAGCACGTTGTGCATTTGGAAGCCCAAGTTCTGGATCTAAATGTGCAGCTGGCAAAACTGAGATCCATAGACAATATGGAAAGGAGTCTTCTGCTCACTGAGCAGATGCTCAATGGGATAGATGAGAGGGGGGGATGCTAGGGTGGAGCTGCAGGACACTGAAGTAGGAAGCTGGGTGACAGTTAGAAAGCAGGGTAAAGGGAAGAGAGCCAGGGAGGCTAGTCCTGATCTGGCACACCCCAATAAGTTTGCAAAGTTGGCAGATGAGGGGGGTGTCAGTACAGGGGTAGCACTGCTGCAGCCAGGCACGTCCTCTGAAAGCCGGAGGAGTGTCTGCTCCAGTAAGGGGGGAAATAGGAGAGCAGGGCAGGCCAGACAGGTGCTGGTAGTAGGTGACTCAATTATTAGGGGAACAGATAGGGCAATCTGTCACAAAGACAGGGATCGTCGAACAGTGTGCTGCCTACCTGGTGCTCGAGTCCAGACACATCGCTGATCGGGTTGACAGATTACTGGGAGGGGCTGGTGAGGACCCAGCGGTCATGGTGCACATTGGCACAAATGACAAAGTTAGAGGTAGGTGGAAGGTCCTTAAAGACGATTTCAGGGAATTAGGCTGCAAGCTTAAAGCAAGGACCTCCAACGTGGTATTTTCTGAAATACTGCCTGTACCACGTGCCACACCAGAGAGGCAACGGGAGATTAGGGAGGTTAATAATGGGCCGACTTCTCAGTTGGCTACAGGTTCTATGCTAGGGAATGGGGAGTGTGCAGCTGTGCTGGGGGAGAAAATGGCTAGAAGGTTGGAGGAGTCTTTAAACTAGGGACTAGGGGGGAGGGTATTCATTTATAGGAGGGGAAGGCAGTGCAGATAGAGACCTGGGCACAAATAATGAAAATGGGGGTGGGGTTAGAACAATTAATAATTTAAGAAAGAATAGAGGTTCAGAGAGATACATAAAGTGCATGTATTCTAATGCCAGAAGCCTAACCAACAAAATGGAGGAATTAGAATTAATTTTGTTGGAACATAATTATGACATGGTGGGGATATCTGAGACTTGGCTGGATGAGAGCCACGACTGGGCAGTTAATTTTCAGGGCTATAGTCTGATTAGAAATGACCGTAAAAATAAGCGAGGTGGGGGTGTGTGTTTATATGTAAAATCATCCTTAAAACCCATCCTGAGTGATATATGAGAATCTAATGAAGATGTAGAGTCTCTGTGGGTGGAGATTAGGGGAGGGGGGAAAAATAATAAATTACTGATAGGGGTTTGTTATTAGTCTCCTAAAATAATGGAAGCAACAGAGAATATCCTCGTAAAGCGAATAGATGAAGCAGCAACTCAAGGAGAAGTCATTATTATGGGGGACTTCAACTACCCTGATATACATTGGGGAACAGAAACCTGTAGTTCCAGCAAAGGTAATAGGTTTTTGGCAACTATAAGAGACAATTACCTTTCACAACTAGTTCAGGACCCAACAAGAGGGGGGCACTGCTAGACCTAATATTATCCAACAGGCCAGACCGCATATCAAATATAAGGGTTGGGGGTCACTTGGGTAATAGTGATCACAAAATAATAAGCTTTCATGTATCCTTTAATAAGATGTGTAGTCGAGGGGTTACAAGGACACTAAACTTCAGGAAGGCAAATTTCCAACGGATGAGAGATGATCTTGGTGCAATAAACTGGGACGATATCCTGAGACATAAAAATACCAAAGAAAATGGGAGACGTTTATTAGTATCCTGAATAGGACCTGTGCACAGTATATACCCCAGCAGCAGCAGCCTCCACATATACCCCACCAGCAGCAGCCTCTATATACCCCAGCAGCCTCCACAATACCCCCTAGAATATCCGATGCGTTAGAATCAGGCCACCATCTAGTACCTCAATAATTATGAATTAGGGAGCAACCATATTTTATTTCTATATGATGGAGCTGTTTCTTGAATGTAGTGAATTTATCAAGATTCACATCACAAAGTCCATTTTTTAGCCTTTTTTTGGGCCTTTTTGAGTGCTTTTATTTTTTTAATTTATTATTTTTTGTAATAAAGATTTGACTGCATTTTGTCCTTTGTCCTTTTCAACCGGAATGTTTTAGTCTGTTAAAATAATAAACACCTATACTCACCTCCCATGCCTGCACCCGCATTCTCGGAACTCATGTGACATTGTTATGTTGCCTGAGCCATGTGCCAATTCAACACCAACATCATTGTCCCCGCCTTCAGACATATAATTAATCAAAAGGACGTGAGCGACCAGTCGCAGCTCTGACTTCCTCTTGATTACTTATACGTCCAAAGTCGGAGACAGTGACACAGGTGCTGAATGGGCATGTGGCTCAGGTAAAGTAACAACTTCACTTGTGCCCCAGGAACTCGAGTGCCAACACCACTGGAATGGGAGGTGAGAATAGGGGCTTTTATTTTAACGGGGAAAAACATTCAGATTTTAAAGGGGTTGTCCAAGTAATGGATATAATAATAATTTTATTTCTATGGTGCCAACATATTCCGCAGCACTTTACATTTTAGTGGGGACTGGTACAGACAATAAAAGACATTACAGCATAACAATAATCACATAAATCAACAGATACCAAGAGGAATGAGGAATGGATATCTCTTAATATTCATATTTTGCTGTAATTTTTTGTTGACACAAACTGTTCTTTTACAGTACATTACTCATTTGCTGTGTTTGCAATATGTTTGGCAGCAGAACTCATATTATTATCTAAGTTTAGCCACCTCTTCTCTTTGGCTGTTGATGTCATCTTGTCTACTGCTCTTAGTTGAGGCAGTAGTTACACTGACATAACAGAGTTCAGTCTTTGTTCAGTGTTTAGAGCAGTGTTTAGGGGTGTGAACACCCCTCATGCGAGACCAGACGTGTTTGCACTGTATTTTTCAGGGTGCAGCCAAGCCCAATCACGTCTGGTCTCGCATGAGGGGTGTTCACATTGTTATGCATTGAGAGTGTGCTGGCCAGCCCACCTAGTCGAATAGTAAGGGCGTGACTAATAGGTTGTGAACCAGACACTATGCATTAACCTTGTGTGAACGGTACCCTATGTGGGCCTTTATTGTGCAATTGTATACTGGGCAGTCACCCCTCCCTGAATGGGTAAGTGGTGAGTGGCTGTTGCTCTAGTATTTTGCACCTGTGTAGCTAACATCTTGCTTTATGGGCTGGCTGTACCCTGTAGTGCATTTGTTCCAAGACCTGGGCAGGTGAGTTTTGCTGCCTTTTTGCTTGCTGTTTTAATTGGATTTTTGGAGACTTTGAGTCTTTTTTAGTGGCTTTGCTGAATAGTATAATTTATGCATTGAAGTAAAAAAATAGATATATTATCTAAAGACTGGGGACAAGCGAACCTGAACGGTAAAGTTCATGGTCCGAACCAGACACGGAATTTTTAATGTAAGTCTGGTTTCCTGCTTGGGTTCACCAGTCTAATAAAGCTTGTTGAAAGACTGTAGCCATCTCTTTTCTATTTGTGGACAGAAAAATATTTTATACAACTAATGTGTCAATACGAGTAGTGTTTTAAAAAAAATATATATTATCTACAGTCACCTTTTTGTGAGTGGTGCATCTAAAAAAAATTCTAGTATGCAGCTGTGTCTTTCCCATTTGTGGGCCAAAAAGCCTCTGCTTGTACGGTACTAAATAGCCTTTGTGAGTACTGTGTCAAAAAGCCTCTATGTGAACTGTGCCAAAAAGTCTCTGTTTCTACTAATCCAAAATTCCTGTATGTGTACTGTGCCCAAAAGCTTTTGTTTATGTAGCATTGGCATCTCTGCACACTTCCCATCCTCCTCTCCCCCAGCATGGACGCTGACTCACCAACCACCCCAGACCTCGACGTTCACTTCCTTTTCCTGCTGCTACAGATCCCTGGGCACTGCGATTTGAATGGGTACATGCTCCCTGTCTCTTAAAGAGACAGTGAGCGTTTTCCAAAAGTGTCCTCAGTCAATGCTTGGGAGACAATTAATATTTAAAGTAACTTCATCTGTTGGGAGGTGCTTGAGCAACGTGTTAACTCTGCTTGCTTGCATGCTTGCTAGTTCTCAGGACCCCAGTGCTCGTATACCAGTGTGTACCTGCCTGCACCTGCATGCCTGCCAGTAAACCAGCTGTGCCTGCCTGCACCTGCCATGACGGCCTACATACAAGCCATACCTGTACACACCTGCTGTGCCTACCTGTATACCAGCTGTACCTGCTAGCACCTGTCGTGCCAGTCTGTATACCAGCCATACCTATCTGAATCTGCCTTGTCTTCCAGTATACCTGATGGGTCTGCCTGTACCAGCCGAGCCTATCCATTCCTTGCCTTTCCAGCTTCCTGCTCCTTTGCGGGTTAGCTGCCATGTGTCTGAGGTCCATTCCAGAGTAGCAGCTGGTGTCCATCTGGAGCCAAGTCTAATCCTCATCTGCAAGGGTTCTCCAAAGAGTCAGGTGTTTGCCTAGTTACACCCCTCCAGGCTCTCCTCAGTCCATAGCACCTTAAGGGTATGCCACACTGAACAATATCGCTAACGGGATCGCTAAAAAACGTCACTATTTAGCGATCCCGTTAGCGATGTTGTTCAGTGCGGCATCTGCCAGCGACGAGCTTCCTGCTGTGATCTCGCTCGTCCTGGAATCGTTCCGGACCCTATTTTCTCGTCGGCGCTCCCGCTGGGTAAGTATATGTCGCTAGTGTGGCACCTTTTCTTAGCGATTTAGCGGTACTTTTGTACCGCTAAAGTCGTTAAGAAGATCGCTAACGGCGATAGCGTCGTTAACTATATCGCTAAATGTGGCCGCACTTAGCGATATAGAAACAATCCCGCTAGCGATCGCATTAGTATGCGTCGTTATCGTGATCGCTAGCGGGATTGTTTAGTGTGGCAGTACCTTCAGTTCCATTACCTCCAACGTTACAGTTTATACTTTACCAATAAGCCTCTGGGAGTATGGTGCCAAAAAGTCTTTGTTTCTATTCTAGCAAAAAGCCTCTAGGAGTACTGTGCCAAAGCCTCTATTTGTACTGTAAGAAAAAACATCTGTACTGCACCAAAAAAGGACCATATCAGATGGTGGTGCTGGATTTTGCAACATGCTGAGTCAGGTTTTCCACATTTCTGCAAAGCTAATCATCCCTTCTGAGGTGCTGCCAGTGCCCCAGCTGCATTGGCGACTTTGTCATCCTCTGCCTTGTGCTTCCACTGAGTCCCCGCTATCAGGTGGGGACGCCATCGGTAGTGCATCTAAGAGTATGCGATTGTATTCCCACATTTTCCAATCTCGATCTATCCAGCAGAGTGGCCACCCAGTAATCAGCACTTGTTATAATCCGGTCAACTCGGCGTTCATTGCACAGTAACAGTAGCATGTATTCCCTCAAGTATGCAAAGCTGCCCAGATGCAACAACTAGCTGTTCTCGGTGGAACGCATATCATTTTGGTTCTGTGTATCGTCTGTATCCTCTGTATCCCCACAATCATGCTCCAATGATGCCCATGAGCTGGTTTGACTAGTTTGAGTGCCACTCTGCTGTGAACATGGTTGTTCCTCATCCTTCTACTCATCCTTCAAAACTGTCCCCTGACTGGACATTTGTTTACCTGGCAGCTTTTGGTACAGGAACCCATCCTCCAAGACATATGTTGATGCCTAGCCAGATAATGGTGTGAATGGTCCATGTTCCTCCTCATCTCCCTCTTCCTCCAGCCACCACCTCATCCATCATCGCCCGAAGCTTTTGTTTTTTTTAGGAGGCATAGAAGTGGTATAGTAATGGTGATGATGGCGTAATCCGTGCTGACTATGTTCGTGGAGTACTCAAAGTAGCAGAACACAGCACACACACCCCACATGGAGGCTCAATCGTTGGTCTTGAAGTGGTGTTGTTGCACAGAGCACAGAATTTGAGTCGAGGGTCATTTGCATATAGCATCCGATTCTCGCATATGTGAGCGAACTCTAAAGGAGGTAAGATTTTTTTTGTTGTTGCTTTTTGGTTTTTTACTTTATTTTTTTAGTCCTTGAACCTCATCTTCACTTGACTTTACTTCATCCAGCAGAGAGAACAGGCCAGGCAGCCTGGTATTGTTCTTCTAAAGCCATACTGCCTGACATGTTCTCAAAGACACTCTCAGGTTGGCGCCGTTATACTGATTAAAATTATACCATGGTTGATGAAATCCATCTAGTGGTTGTTTAATCTTTATTTGTAATTTTCAGTATACTGTATACCTTATCTTTTTATTTATTTTTTTCAAAACAATAACATTCCTCATGCAGGCGCTGGCAGTGGCGCCTGCTCTGTAGTACGAGCGGATCTATAATTTCCATATACTCTTTTTATTTCGAGACAGATTTTTTTTTTTCTGAAGAAATTTATTTCTCAAAATTGCACTGGCAGCGCCTGCGCTGTAGCATAAATTGGAACTAGATAGATGCTATTGCACAGGCACCACCGGAGCCATTTTGCTAGATCAAAAAAAAATTGTTTCCACCAAGATGGCACCGGCCAGTGCCTGCATAGTAACATCTATCGGAGATCCAATAGGTCCCTCAGCATGTCTTAAATAACCTGGTAGCTTCAATGCCCAGTCAGTGTGGTGCAAGATCCCTCAGGATGTCTTAAATAACCTAGTGCAGCGGTTCTCAACCTGTGGGTCGCGACCCCCGCGGGGGTCGAACGACCAAAACACAGGGGTCGCTTAAAGGAGCCGGCGGCTGCAGCACTGTAGTGACAGCTGCAGCCGCTGGCTTCATTAGACATCCATACTTACCCTCCTCGCTCCGTCGCTGCAGGTCCCTGCATCCCTGTCGGCGGCGTCAGCTTCCTCCTGTGCGCAGCGGTGACGTAATACCGCTCATTAAGGTAATGAATATGGACGTGACGCCACTCCCATAGGCGTGGCGTCCATATTCATGTCCTTAATGAGCAGTATTACGTCACCGCTGCGCACAGGAGGAAGCTGACGCCGCCGACAGGGATGCAGGGACCTGCAGCGATGGAGCGAGGAGGGTAAGTATGATGGGGGGAGGACGGGGGAGCAGAGCCATGTATACAGGATGGGAGGGGGGAGCGGAGCCATATATACAGGATGGGAGGATGGGAGCGGAGCCATGTATACAGGATGGGAGGATGGGAGCGGAGCCATATATACAGGATGGGAGGATGGGAGCGGAGCCATATATACAGGATGAGAGGATGGGAGCGGAGCCATATATACAGGATGGGAGGGGGGAACGGAGCCATGTATATAGGATGGGAGGGTGGGGGCGGAGCCATGTATACAGGATGGGAGGGGGGAGCGGAGCCATATATACAGGATGGGAGGATGGGAGCGGAGCCATGTATACAGGATGGAGGGGGAGCAGAGCCATATATACAGGATGGGAGGATGGGAGCGGAGCCATATACAGCATATTTCCGATTGCTTTAGCCCAGTGGCGTAGCAGGGGCGTAGCGTGGGCGGGCGAAGGGCGTAGCGGGCGGGGGCGGTCCGCCCCAGGCAGCACGTGTGTGGGGCGGCGTGGCAGCAGTAGCAATTAGAGTTGAGCGATACTTTCCGATATCCAAAAGTATCGGAATCGGAATGGTATCGCCGATACCCAAAAAATATCGGCGATACCCGATACCGATACCGGAAGTCCAATGTAAGTCTATGGGAACAAAATATCGAAATTAAAAAAAACCCATTCTTGCCTTGTAGGTTAATTGTACATGAAGGAAAACAACAAAGAGTAATGTAGAATGTATTGGGGGAGGTTGAGGAGACATTAAAGGCTTAGATGTTTAACCCAATCCAATGGAATAGCATTAATTTTTTTTTTTTAGGAAATACGTTCGGATTGACGAAGAAATTGACAATGTTGTTAACCTTTTTTCTATTTTGGCAAATATGTATGTTTCACAACTTCCATGCTCTTCACCTTTTTAACTTTTGCCACACTTTCTCCTTCAAAATCTTCAGCAGCATCATCTTTGTCATCAAATTATTCTTCATCTTCACCTTCTTTATCTTCTTCTAAAACTTCTTGCTTTTCATCTTTTTGTTAACATTACTCATATTGTTCTTTTTAAACTATTATTCTTCTTCATATTATAGTCCTTCATCTTCTTCATCATATTCTTATTTGTGACATAGATTCCTGTACTTGTAATCTGTAAAAGTATGATTTTTTCATCGTTCCGTTCTTGCTGCCACAAAAGATTTAAATTACAACAGTATTTGTCCGTGTTCAGTTTAGCCTGCAGCATCAGGCATTTACCAGGGGCACCACGAGGAGGAACGGACTCACCCCCATACACTGCTTAGTCTTCTTCTGCTTATAATTTAGAGCATATATTTTGTTCTTCATTTTGGTCTTATACTTCATGTTCTTCTGCTTTTAGATCTTCTGCTTATTGTTCTTGTGTCTCTTGTTCTGTATCTTGTATTTGTAGCACAACCTTGTACCAGCTGATGTTACTGGGACACGGTTACTAAGCAGGAGGTACCTGTGCTCCAAAGCACTACCAAGGACCAGCAGACGTTGCTGGAACTCAGATACCGAGATGGAGGCACCTAGGCCAAAGGCACTGCGGAGAACCAGTTGACGGCACTGGAACCCCGACGGATAGCAGAAGGTACAAGAGCCAATGCAAGTAACGAGGACCAGCTGACTGTGCTGGAACCCGTAGGGGCAGCAGAAGGAAAAGAGCCAATGGCATAACCGAGGACCAGCTGACGTTACTGGGACACAGTTACTAAGCAGGAGGTACCTGTGCTCCAAAGCACTACCAAGGACAAGCAGACATTGCAGGAACTCGGATACCGAGATGGAGGCACCTAGGCCAAAGGCACTGCGGAGAACCAGTTGACGGCACTGGAACCCCGACGGGTAGCAGAAGGTACAAGAGCCAATGCAAGTAACGAGGACCAGCTGACTGTGCTGGAACCCGGAGGGGCAGCAGAAGGAAAAGAGCCAATGGCACAACCGAGGACCAGCTGACGTTACTGGGACACGGTTACTAAGCAGGAGGTACCTGTGCTCCAAAGCACTACCAAGTACAAGCAGACATTGCAGGAACTCGGATACCGAGATGGAGGCACCTAGGCCAAAGGCACTGTGGAGAACCAGCTGACGGTACTGGAACTCGGACGGGTACCATAAGGCACCCATGAAAATGTAAGTTGACAGGCCGCAAGCCGTCTGCAGTTACCAAATCACACAGTCCTACAGTGGGTGCTTGTCCTATTTTCACAACAGAAAGAGCCTTTATTTACATATCCCACAGCACACATAGGAATCACCTAAACTGCAGGCACCATAGAGTCGGATAACCGGAATGCAACATGACAGGACAACTTATTGGAGGCTAATTTACGTTGACACTGCCAGGAAATAGCTGTGGTGCTGTAACCAGGGTGGGCATGAGTCAGTACCCGTGCCAATTACTTCCGAGCAACAACTGGCGGTGTTGGAGCCCAGGGATGAGAGGAGGACAGGGTGGAGGCAGCATGACTTTTTGTCGTACACACAGCAGGGGAACAGCTGCCATTACTCAACCCCAGTAACACAGGAGCAAGTGTTGACTGTGCTAACAGCACTTACAGGCAACAACTAGCGGTGTTGGAGCCCAGGGTCCAATGCATCGACTTCAATTGCTTCCACCTCCTCTCAGGAACACAGCACTGTTGATAACCATCTGTCTCTTCACCGCCTGCCAAATTGCCCAGTCAGTCAGAGAGTTCTGTACAGGAGCCAGCTGAGTCTCTGCTTCTGTTCTCAGAATCTGTTGGTTTGCAAACAGGGGCAAAGCCAAGCAGCATTCTGGAATGTGAAGAAGAGGGAGTATGCAGTGATGCGCAACAGCTGTGTCTCTCTGAATCTGAAGAGGCGGGTGAGACAGTGCCGATGGTCAGCACACCGCAGAACGCATCTGATGATGATGAGACTCAGGTGCCAGTTTCTGTTGAGCATGGTGGTGGCCAGACCACCCAACAGCAGCAGGTGTTGGAAGAGGTTAGTGGAGATGATGAGGTCCAAGACCCAACATGGCGTGAGGAACAGGAAGGTGGTGGTAGCAGCTCTGAGGAAGCGATTGCCCCAACGGTACAAACAGGAGGGAGAGTTAGGCGGCATACTCTGTTGCCTGTAGCCTCCATTTTGGCACCTGTTCGGATTTCTCTTACAAAAGTCTAAACGGACGCTCCCAGGACTTGCACTGCGTGGTCCTTTTTTCACACACTTGCAGATGATATTTGCTATGTCAAATGCAAGCTGTGTAATCAAAAAGTAAAAAGAGGTAAAGTGTCGGTAACCTCAATACCACAAATATGTGTAAACATGTGCGGACAAAACACGTAGTTGAGTTACAAAGACACACTGAAGATGTACAGTCTATAGAGAATCACTGCACAAGTTTAACTGCATATGTCATGGTTAAATTTGAAATTTTTATTGCACACTTGATGTGAAAAAAGAAAATAGCTATGAGACTACTGACTGACGTTTTGGGCAACGCAGTGGCCTTTATCAAATAGTCGCTGGAAGAGATAGAAAAATTTACAGTCAATGACAATGTATAATATATACAATATATACATAGGGTGAAGAATATATATACATAGGAATTAGGCAACATGTTAAACATTTGGGTGATACTGTAGAACACGGAGAATTATCCCTCTAGGGTATGCGGGTGGATAATGTAGTTTTTTGTTGATTTTTGGGAGTGTGTAGAAAACAGGGGTGATGGGGTATTGAATATTAAGGAATGTCATAGTCTTACAGTCTATGGTGATCAATTAAAGATGTTTTGTCAGGATACGATCAATTTTTTGACAGATGTAAAATGTAGGGTCACAATTGAGTTGTCTGTAGGTTAGGTTAACTGACAGTTGTCTATGAATTTCGGCAATAGATTGGGTCTTATTCATAATAACGATAGCCCCCCCTTATCTGCTGGTTTAATAATAATGTTGGGGTTATCTTTCAGAGATTTTATGGCTTGTTTATCTGTGGGTGTCAGGTTGTGGCGTATCGGGTGTAGGCCCAATCTCGGCAAACCATCCACGAGCACAGGCTCTGAATGCTGGCATTGCAAAACTCCTGTCCCTTGAAATGCTGTCATTCAGGCTGGTGGAGACTGACAGTTTACGGAACTTAATGGCATTGGCAGTCCCACAATACAATGTGCCAAGCTGATTTTATTTCAGCAGGCAAGCCGTCCCTGGTCTGCAAAAGCATGTTGTTGAGGTTAAAATTAAACATGCGCTACTAAACTCCGTCAGTAGCAATGTCCACCTGACCACCGCTGCGTGGACCAGTACCCATGGCCAGGGACGATACCTTTCCCTTACTGCCCATTGGGTCAATGTTGTGGAGCCGGGTACAGATCTTGCGAGTGGCGCTGTACGTGTTCAGGCAACTACAAGGATTGCGGGAATCAAGTCTGTACACATTGACTCCTCCTTCTCCAGTTCCTCAGAAACATCGTTGCAGGAGCCGTCACGGTCTACCTCCACATGGACCCGTGAACGCTTAATAAGAATCTTTAGTTATATAGCGCCAACAGATTACGCAGCGCTTTACAGTTTAACAGTTTCAGAACACAAGTCATAAGTAACAACGTTACCAATACAATAATGAAAGCAATATAATCCGCACATGCTCGTGAGAGCTTACAATTTACAAATATGTGGGGGAGATACAAAGTACAGGTGTTTATATACAATGGTGTATTTAGAATGATGGCCCAGCCATTTTGAGGGAGTGAGGGATGGATGGAGATAGTGAATGGGCTACACACACACACAGTTACACATAGAATGACTTTGATTAGTGAATGTGATAGGCCGCTCTGAACAAATGTGTTTTGAGTGTGGAAGTAGGGCTGTTAATGGGGATGTTGAAGTCTCCAAGGATAAGGGTTGGTACTTCTGAGGACATGAAAGTGCGGCAGCCAGGCAGAGAAGTGGTCAAGGAACTGTGTGGGCGAGCCTGGGGTCCGATATATTACCGCTACTCTGAGGGAGAGGGGACGAAAGAGCCTGATGGTGTGGACCTAATAATTTGCAAAATCTTAATATAAAATTTACATGTTACATATTTACATCTAGTATAAAACATTTAACCATTAAGCCTACTTACAGAACAAGGAAGTGTAAAAAAACTTGTGCTTAAAAAAAAAAGTGCAAATAAAATGTGAGAAGGGCAGTGTAACAAATAATTTAGGAAAAAGATAAACTAACATCAAGTGCTGTGTGCTGTGTAAGAGCCAGACACATTAACATGAAATCAGTCTGGAATAGCGGTGATTTTCTCCCCATAACCCGATTAACATTCTGGGGAGAGGGGTGTAGAGTCAACGATCAGCAACTAGCTACGGTAGATCAAATACCTGAAAAAAAAAAAAAAGTTATTTAACATTCATAAGATACATTTTATTTTATAAAAAAAAAAAAAAAATATTTAACATTCATAAGATACATTGTATTTAAAAAAAAAAAAAAGAAATTTATTTAACATTCCTAAGATAATTTTTTTTAAAACATAAAAACTATAATACACAGCAGGATCTTTAGTAAAAACCAGACTTAAGGTACTGCCACACTACACAATCCCGCTAGCGATCTCGTTAGCGTCGCATACTAATGAGATCGCTAGCGGGATTATTTCTATATCGCTAGTAGCTACCTAATTTAGCGATATTGTTAAGGACGCTATCGCGGTTAGCGATCTCCTTAACGACTTTAGCGGTACAAAAGTACCGCTAAATCGCTAAAAAAGGTGCCACACTCAGCGATTAGATACTTACCAGCGGGACGCCAGCGATGAAAATAGGGTCCGGAACGATCAGGACGACGGACGAGATACAGCAGGGGCCACGTCGCTGGTAGATGCCGCACACAACAACATCGCTAACGGGATCGCTAAATAGTGACGTTTTTTAGCGATCCCGTTAGCGATGTTGTTTAGTGTGGCATACCCTTTACCACTGTAACCTCTTAATCCTTGCAAGCTTCAACACAACGTTGACAAGGTACACAGCAGGGGTGGTCGGTCTCCTAGACAACGAGCAAACTCCTTCATGTTGAGAGAGGCCACCATCTCCTTAGCTTTCTGGTACTTTTCTGTGGGAATGAGCTTGTCTCCAACCAGCCAGGAATATCCATTGAATGGCACACCATGGTTTGGTATTAGCACCCAGTACCAAAAGTGAAGCCAACCACAGTTCCCATTTCTCATGAACTTTATTTGATATACTGGCTGGCCAAACATTAGTTTCTCACAAAGGAGCTGAAGACCCTGAGTGGTAGTAGGTGCAAGTCTCTCCAGCATGACCTGTTTGTAGATATTTGCCGTCTACACCTAAAGAACATCTCTAGAATCCGCCCTTTTCTCACCATGGAAACAACAAAAACCCTCACTGTAGCATTGATCCACTCCCACCTGGACTACTGCAATGCTCTATTACTTGGCCTCCCCATTACTCGACTATCCCCTCTCCAGTCCATCCTTAATGCAGCAGCCAGGGTCATCCATCTGGCTAATCGGTACTCGGACGCGTCCGCTCTTCGCCAGTCCTTACACTGGCTGCCCATTCATTATAGGATCCAATTCAAAGTACTGGTTCTCACCCACAAAGCTCTCCACAGTGCAGCACCCCCCTACATCTCCTCCCTCATTTCTATCTATCGGCCTAACCGACTGCTGCGCTCTGCAAATGACTTTCGACTAACCTCTGCAGTAATCCGTACCTCCCACTCCCGACTCCAAGACTTCTCCCGCGCTGCGCAAATCCTCTGGAATGCTCTACCACAAGAAATTAGGACTATCCACAATTTGCCTGGTTTCAGGCGCTCCCTCAAAACACATTTGTTCAGAGTGGCCTATCACATTCAATAACCAAAGTCGTTCTATGTTTAAGTGTGTATGTGGAGCCCATTCACTATCTCCATCCATGCCTCACTCCCTCAAGATGGCTGGACCATCATTGGAAATGCACCATTATATATACACACCTGTACTTTGTATCTCCCCACCTCATTGTAGATTGTAAGCTCTCACGAGCAGGGTCGGCTTATTTTGCTTTAATTATTGTATTGTTAACGTTGTTACCTATGACTTGTGTTTTGAAACTGTTAAAGTGTAAAGCGCTGCGGAATATGTTGGCGCTATATAAATAAAGATTATTATTATTATATTATATCAAAGGGAGAAGAGGATTGGGCCTTGACAAGGTGCCCGATTGCATCTTAAGTCTTATTGAATGTTGGAGCCAGTCCACCGTATAAAAGCAGTCATAGAGTGTCCGGGTACCTGCTTGGATTTCGATCAAAATGAAGACTACTTTGATGTACATGTACACCAATTCGAGAAAAAATGACAAGGATGAGGCAGTAAGACACGCTCAGCAGAGTACAAGCAGCATTGCTTGAAGAAGTAACTTGAGCGTGATCAAAATTGAATAAATTAAAATCTCAGACTACAGTGAACACAACTCTTAGCTGTGAAAGGGCTTTTTGTGTCCTTCTACAGTGCTTTCAACCAATGTATTGGATACGGATGGAAGCACGTCACACTATAATTTCAATTGAATGGAGCAGCAAGAATTACACTAAAGAAAAAAAAAAAAAAAGAGTGTGACAGTGACATGTGCAGATGCCTACATACAGCGTTGTATGCCGAGCAAACTGCAGTGCGTCACCTGCACTCACACACACACCTTGCAGAGCTGTGAAAAAAACACTGCAAGGCAAAAGGAAGATGTACACAGCGGTTGGTAAAGTAGCCTGCCTAAAGCACAGTACACAAAATCGCAATCTCTAACTGTCCCTCAGAGTCAGCAGAGCAGCGTTCTGTCCCAAACTGAATTAACAGCACAGTGACGCTAAAATGGCGGCTTTATCCGGCAACAATACCTTCCTTGTGTCACGGTTAGGGTAGCGTGTGTCTATTATATGAGTGTCTGTAAAATGTAACGTTACGCAGACTTATTCTGCCCTTGGGACGCAAAAAATAAGACAGCAGTAATCATTTACTGTATAAAACTCCACCTATGCGCAACAAAACAAGCACGTTCCCTCTTACGGTTCCTGCGCTGACATGTGAGTAGGGAGTTTGGAGACGTTCCTGAATTTATCCCAGGTATCCAAGCATATCAGGCCGATAGGAGAGCATTAAAACCACCCACGGTGGTGACTTAAATATGGTGAATCGAACCAGTGAAGAACTGTAGGTCGATGCGAATGAATGTGCGATCACATGACACACGTTTATAATAACCCTTGCTAGACACGAGTAACTTTGTAGACATTTGGACACACCTGAACCCAGATGGCAGTGAATATTCATTCTATTCGGCGCCACATGACTCTTGGTCCAGAATAGATTATATATTGCTAGCACAGGAGCTATTAAGGGGAGTGGAAGAGGCAGATGTGCACAACGTAGCTATATATGACCACGCGCCCGTATCAGTGACCCTGCCAGATATGGTGCAGATGGAGCCAAACAAAACTTGGCGCTTCCCGACCTATTTGTTAATGGATGAGAAGTTTCGACATCACGTGAAGCAATGGTGTTTTTAATATATAAGGGATAATGGAGATACTAGGGATAGGCCGGAACTTTTATGGGCAGCAGGGAAGGGAGTAATGCGCGGGAAACTAATAGGTTATCAGACAACGCTAAAAGAGAAGATTGCGACAAACTACTCGCAGACTAGCAGGATATTACGCGATAGGTACACGGCAAACAAGACAAGTTCATCAACACAGGTTAAAAATAGATGTAAGCAGGCTAAGGCTGACTTACACGTATGGGTATATCGACGAGAGACAAGCAGTAATAACAATTATAGAGCCGATGTATATCGTTATGGTAGCAAATGAGGGAGACTATTAGCACGACTAGCGAAAGCAAATCACCATTCGTCATCAACATATTACAGCGTTAACGAATAAACATGGGATCATGAACACAGACCCTCGAACCATAAACACCATTCTACAAGAATACTACTCAGACTTATATAAGGTGGAACATACGGATAGTGCGGAGGGTAACACCTTTGTAGATGGAATACGGTTACCATCCATCACAAACTATCAGCTTCTCCTTTTAAAAAAACAAATTGAGGTGACGGAAGTGACAGCGGCGATAAGTTACTTTAAATACGGGAAAGCTCCAGGACCTGACGGGTTTACAGCCAAATTATTCAAATTATTGAGTGAGGATATCCCGTCCACATTGGTACGCACCTTCAATCATATATTGGAGACAGGAGGGTTGCCCAGCCATTCAAACATGTCACACATGAAGTTGCTACTAAAACCAAACAAACCTTCACATCTGCCTGGATCCTATCGTACATTCTCACTCATTGACCATTATATCAATATTTTGTCCAGGATCATGGCAGATCTTTTGAGTAGCATTGTTCCTACGCTGATAGGGTGATCACAAGTGGCCTTTGTTAGCTACTTTGTTGGCTACTATCAGTCTCACTATGCATAACACATGTGTGCAGTGGGCAGTATTACCTTTGCCTTCGGTGGAGTAGGAAAACACCTCTCCTATCGAAGTGTTAGTTGGGGAGATGGAAGATTTGACACCGGGACCTAAATTGTAATACTTAAATGTGACAGGTGACAAATTTGTTAAGGCGCAACTCCGCGGCCCCTACGTTGAGTCTAGCCCGTGAAAATTTACTGGTTGTCAATGGGAAACCCCAACACCCCGGGGCAGCTACAGTATTTAAACAATTAGAGCTGAACCAAGATTTGCTGTATCAGGTTTATAAAATACATGTTGAAATTTTTTAGCAATTGCTGCTACCGCAGTCATATCGGAGGTTGGTAATGGACTTAGCGCATGCGCATGTACTAGGGTGACATTTGTGCCAAAAGAAAACCCTACACAGAATTATACAACGGTTTTACTGGCTGGGGGTCTATCAAGAAGTTAAACGGTATTGTAACTCTTGTCGCATGCGCCAGGTACACAGTCCTCAGCCTCATTTAGTGAGTCCCTTGGTGCCATTAAAAATTTTAGAGGTCCAGTTTGAGAGAATACCCATGGATCTGGTGGAGCCGGTTAATAAATCAGCAAGGGGTCATAATCACGGGCAATAAAAGGGGCACTGTGTGGGTCACCAGTTTTGAGCACACCCGAGTTCAAAAGAGAATTCATTGTCCAGACTGATGCGTCAGAGGTAGGTCTGGGTGCCGTGTTGTCTCAGGACTGGAGCTTAACGGGGAGGAGCATCCCATTAGTTTCCTGAGTCGAAAACTTACTCCATCAAAAAACAGAGACAGCATTGTAGAGAGAGAGTGCCTGGCGATAAAGTGGGCACTGGAGTCGTTGCGCTACTATTTGTTGGGGATAACATTTTGTTTTGTAAATGATCATTCCCCTGTGACTGGCAGTGTTGTAGCCCAGGGAGTAGAGTTCAGGTGGTAGAAAGATGAACATAACAGGAGACTTGGAAAACGTTGGCAAACAGTTATTTAATCTGAAAACGACAGGCAAATTCAGGTGAGATCCATGCCTTGTTCATTTTCAGAAAAATAAGCCGGTCTACATTGTCTGAGGATAGTCGCATGCGACGGTCTGTTAGTACACCACCTGCAGCACTAAAGACGCGCTCAGATAATACACTGGCAGCAGGGCAAGCCAGCACCTCCAAGGCATAACACACATCAAATACAAATATAACAGTAATAATAATATTATTAATAAAAAATGAAATTGCACACACAGTACACAGACACAGCTCATATGTGTGTATGAGAGAGTGTTTCTGTGTGTAGTTCATGCCTCTAGCCTAGAAGATCAGTCTTGCTAAAATCTTTAACACTGACCCCTGTTCTGTTCTTAAAATGGTGGATGCTGAACTGCTTCTCAGCCCCCTCATACACAATCATTATGTGGCACTGCTGGGCTCAGTCAGAGGCATCAGATTGAACTAGGCTGTCCTGAGTCATTCTCAATAGAACATTTTGTTCAGCAGTTCATCTAGTTCATTTAGTTCAGAGGTCACATGATGCATTTCCTATCAGCTCCTCACAGGATAGGGTGGAGAAAAACTGAACTAAATGAACTAAATGAACTAATCTTTTGAACTAATCTTTTCAGTGAACTAGTTCATGGTGAACTAATCACCAAAATTAACTAGATTTCCCATCACTATGGTGTACACCTTGGTGGCGCTGTCACAAAACTTCGCCACATTTGTAACATACAGCTCTTGCCCTGTGCAGAGGCGCTGCTTGTGCTCCCTCTTGTTGCAGAGGTGTCTACAATGCCTCGACGCACAGAGCTGCTTTGTAAAGCAGTAGCAGCAGCAGCGCTCTCGGCTGGAATGGAGAACATTATGGATTTCAACAGTGTGTCTTGGTCCTCCAGCATTTTACGGTCCCGGTTCAACGGTGTGATGAGGCTTTGTAAGTTGTCCCGGTAACGAGGGTCTAGGAGGGTGTACACCCAATAATCTGACGTGGTGAGAATGTGGCCGATGCGGCGGTCGTTTCTCAGGCAGTGCAGCATGAAATCAACCATGTGCTGCAGACTCACAACTGGCCAACAAACGCTGTCCTCTGGAAGGGCGTCACACTAATAGATTTTTGTAAATTTAAAATAGAATAAAGCAGCAGCAATTTTTGAAAAATTACAAGGATGAGCCAGTGACAGACACTCAGCAGAGTACACGCTGCGGTGGTTGAAGTAAGTGGAGCGGGATCTACACTCCTACAAAAAAATTAAACCTCAGACTAGAGTGAACACTGAAACACAACTGTTCACTTGCTGTGAAAGGCCTTTTTGTGGACTTCTATTATGTTTGCAAGCAATGTATTGTATTTTGATGGAAGAGTGTCACACTAATAGATTTTTGTAAATTTTAAATAGAAGAAAGCAGCAGCAATTTTTGAAAAATTACAAGGATGAGCCAGTGACAGACGCTCAGCAGAGTACACGCGCATTAGTTGAAGTAACTGGATCGTGATCTGCACTCAAAAAAATTACTAGACTGCAGTGAACACTGAAACACAACTGTTCACTTGCTGTGAAAGGCCTTTTTGTGGACTTCTATTATGTTTGCAAGCAATGTATTGTATTTTGATGGAAGAGCGTCACACTAATAGATTTTTGTAAATTTTAAATAGAAGAAAGCAGCAGCAATTTTTGAAAAATTACAAGGATGAGCCAGTGACAGACCTCAGCAGAGTACACGCTGCGGTGGTTGAAGTAAGTGGAGCGGATCTACACTCCTACAAAAAAATTAAACCTCAGACTAGAGTGAACACTGAAACACAACTGTTCACTTGCTGTGAAAGGCCTTTTCGTGGACTTCTATTATGTTTGCAAGCAATGTATTGTATTTTGATGGAAGAGCGTCACACTAATAGATTTTTGTAAATTTTAAATAGAAGAAAGCAGCAGCAATTTTTGAAAAATTACAAGGATGAGCCAGTGACAGACGCTCAGCAGAGTACACGCAGTATTAGTTGAAGTAACTGGAGCGGGGATCTGCACTCAAAAAAAAAAAAAAATCACAGACTGCAGTGAACACTGAAACACAACTGTTCACTTGCTGTGAAAGGCTCCTTTGTGGACTTCTATAGTGTTTGCAACCAAGGTATTGTATATGGATGGAAGCACGTCACACTATTATTTCAATTGCATGGAGCAGCAAGAATTACATGAAGAAAAAAAAAGAGTCTGTCAGTGACACGTGCAGATGCCTACAGACAGCGTTGCATAAGAGCAAACTGCAGCGTCACCTGCACTCACACACACTTGCAGAGCTGTTAAAACAACACTGCAGGCAAAGGAAGCTTTACACAAGCCGGTGGTAAACTAGCCTGCCTAAAGCACAGTACACTAAATCGCAAACTCTAACTGTCCCTCAGAGTCAGCAGAGCAGCGTTCTTTCCCTAACTGAGTTCACAGCACAGTGACGCTAAAATGGCGGCGGCGCCTTTTATAGTGCATTCTGACATCATTTCAGCATCCAATCACAGCCATGCCATTAGTTAACATGACCGCAGCAGTACAGGATGTGCCCACACTTCTTAGGATTCCTCATTGGCTGACTAAAATCACATTGCCTCTCAAAGAATTATGGGAACTTCCGATTCCGGTATACGATACATGGAAAATATCGGAACTAAGTATCGGAATTCCGATACAGCGAATATCGACCGATACCCGATACTTGCGGTATCGGAATGCTCAACACTAGCAGCAATTCATCCTCCCACGGAGTCACAGTGCAGCGGCCCGGGACCCTCCGAAGCTGAGCGTGTTCGGTGAGTCCACTGTGCGGGGAGAGGGAGGACCCGGCCAGAGCAGGCAGCGCAATACTTACCTCTCCCCGTGCCTCCATAGCTCCGGGCTCCAGGGGGCGCCTGCAGGGCGCCCGCGCTTCCTGTCACAGCAGCGCCGCTGGATGACGTCATCATTCAGCGGCCGGCTGTGGCAGAGTGCGCGGGCGCCGGACAGGTGAGATGTGAGGTGTATGTGTCTGTGTGTATCAGTGTGTGTGTGTGTGTCTGCCTGCGTGTGTGTATGTGAGAGAGTGCTGCGGTGCTGTCTGTGTGTGGTGCTGTATGTGTGATGGTGATGGGGGAGGCAGTGATGGTGGTGAGGAGGCAACGATGATGATGGGAGCTAATGATGATGGGCAGGCAAAGATGATGATGATGGGGAGGCGATGATGATGGGCAGGCAATGATGATGATGATGATGGGGAGGCGATGATGATGGGGAGCCAATGATGATGAGCAGGCAATGATCATGATGATGGGGAGCCAATGATGATGGGCAGGCAATGATGATGATGATGGGGAGCCAATGATGATGGGCAGGCAATGATGATGATGATGGGGAGCCAATGATGATGGGAAGGCAATGATGATGATGGGGAGCCAATGATGATGGGCAGGCAATGATGATGATGGGGAGGCGATGATGATGGGGAGCCAATGATGATGGGCAGGCAATCATGATGATGGGGAGCCAATGATGATGGGCAGACAATGATGATGATGATGGGGAGGCAATGATAATGATGATGGGGAGGCAATGATGATGATAATGGGGAGTCTTTCCACAGTGCCCTTTCCTTAGCCGTAACAGTGCAGAACGCAGCACAGTGCAGAGGAGAGCTCCATATTTTGTATGGAGCATTATGTGGGGACCAGTATTCTTTATGGAGCATTATATTTGGCCCATAATACTGTATGGAGGACTATGTGGTGCCCATAATATTGTATGGAGGACTGTAATTATTTTTTGGTTTGGGGGTCACCGCAACATGAGGAACTGTATTGCGGGGTCACGGCATTAGAAAGGTTGAGAACCACTGACCTAGTGGCTTCAATGTAGTGTGGTGCAGTACTTAAAGCAAGAGGTTATTCTACAAAATACTAAGTTATGGCATTGTAAACAATGAATTACCGTATATACACATGTATAAGCCGACCCGTGTATAAGCCGACCCCCCTAATTTTGCCACAAAAAACTGGGAAAACTTATTGACTCACGTATAAGCCTAGGGTGAAAAATGATTATGCCCCCATATGATGCTCCACAGATTATGCCCCATATGCTCCACAGATTATGCCCAATATGCTCCACAGATTATGCCCCCATATGCTCCAGATTATGCCCCCATATATTCCACAGATCATGCCCCTGTATGATCCACAGATTATGCCCCCATATGCTCCAGATTATGCCCCATATGTTCCACAGATTATGCCCCCATATGCTCCATATTATGCCCCATATGCTCCATATTATACCCCCATATGTTCCACGGATTATGCCTCCATGTGCTCCATATTATGCCCCCATATGCTCCAGAATATGCCCCATATGTTCCACAGCTTATGCCCCCATATGCTCCATATTATGCCCCCATATGCTCCATATTATGCCCCATATGCTCCATATTATGCCCCCATATGCTCCAGATTATGCCTCATATGTTCCACAGCTTATGCCCCATATGCTCCATATTTTGCCCCATATGCTCCAGATTATGCCCCCATATGTTCCACAGCTTATGCCCCCATATGCTCCATATTATGCCCCCATATGCTCCAGATTATGCCCATATGTTCCACAGCTTTTGCCCCCATATGCTCCATATTATGCCCCCATATGCTCCAGATTATGCCCACATATGCTCCATATTATGCCCCCATATGCTCCAGATTATGCCCCATATGTTCCACAGCTTTTGCCCCCATATGTCCATATTATGCCCATATGCTGCACAATTATGCCCCATAGTATAGGCCTCATATGCTGCAAAAAAAAATGACATACTCACCTCTCGTCGCTGGGGGCCAGGTGCCGGTGTCCTGAGCAGGCGGTGACACCGGCGCGCTATGGGTGACAGGTGCCGGTGTCACCGCTCGCTCAGGACCCCGGCACCTGAGATATTTACCTGTCCTTCGGTCCACCGCAGCGCACTGCTCCCTCGGTCTGACTCCTCTGTGTGTGAATGATCTGGCAGGGGGCGGGGCACGCACTAACGATGTCATCGCGCCCTCTGCCTGATCATTCACACACAGAGGAGTCAGACCGAGGGAGCAGTGCGCTGCGGTGGACCGAGGGACAGGTAAATATCACTATACTCACCCCTCCGCCGCGCGTCCCTGCAGCCTCTCCTCTTCTCCCAGCACTCTCCGCAGCGCTTCAGTCCTGCAGCGGTCACGTGCTACCGCTCATTAAAGTCATGAATATGTGCATATTCATGACTTTAATGAGCGGTGCCATGTGACAGCTGCAGGAAGGAGCCGGAGATCGTGGGAGAAGCAGGGGGGCTGCAGAGACCGCGCCGGCGGAGGGGTGAGTATGATCCGACACCCCCGCTCCCCCTCCCCGCCGACCCCCGTATATGACCCGCGTATAAGCCGAGAGGGGGACTTTCAGCCCTAAAAAATGGGCTGAAAATCTCGGCTTATACATGGGTATATACGGTACTCTTTATGTTGTGATCAATATGCAAAACTTTTGGTAATAAGTTTTCTTTAATTAAATGACCATAGTTATATTCTAACGCATTTTGGTTAAAATTAAGGTCTTGCATGATGACAACTTCATGCGCTTTCAATTCATCACCAGGAAAATGGCATCACAGCAACCAGACAGAAGTAATCACACATTTAAACAAAATGCTAAACTTTTAGTCACCACTGTATATAAAACATTGGCGGAAAAGCAGCCGAAAGGTGTTCAAAAAGTCATCGGAATAAAATGCATCAGAAATCTTTAATGACAACTTCTATTGCAAATAAAATCATCCATCATGTTAAGCTTCAACCAGTTTGGCCCCTCAAGCTAAGGCATCTAATTTTACCACAAAAAAACTGGGAAAACTTATTGTCTAGAGTGAGTACAAGACAGGTATACATTGTCCTTTCATCCCCATCCTGGTATGCATGGCTCCTCATCCCTTTCCTGGTATTCATGGCTCCTCATCCCCATCCTGGTCTGCACAGCCCCCTCATACCCATCCTGGTATACAAGGCCTCCTCATCCCCATCCTGGTCTTCATGGCCTTCTCATTCTCATTCTGGTCTGCATGACTCCTCTTCCTCATCATGGTCTGCATGACCCCCTCATCACTATCCTTTTCTGCATGGCTCTTCAACCCCATCCTTGTCTGCATGGCTCTTCATCCCTATCCTGGTATGCATGGCTCCTCATCCCTATCCTGATATGCATGGCTCCTCATCCCCATCCTGTTATGCATGACTCCTCATCCTCATCCTATTATGCATGGCTTCTCATTCCTATCCTGAATTGCATGGCTCCTCATCCCCATCCTGGTATGCATAGTTCCTCATCCATATCATTGTATGCATGGCTCTTCATCCATATCCTTGTATGCCTGGCTCTTCGTCCCTATCCTGGTCTGCATTGCTCCTCATCCCTTTCCTGGTATGCATGGCCTCCTCATCCCTATTTTGATATGCATGGTTCCTCATCCCTATCCTGGTATGCATGGCTCCTCATCACCATCCTGGTCTGCATGGCGGCCTTTTCATCCCCATACTGGTCTGCATGGCCCTCTCATCCCTATCCTGGTATGTATGGCTCCTAATTCCTATCCTGGTATGCTTGGCCTACTCATTCCTATTCTGGTATGCATGGCTCCTCATCCCTATCCTGATATGCATGGCTCCTCATCACCATCCTGGTCTGCACGGGCTCGTCATCCCAATCCTGGTCTGCATGGCACTCTCATCCTTATCCTTGTCTACATGGCTCCTCATCTCCATCCTGGTCTGCATGGCCCCCTCATCCCAATCCTGGTCTGCATGGCTCCTCATCCATATCCTGGTAGGCATGGTTCCTCATTCCTATCTTGTATGCATGGCTCTTCATCCCTATCCTGGTATGCATGGCTCTTCATCCCTATCCTGATATGCATGGCTTCTCATCCCCACTCTGGTATACATGGCTTCACATCCCTATCCTTGTATGCATGGCTCTTCATCCGTATCCTTGTATGCTTGGCTCTTCATCCCTATCCTGGTCTGCATGGCTCCTGATCCCTATCCTGGTATGCATGGCCTCCTCATCCCTATTCTAGCATGCATGGCTCCTCGTCCCTATCCTGGTATGCATGACTCCTCATCCCTATCCTGGTATGTATGACTCTTCATCCCTAGCCTGGTATGCATGGCCCCATCAGAAAAACATAAAAAATAAACCATTCTACTTACCATCCCCGCGGCGCCTGCGCTCCCCCACAGTGGTTTGTTCTGGTGCCAGCAGCTGCGGTGGCCGGGCGATCACGTGTGCCCGCTACATAAGGGAATGAATATTCTCTGCCCTCAATGCCTATAGGAGTGGAGAGAAGTGAATATTAATTTCTCTTAAGTAGCGGGCTCATGTTATCGCCCGGCAGCTACTGGAAACTGGGGCTGCAGATGACACGGTGCGCACTATTACAGAGAAATTAATATTCATTGCCAGCTCAGTGAATATTCATTTCTCTTTAGCAGCGGACACAGGCTTTAGCCGCAACAGCCGTCTCCTGTCTCCTGTGATCTGATGCTCCTCCACTACCGATCCCCATCCGTCATCTGGGACCCTTACTCGAGTATAAGCTGAGGGGGCTTTTTCAGCACAAAAAAATGTGCTGAAAAACTCAACTTATACTCGAGCATACACGGTAATTAATCAGGTTACATTGCACTTCATCAAATTGACATAATATTTATTTTTAAACTTGGATCTTGGATGTCCTTTAAAAATTCACAGCTGACCTTATTAACTTGTAATCAAAACATTGTGAAACAAGTGATACAACTAATACTTCCCAACGCAAAGGGTTACATTTGGCAAGGATTAAAGAAACACTTCCATCAAACTTTTTGTTCTCTTCATATACTGCAGTCATCATATTACATAGCACTGTGTACTTACAATTGCTTATTTTGCATTTCTACTAAGCTAATTCTTCTCTTTTCCATTAGGTCTATAACATCACATGATTAAAAACTGACTAGCTGAATCCTTCTAAGCTTTACCTACAAATAGGAAGTTATTTTTCCTGTATGAGTCATGAGTCACTGCAAAAGTCCCTGGCAAAGGGAGGAGGGAGCCGCTGGGTCAGGAGATGAAGAGGGGAATGATAAATGCAGGGGCAAAATACTTCCTGTTTCTACATGGAGCAGAGAAAAGAGAAGAATTAGCTGGGTAGAGGGGCAACATGAGCAATTGTAAGTGCACAGTGCTATATAATATGATGACTGCAGTATATTAAGAGGATAAAAACTTCGATGGGAGTGCTTCTATAATAATATTAATGTTGCAGCTAATAAGTGAATTACTGTTACCAGCTCTAAAATTTGGGGCAAAATGAAATAAATACTGACATCTCATTAGTGGATCATGCTATTTTTGTACTACGCTATAAATTTAATGTAATAATTACTGTATAGTAACAGAAATGTAACATCGTATAATTCATACAATTATCCATTTGTTCTTTCTGGTGTCATGTTGAACAAAATATGTGAAATGAATGTACTAAAGTAGCACAAATGTAACATGGTATACTTAATATAATTATTCATGAATTTATTATTTCTGTAATCTTAGATGTCATGTTACACAAATTATGTGAATTGAATGTATTATCTATGAGTGACAAATGCAATGGTTAATGTGTAGCATGCTACTTATAATGAACCTGTCACCATTACAGACAGCAGACCTCTACAATAGTCACTTCCCAATATAGTATTGCTATTGCTTCTAGCAATAGACATTGCCTGTCAGACTAATTGATGAAATTAATGTTGGAGCTAATGAGGGTAGTTAGATGGCACCATACCGGGTCTGGTCCTGTAACAGCATTTATTCTTATTACTGTAACTACCTCTTAGATGAAGATACACATCCATGAAGCAGGGGCCCAAGGGAATATAAAATGCTATTAAATACAAGTTAATTTATATCTGCACACTATATTATTGAAAAACAGCACGATAAAAAAGCAGTAATACAATGAAATCTATTTAGTGCTCAGCATAACAAATGGGATGTGCTGTTTTTTTTAACATTTTCTACTAATTATAGTACTGCTTTTCTTATACATCCCATGATAACTTTTTTTTGAGGGGGAAATAAAGTAATGATAAACCCATGGAGTTACCAAATACATACTAGTTATTCATCATATTTAACATATTCACTGTGCTTATCTGGAGAAAGTTGAACATGCTGTAAGTTACAAACAGTTGGCATCAAAACCAATGGAAAAGTTATGAAATTTGTGTTTATTTTCATACATGATACCTGTATACCTTTCACGTCATAAAATGTTTTCTTCTTTTTAAAAATTATGATTTTTTTTACAAAAACAATGTGAAAAGCACATTAATGAAATCGGTGAGCTGTACGGGAAACAGTTTGTGTCGTTACATGTTAAAATCCAGAGTTTTTTAAATATGAATGGAAATATTTATGGGTTATTTTTAAGCTTTTTAGAAACATTTTAATCCATTTTTTTACTTATGTCATCATACTAGTTTTTGACTCCAAGATGGAAACAATTTTGAATCCATACATGTAACTAAATTGCTTAATCAAAATATTTTTATTATGGGCTTTCTCATATTCTGAAAATCACTAGTTGAACACTGCAATTAATAATTCTCCCTTAACGTACACTTAGATTTTTATCTGATTGTAGAATCCAGTTTTCCTTGGGAATTACTTGTAGCTTGAAAGTTATCTCCCAGGGACACCCAGGAATGTGTGCTAACCTTCCACCTAGGCATTAACAGTATATTTACCTAAGGCACTGCTTACTTTAGATTAACTCTGGTGATTATATACAAAGGAAATGCTACAGACAGTGATAGGATGATGATAGCTATCAGCTTCACCATATTGTCTGCCGGGAAAAATGTGACCTTTTTTTTCTCTAAAGGGTGTGAACAAGTCTTAAGGCCCCCCCATACACATTATCGACAGGTTTGTCAACAGTGTAATATGTATGGGAGCCCCTGATTGTTGAAGAAGATACGAATCCAGCATTTTGCGTTACAAAAATAAACCAGTTTTTAATCCACACGGCTTGGAATCACTTTTGGCAGCTGCAGCTTCCTGAATCCACCACTCTTCTCCTCTTCAATTTCTATGTCATCCACCAATCGGGTGTGAGGTCAGCGGCGAGTATTGCAGCCTGACATCGGAATTCAGTTAACTTTTTCACAGAATTGTGCTGCACACAACCCGCCCATGGAAGCGACTAGTTGTCCAACCCATCCTCAACTACAGGTAGCAATATCACACAGGGAGCACATTTTTTTCTTCTATCCTCCAATAACACAGGAGCATGTTATGTTTCGGTAGCTGAGGAGTGCAGGTAAAAAAGACAATACACCAGAGCAGTTGGAATCTATGAGATTGCAGTACCCTGACTAACCACCACAACTAGAGGCAGCCGTGGAGCGTTCGTACGTTGGTCCTAGACGCCTCGTCACAGCCTGAGAAACTAACTACACCTAAAGATAGAAAGAGGAAAGCTATCTGCCCCGGAGCAGATCCCCAAAGAACATAGAAAGCCCCCAAACATGTAATGGCGGTTAGACAAGAAGAAATACTGACACAGACAGAAAATAGTATGAGCAAACGTTGGGGCCCAAACTACCTAATAGAAAGGATAGGAAGGGCACTTACTGCAATCCCAAAAAACCCTGAAAAGCACCAACTCTACTAATTTCAAAAACACCTGAGATCACACGACCTCTACCACCAAATCAGCTCTCTGGTGCAACAAAATCAAAACAGCAGCCACTGAAAAAAATGGAAAAAGCAAATGCACAAACATCAGTGGCTGAACCAAACCGAGAGGGCAAAAGCCCCCGGAGGGGACCCCGAAGGCCCCCACAGAAGTGCAGGACAAAAATGCAAAAATCAAGCACAAAAACAAAAAGAAGAAAATGTCTTATCAGTAAGCAGGAGATGCAGACACGACACAGCAGGCTACAAAGGAAACAGGAATCAAGGATTGAGACCAGAACAATTGATCACCGGCAACCCTGATGGGAAGGCGACTCCCTTATATAAGACCAGTCAGTAACACCTGATTCCCAACCCTCACAATCTTCACTGGACAGTCCAGTACCGCTTGTAACCACCAGAGGGAGCCTCTGCTCAGAACTCATTTCAAGTCCATTCACAACAGGAGCACTTGGCAGAGATAAGGAAGAATCGAGCAAGATAATTGTTGGCCGAATGATCAATGATCATTGTTTCACTGACAGCTTTCTAAAAGTGTGTAGAGGACCTTATGCTCTGTTCACAAGTCCAGCAGTTTTTTCACTTTTTGGATCTGGTTTTGGACTGCAAAAATGGAAAATACAATGATCTAGTACATGATCCAATCTTTGAAATGGGGACGTAAATGACCTAAATTGTTTTCTGTTTGTCTGCAATGCAGCTGCAATCCTTATTTAAAGAACTACTCCCATCAAAGCTTTTTTTATCCTCTTAATATTGTATATTGCACTCATCATATTATATGGCACTGTGTGCTTAAAATTCCTCATTTTGCCTTTCTACCCAGGAAATTCTTCTCTTTTCTCTGCTCTGTGTAGAAACAGGGAGTCTCTTGTCCCTGCATTTATCATCCCCTCTCTACAACACCTGACCCAGCTGCTCCTCCCCTGTACCAGTGACTTTTGCCTTGACTGATAAGTCACACAGGAAAAATTGATTACCTTTTTCTACATAGAGCTAAAAAGGATTCAGCTAGTCAGTTTTTACTCACATGATGTCATAGACCTAATGGAAAAGAGAAGAATTAATAAGGAAGAAGGGTAAAATGAGCAATTGTAAGTACACAGTGCGGCATAGTATGATGATTGTAATAATAATAATAATAATTTTATTTCTATAGCGCCAACATATTCCGTAGCACTTTACATTATGGAGGGGACTTGTACAGATAATAGACATTACAGCATAACAATAAACACAGATTAAAGTAGATACCAAGAGAAATGAGGGCCCTGCTCGCAAGCTTACAATCTATGAGGGCTTTTTTAAGCTGGATCAAACATAAGGGGCAAATCATCATTGCTTTTGTGCTTTTTTAATCTATATTTGTGTGTTTTTACACCTCTTTATATTTGCGTTATATTCAGCTTTTCATTTCATTTTTCAAATCCAATTTTATTTCTGTTCATTTTTTAGTTTGCCATTGTGAGCAGAGTTTATGTTTTCCAGATGTTTTCACCTGATTCATCATTTGTGATCTTTCCAAAAGTCACTACATTTTTGTGCAATCCAGTTCAATCTGCAATGACAGGTCTAGGACAGAATTGTTTTTGCACAAATTATAAGACATTGTGCAAAGGTTAATTACAAAAAAAATAAAAACAATTTTAACTTTGTGCAAAATTCATGAACCACACTAGCCAGTTTGAAAAATTTTGCACAAAGACTGGCAATGAATGCCAGAACACAAAAAAGAAAAGAAACTTAAAAATCCCCACAAAAGATGAATCAGCGCCTTAATCTGCACAACTTTTTTGTCAAGCTCAAAAAATAAATAAGAAATCTATAGGACACGAATCATAAAGGATGGTTCTCTGTTATATCATCCATTTATGGATCCATTTTTTATACACTGCAAATGCCCAGAACACTAGAGGCTTTAGGAAGGTTGTTCACAGCCGAAACATTGCCACACCAGAGAAGCTGATAAAGTCCACTTTTTTCATCATTTTTTGGCGTGCTCGTTGCTTTTCTGAAATCGTATGTACCTGACAACGGGATAGTTGTCTGGAAGGCCTTGCACCCATCTCTGGCTTTCTATCATCATCTATCTATCTATCTATCTATCTATATCTATCTATCTATCTATCATATTTATCTACTATCTATCTACTATCTCATTCTATCATTTGTATCAGTTTTTGTAAATGAACAAGAAAACCAGATGTCATCCATCCTGATCACTGGTGTAGTGCCCTAACCAGGCGTGTCATATCTGCCCATTATCTGTGCTGACAGAGGCAGGGAAAAGTGTTGAGAATGCTGAAAGCAAATGCTAGGAAGAAGTTGAAATTGTTGCTTACTATGTAAACAATGCTAAGCTCCTGAGATTGACCCAAAGTCTTTTAGTAACCCTTATAACAGCAATGTTCTTCCTACATTTACAAGTTTGACACTAGAAGTATAAATAATACGACTACGCAGTACTGTTTACATAAAAATAAGTGTCATTGTTAAAAAAAAGTTGTATATGTATACCAAATGTAAATGTAAAGGATTGAATCTATTCACAGATCCTATTTACTTGTACAACAATAATAATAATAATAAATTTTATTTCTATATTTCCAGTATATTCCGTAGAACTTTACAAACAGATGGGACATGTATGCATGTGTATTAGTTTTCTGTGGGTGCTCAACTTCCTGAATATACCATAAATAGGCTACTTTGTGTAACAACTTAATATTATTATTTATTTATATAGCACCACTGATTCCATGGTGCTGCACATGAAAAGGGTTTACATACAAAATACAGATATCACTTACAATAAATAAACTAACAATGATATACTGGTACAGAGGGGAGAGGACCCTGCCCTTGCAGGCTTACATTCTACATGATGAGGAGAAAGGAGACAGTAGTTTGGGGGGTTGCAGTAACTCCAATGGTGTTGAGGTGGCAACATAGTTATTGCAGGCTGTAAGCTTTCTTGAAAAGATGGGGTTTCAGGTTCCATCTGAAGGATCCGAATGTGGTGGATAATAGGATGTGGTGGGGCACAGAATTTCAGAGAATGGGGGATATTCGGGAGAAGTCTCTGAGGCGATTGCTTGAGGAAAGAATGAGGTTTTGGGAGGACCGGTAATTACGTGAGGGAAGATATTGGGAGATTAGTTCTGAGATGTACGGAGGAGATAGATTATGGATGGATTTGTAGGTCAGTGTTAATAGTTTGAACCGGATACGGTGGGAAATTGGGAGCCAATGAAGGGATTGGCAAAGGGTAGAAGTGGAGGATTAGTGGGGAGAGATGGATTAGTTGGGCAGCAGAGTTAAGGGCTGGAAAGGTGTGAGAGTCTTAGCAGGTAAGCTACAGAGGAGGATGTTTCAGCAGTCAAGGCGGTAGATGATGAGGGCATGCACAAGCATTTTAGTAGATTGGGGGTTGAGGAAAGCAATGATTCATGGAAATATTTTTTAGCTGGAGGTGACAGGTGGTGGCGAGAGCTTGGATATGCGGTTTGAAGAACAGGGCAGAATCAAGAGCTACCCCGAGATAGCGGATTTCAGGTACCTGGGAAAGTGTGATGTCCTTCATTGTGATTGACAGATCAGATGGGAAGATTTGTGAGATGGAGAAAAGATAATAAGTTCACATTTGTCCACATTGGGCTTGAGGAAGCTAGAGGAGAGGAGGATATGGCTGATTGACACTCCCGGATTCTGGACAGCAGAAAGGTGACATCTGTGCCAGAGAGGTAGATCTGAGTGTCATCAGCATATAGGTGGTACAGGAAGCCATGGGACTTTATGAATTGTCCCAGGCCAAGTGTATAGATGGAGAAAAGTAGGAGTCCTAGGACAGAAACTTGAGGGGCATCAATAGAGAGAGGGCGGGATGAGGAGGTAGTGTGAGAGTGGGAGATACTAAATGTGTGGTTGGAGGAGATCCAGGATAGGGCAAGGTCTTTGACGACAAAGGAAGAGATGATCTATAATAGGAGGCAGCGGTCAACTGTGTCAAAAGCAGATGTCAGGCCTAGAAGTAGGAGTATAGAGAATTGTATGTTAGCTTTGGCTGTAAGTAAATTATTAGTAAATTTGGTCAGGGCAATTTCAATGTAATGGTGCGGGAAGGCAGATTGTAGATTGTCGAAAGGTGAGTTAGATGAGAGGTTGGAGGAAAGTTCAGCATGAACATGCTGTACAAGGAGTTTAGAAGCACATAATAGCAGCAATATGAGGCGTTAGCTGGACAAAGTAGTCGGGTAGAGGAATTGCTTTTTAAGGAGGTGCATGATTGTGGCATTTTGAAACCAGAAGGGAAGGTAACAGAAGTTAGTGATAGGTTGAAAAGGTGGATTAAGGATGGGACAAGTATGGTGTTGAGGTTGGAGATAAAGTGGGATGGAGTTAAGTTCACAAGTGGTGAAATATGGAGAGGAGATGAGTGAGCTTTCCATCAGTGATGTTAAATAGGGAGGTTATGGGGGAAAGAGCATTAGTCTGGTATACAAAGGGGTTGTGGTGGTTGAACAATAAATACTTGTCAATCTTATTTTTGAAGTGTGTGGCAAAGTCCTCAGCAGAGATGAGAGAGGTCAAGGGGCGCAGACGAGGGTGAAGGAGATAGTTAAAAATGTTAAATAACTGGGGTTGTAGAATAAGGAAGACACAAGAGTTGAGAAGTAGGCTTGTTTAGCAGAAGTGAGGACTGATTTGAATGCAAATTTTGCTTGTTTGAATGTGGTGAAGTCATCTTGCAAATGTGTTTTCTTTCAATGCTGCTCCGCAACCCTGGACAGTTGCCAAAGCTTTTTAGTGAGGTTATTGTGCCAGGGTTGTCTATTGATTTGTCGCACCCTGACATGCAATAGAAGGGCAACCGCGTCAATAGATGATGCGAGACTGGTATTGTAGAAAGCAGTGGCACTGTCCGTATTGTGGAGTGAAGATATGGATGCCAGTGGTAGAATAGAGTCAGAGAGTGTGTGTCTAGATGTGCAAGGTTTCTGTGGGGGTGTCCTAGTTGCTAGACATGGGTGACAGGTGAGGTGGACAGGGATTAGAAAGTGAGTAGATGGTGGCCAGAGAGAGGCAGAGTGGAGGTTGTGAGTTTAGATAGGGAGTAGAGATGGGTGATTACTTGTGATGAGCGAGCACTAAAATGATCGGTTGCTTGTTGCTCGTGTCGAGCAAATTGGAATACTCGGACAGAACAACTAGCCCAATGTAAGTCTATGGGAGACCTGAGCATTTTTACCGTGATCCCTCCCGGGGGTCCTTTTAAGGTGTAAAACCGATGGAAACACTGCTCAAATGACACGGGAACATCATGGCTAATGCCCCTTGAAGCAGTTCTGACTCCTAGGTCACAGTTGTAAACAATGTTGTCAGAGTTTCACGCCATTTTTACAGGCGCACCAAAAAACATACAAAAACAAAAGCAAAATGGATTTTGCTGTGAAATATGTTAAAGAACGTCCTTTCCAGGTCGACTTGTATATGAGGCAAAATAATTAACCCAAAACAAAAATGTTCCTCCACCACTTGGGCTATGTTCACATGCAGCGTTTTTTATGCGTTTTTCAATGTTAGCTTTGCCTTCAATCAATACAAATGCATTCACTGGGACATGTCATTGTAACATTTAACAACCCTAGCTGGCCATGTGGTGTGTGACCCATAAGCAGACACATCTTGTTTCGTTTATCAAGGAGGAACTCTTAAAGTCACAGAGCCTATTTTTAGAGGGCCTTCAGGCGGCATAAATATTCTTAAAGGGCCATTATTAAACAGTGGGTCTCCTATACTGTTATTGCCTATGCAATGATTGGATGGGCTGCCAAGAATTATGACGCACCCCATCACCCCTTTCACCAGAGGTACAGGAGGGCTTCTTGAAAAAATTTTGCATTGTTGCAATGTTGCAAGGCCTGGCCTGGCCTGCCCTAAAGTTACATGCATCCGAATAAGCTTTTGAAGCCACGTACTGGATGGCCACAGAAAGATCCACTTCACAGTATTCATTTTGTATTCAAAGACTCTTTTCTTATGCATTGACTGCAAGGCCTGCCCTGCTACCGAGTCATATGCACCCCAATAAGCCTTTGAACCGAGGTACTGGATGGGCCCAGGAAAATCCACGTCACATTATTCATTTTGTACTCCAAGCCTATTTTCTTATGCATTGACTGCAAGGCCAGCCCTGCTACCAAGTCATATACACCCCAATAAGCCTTTGAACCCAGTTACTAGATGGGCACAGGAAAATTCACTTCACCTTTATTCATTTTGTACTCAAAGATTTTTTTCTTATGCATTGACTGCAAGGCCTACCCTGCTACCAAGTTAGATGCACCCCAATAAGCCTTTGAACCCAGGTACTGGATGTGCACAGGAAAATCCACATCACATTATTTATTTTGTACTCCAAGACTCTTTTCTTTCGCATTGACTGCAATGTCTGCCCTGCTACCAAGTCATATGCACCCCAATAATCCTTTGAGCCAAGGTACTGGATGGCCACAGGAAAATCCACGTCACATTATTCATTTTGTACTCAAAGACTATTTTCTTATGCATTGACTGCAAGGCCTGCCCTGCTAACAAGTCATATGCACCTCAATAAGCCTTAGAACCCAGGTACTGGGTGAGCACAGGAAAATCCACTTCACATTATTCATTTTGTACTCAAATACCATTTTTTATGCATTGACTGCAAGGCCTGCCTTGCTACCAAGTCATTTTCACCCCAATAAGCCTTTGAACCCAGGTACTGGATGGACAGAGGAAAATCCACTTCACATTATTTATTTTGTACTCCAAGACTCTTTTCTTATCATTGACTGCAAGGCCTGCCCTGCTAAGATGTAATATGCACCCTTATAAGCCCTTGAACCCAGGTACTGGATGGGCACAGGAAAAGGTGCAGGTTTTTAGTAAAAATATGGCGGACGAATCGTTGGATGAAGTGATCTGGAAAAGGAGCATGGTGATGACAGGAGTGGGAACGTACAAGATTAATAACAGCAGCGGCTATGGGAGGTATGAGATCCAGGATACAGCCTACAATGATTAGTCGTTTAGCAACCAACAATTACCAGAATGTGTTTCATGCCAGTCAGAACATCAGTGTAACAGATGTGAGTGTGAGACTCGGCATAAAAAATGCCCATCAACAATATGTTGCCAAAGACGCAGGTGTCGGTATAAAGGGCAAAGTGCAACATGTTTGTGAGATGCTGAATTAGATAAAGCAGATCAGTGTTGGAGGAAAACCAAACAAACTGATGGATGCTCGTGAAAAACTAAGTTTAAAGAGGAGTGCACCGTCCGTAACTATAAACACACCCGTGGCACAAGCGTCTTCATCTTCACCCATACATATTACCAATAACATCCAAATGTCACAGTCGAAAATTATTTGTTCTAGTGTAAACAAACACTGTTAAAGGAATTCCACTAAATGAAGATAACCACAACCCTGGGAAACATCAGATTTCCTCTTTACAAGATCTGGACGATGATGGTATTGATGACGACTTGGATATTTACCACATCCACACCAAGAAGATGAAGATCACAGCTGCAAAAAATGTGCAAAAAAGGCCGTGAATGTCTGAAAAATCATTTTCTCTTGGGCAAACTTTCCCTCTTACTAAAGTGGTACAGAATGATGCATACACAGCTCTCATGTCTACTCAGCATGAGATGGTTCAAAAATGATGTATTCTGTTTTGTCCATGTCCACTTTTTGAAAGCAATCAGAATAGAAGGATGAAATAGCGGGAAGATGTGTGATTTTGGTCTGTAAGGAGGTGATGTCAGGTACAGCTAGGTAGATCTGCGTGTCATCGGCATAGTGATGATATTATATGCAAACCGTGCCATTACATCAGCTGCCCAGTCCGAAGTTGTAGATGGAAAAGAGTAGGGGTCCTAGAACTGAGCCTTGGGGAACATCGAAAGACAGGGGTCGAGGTGAGGAGGTGGTGTGGGAGAGGGAGACACTGAATGTCCCGCTAACAGTCTGGTTGTTTTGTAAAGACTCTGCCGATAACCCCAAAAAGACCATTTGCACCTCCGGACATGCCTGCATCAGCAGGGGTAGCAAAACTACCAGCCTAACCACCACCAGAATGATCAAGCACATGGCAGCAAAGCACCCGACTTTGTTGATTGAACACCAGGCTCCATGAACAGTGTCTGCGGGTTATGCCACTGCTTCTTCCGATGTTGTGCATACAAGCCAATCCTGTCACGCTGTATAGCAGATATATATATATATATGTGATGACAGTAATCTATATCAAAAGGGCAACATACAATATAACATGCGCATAGATATATGATAACATAGAATTACCTGACAGAAAGTCCAGTGGGTCAATACGGAATCCGTTATACGCTGTCTCCGGCTAGAGGGTGACCGGGGTCTATGCTGACCCTAAACTGGGGTCCTAACTAATCCCTCTACCTGGAGGTACTGTTAAAGGTACAGAGGTCCAGGCCACCAGCGTAAACCCTGTCTCCTATCAATCCCTGCCAACTGTAATCTAGTCCTAAGAAGGACCCTGATTACCACCAAAGGGAATGAACAGGTAACGGTTAATGAACAGAAAGACATACAAGAAAGACAAGAAATAAAGTAAATAAAGTCTTACATACAACACTCACACACAGTAGGAACACCTAAGGTCTCAGAGATAAACTATAAGCTATAAGAGTAAAAACAACTAAGGAGCTCTTAGCTTAAGTATTCTCAGAACCGATCCAGTCTGCTAGACTACATAAAGGCTTTCACCGGCATCTAACAAGCAGACTGGCAGGTATATGAAGGAATCTAATTAGAACATAATCAAAAGCAGCCGGGCGAGGCTGGACCTAGTCTTAGCAAAGAGCTAGGTAAAATTAACTCCCTCATTACCAAACACAAAGAAACAGCAACTCAGCTGTGAGAAGTCAGAGTGTGTAATCGCGACGATCCTCGTGGCGATACACCCATGACAGTACCCCCCCTCTATGAGGGGACTCCTGACCCTCAGGGCCAGGTCTGCCCTGGTGAGTTGTGTGAAAGGTCCGAACCAATCGATCTGCGTTAACATCAGACGCAGGGACCCACGTCCTCTCCTCAGGACCATACCCCCTCCAATGAACCAAGTACTGAAGGGATCGGCGACTGAGACGTGAGTCAATGATTTTCGACCCATGAAATTCCACGTTATCATTGACCACCACTGAAGGCGGAGGTAGAGGTGACGGTATGACTGGTGCCACATACTTTTTAAGTAATGACTTGTGAAACACATTATGAATTTTAAACGTAGGAGGGAGATCCAGACGAAATGCCACAGGATTAATTATGGAACTGATCCTGTACGGCCCGATGAATCTGGGACCCAACCTCCAGGAGGAAACTTTAAGTTTTATATTCCTGGTAGACAACCAAACTAGATCGTTCACCTTCAGATCTAGACCAGAAACTCTCCCCCTATCAGCCATCCGTTTGTAACGGTTCCCCGTAACCTTCAGTCTTAACCGATCTGGAACTATCAGTCTCCCTGGAAGTCCCACCGGGGCGTCCCCATGAGCCCCCAATACCTCCCCCTCAAGCTCAGAGCATACAGCTGACACTACAACTCCCTCCTGAGGAATAGGAACCGGATCATCCGTCTTCCCGGCCCCTGGGAAAGTACGAGATAAGGCATCAGGAAGCAACTTTATTGAGCCGTCATATGCGCGATGAGGAGGTAACTCTTTACACCCCTCCTCTGAGAACATCTCCCCAAAGTCCTCCAGAAAAGGAGACAAAGTCCTAGGCACAACCGCACCGATGACCGTGCTCATGCAGTTATTCCTGCAAAATTCACCCCACTGGCTTATCTTTCCGGATTGCCAATCAATCACTGGGTTATGTTTAGCCAACCAGGAAGTCCCAACACAATAGGAGTAGGTAGACCCTCCAACACATAACAAGACAATTGCTCTTTATGTCTTGCCCCTACTCGAAGATCTATGTTATGAACAGCTTGTACCAAGCTACCTTGACCGAGAGGTCTAGAATCAATAGAGACTATAGGGACCGGTTTGGCCAATACACTCAGTTGCATACCATGCACCTGGGCAAACCGAGCGTCCACCAGATTAGCCCCGGACCCACTATCAAGAAAAACAGAAATCCTCTCAGTTCTAGTACCAATCACCACCTCCGCAGGCACGAGAAACTGAGAGGGATTTGGGGACGAAATACACACTCCCAGGTTAACTCCTTTGCTCAAAGAGGCCCGGGATGGACACCCCCCAACAAAATGTCCCTCTCTCCCACAAAAGAATCACCTTCTAGTCTTGCGGTGCACCGCCAATTCCCTCCTACAAAAAGATGTCCCTCCCAACTGCATGGGTTCCTCAGAACAGACCAGGGGAACCTCAGTATAAGGGACTTTAGTAGTAGGTGGAGTCATCACGGGAGGCGGAGTTACCTCGCGTCTTCCCCGAATTCGTCTATCCATGCGAATAGCGAGGGCCATAGCAGCCTCCAGTGATGGAGGAGAATCATACTGAGCCAACACCTCTTTTAATTTGTCAGACAACCCTTGACAAAACTGGCTCCTAAGAGCTGGGTCATTCCACTGAGTATCTGTTGCCCATCTACGGAACTCAGAAGAATATTCCTCCGCTGGATGATTTCCTTGCCGTATTTTACGTAACTTTGTTTCAGCAAGGGAAACTCGATCCGGATCATCATATACCAGACCCAGGGCAGTAAAAAATCGATCCACTGACTGGAGATCTGGGGAGCCTGGAGGAATAGAGAACGCCCAAGATTGAGGGTCCCCTTGTAAGAGCGAGATAACAATTCCCACCCTCTGCTCTTCACTCCCAGATGACCGAGGCCGCAGCCGAAAGTACAATTTACATGCCTCCCGGAAAGTAAAAAATTTGTCCTGCCCACCAGTGAACCTGTCCGGGAGAGCAACCTTAGGTTCAGATCTGGTTTGCTCCGGGGGGAACAAAACCTTGGACTTAATGTCTGCAAACTCCATGGACAACCCCTGCAACTGCCGGGCCAGCTGGGCTACTGGATCCATGACAGCTGGAGAGAATCTTTAGTATGGCCGGTGAAAATGTCACGCTGTATAGCAGATATATATATATGTGATGACAGTAATCTATATCAAAAGGGCAACATACAATATAACATGCGCATAGATATATGATAACATAGAATTACCTGACAGAAAGTCCAGTGGGTCAATACGGAATCCGTTATACGCTGTCTCCGGCTAGAGGGTGACCGGGGTCTATGCTGACCCTAAACTGGGGTCCTAACTAATCCCTCTACCTGGAGGTACTGTTAAAGGTACAGAGGTCCAGGCCACCAGCGTAAACCCTGTCTCCTATCAATCCCTGCCAACTGTAATCTAGTCCTAAGAAGGACCCTGATTACCACCAAAGGGAATGAACAGGTAACGGTTAATGAACAGAAAGACATACAAGAAAGACAAGAAATAAAGTAAATAAAGTCTTACATACAACACTCACACACAGTAGGAACACCTAAGGTCTCAGAGATAAACTATAAGCTATAAGAGTAAAAACAACTAAGGAGCTCTTAGCTTAAGTATTCTCAGAACCGATCCAGTCTGCTAGACTACATAAAGGCTTTCACCGGCATCTAACAAGCAGACTGGCAGGTATATGAAGGAATCTAATTAGAACATAATCAAAAGCAGCCGGGCGAGGCTGGACCTAGTCTTAGCAAAGAGCTAGGTAAAATTAACTCCCTCATTACCAAACACAAAGAAACAGCAACTCAGCTGTGAGAAGTCAGAGTGTGTAATCGCGACGATCCTCGTGGCGATACACCCATGACAAATCCCCTGTCCATGGTGCATGCAAAGATGTCTCCTGCCCTGCATCTGTAGCTGCACACAAACTCAAATATCTTCATTAACAAGCACGTCCACGTCCTTGTCCCAGTTCAATGTTCAGTTGTCCATACCACAGTCCTTGGAACGCAAGCGGAAATACGCAGCCAACACCACAGTACTAAATTCACACATTTCTCATCTGCTTGCCCTCAAAATGTTGCATTTTAGGCTCTTGAAAGACGGAAGCTTTCCGCAACCTGATGGCGTTACTGTAACAAGGTACTCGGTCCTCAGCTGCCACAATTTCTCCCGGTCTGCCATTACGACATTACATAAGCAAGCACGTGTCCCACAACATTACCCAGGCCCTCAACAATGCTGTTACAGGGAAAGTGCACCTAACCACGGACATGTGGACAAGTACTTGTGTTGGCAGGGATGGTACATCTAAGCTGACGGCATACTGGGTTAGCATAGAGGAAGCCATGACCCAGACGATCAATGGGAGACCATGTCACAGATGTATGGATGAGACAGGTTGTGGAAGGCTTTATATGTCATAGTTAGGGTTTTGAACTGTAGCCTCTGGGCAATAGGAAGGCAGTAAAGGGCCTAGCAGAGAGGAGAGGCTGGGGAATAACAGAGGGACAGTTGGATTACTCTGGCTGCAGAGTTTAGGATAGATTTGAGTGATGCAAGAGAGCTAGAGTGGAGGCCAAAGAGTAGAGTGTTTAGGCACATCAGGGGCTCTCCAAACGCGACATGATGCCCGCAGACCATTCCATCAAAGTATGCAATCCAAAACGTTACTATTTCTCTTCCGAGCCCCGACGTGTGCCCATACAGTAGTTTTCTCCCACATATGGGGTATTGGCATACTCAGGACAAATTGCTCAACAACTTTTGGTGTCCAATTTCTCCTGTTACCCTTGGGAAAATAAAAAACTGGGGACTAAAATATGTTTGTGGAAAAAATATGATTCTTTTATTTTCACGCACGGGCGTTATAAACTTCTGTGAAGCACTTGGGAGTTCAAAGTGCTCATTGCACATCTACATTAGTTCCTTTGGGGGTCTAGTTTCCAAAATGGTGTAATTTGTGGGGGGTTTCCACTGTTTAGGCACATCAGGGGCTCTCCAAACGTGACATGACACACACAGACCATTCTATCAAAGTCTGCATTACAAAACGTCACTACTTCTATTCCGAGCCAAGACATGTGTTCACACAGTAGTTTTCTCCCACTTACAGGGTATCAGCGTACTCAGGACAAATTGTACAACAACTTTTGGAGTCAAATTTCTCCTGTTACCCTTGGGAAAATAAAAATTGGGGACTAAAAGATCATGTTTGTGGAAAAAATATGATTTTTTTTATTTTCACGCTCGGGCGTTATAAAGTTTAGTGAAACACCTGGGGTTCAAAGTTCTCACCACACATCTAGATAAGTTCCTTGAAGGGTCTAGTTTCCAAAATGGTGTCATTTGTGGGGGTTTTCCACTGTTTAGGCACATCTGCCATGCACCCAAACAGTGGTTTACCCCACATATAGGGTATCAGTGTACTCAGGACAAATTGCACAATAACTTTTGTGGTCTTGTTAACCTTGGGAAAATAAAAATTGGGGTGAAAAAATCATTTTTATGGAAAATAAATGATTTTTAATTTTATGGCTCTACGTTATAAACTTCTGTGAAGCATTTGGGGGTTCAAAGTGCTTACCACAGGTCTACATAAGTTTCTTAGGGGGTCTAGATTCCAAACTGGGGTCACTTGTGGGGGTTTCCACTGTTTGGGCACAGCAGGGGATCTGCAAACTGAACATGACACCCATCAAAGTCAGCATTCCAAAATGTCATTACTTCCTTTCCGAGCCTTGCCGTGCGCCCAGTTTCCCCCCCACAATGGGGTATCAGCATACTCAGGACAAATTGGACAACAACTTTTGAGGTCCAATTTCCTTGGGAAAAATCAAAAATTGGGGACTAAAAATCATTTTTGTGGAAATTTTATTTTTTCCACACCAAGGCATTATAAAATTTAGTGAAACACCTGGGGGTTCAAAGTTCTCACAACAGATCTAGATAAGTTCCTTAGGGGGTATAGTTTCCAAAATGGTGTCACTTATGGGGGGTTTGCACTGTTTGTACAATATGTCACAAGAAGCAATCCCAGAATCGCGAAGATCCGTTGAAGCTTTCCAGAGTTATAACCTTATAAAGAGACAGTGGTCAGAATTGTAAAAATTGGCCCGGTCATTAACATGCAAACCACCTTGGTGGTTAAGGGGTTAAATTAGGCTACTTGCCGCTTTTCATTGTGCTTTTGTGTGCCTTTTTTAACATGGTTTGTTATCACGTTTTTGATGCTGTGATTTTTGTCTCCAGTTGTTATGCCTTAACCACTTCACCCCCCAAGTCTGGTTAGACCTTCGTGACCAGGCCAAATTTTACAATTCTGACTAATGTTACTTTATGTGGTAATAACTTGGAGCACTTCAACAGATCCCAGTGATTCTAGAATGTTTTTTCGTGACATATTGTAATTCATGATAGTGGTAATATACACTGCTCAAAAAAATAAAGGGAACACTCAAATAACACATCTAGATCTAAATGAATGAAATATTCTCATTGAATACTTTGTTCTGTACAAAGTTGAATGTGCTGACAACAAAATCACACAAAAATCATCAATGGAAATCAAATTTATTAACCAATGGAGGCCTGGATTTGGAGAGACCCAAAAATGAAAGTGGAAACAAGTCAAAATGATGCTCAGTATTGTGTGTGGCCTCCACGTGCCTGTATGACCTCCCTACAACGCCTGGGCATGCTCCTGATGAAGTTGTGGATGTTCTCCTGAGGAATCTCCTCACAGACCTGGACTAAAGCATCCGTCAACTCCTGGACAGTCTGTGGTGCAATGTGACGTTGGTGGATGGAGAGAGATATGATGTGCCAGATGTGCTCTGTCAGATTCAGGTTTGGGGAATGGGCGGGCCAGTCCATAGCTTCAATGCCTTTATCTTGCAGGAACTGCTGACACACTCCAGCCACATGAGGTCTGGCATTGTCCTGCATTAGGAGGAACCCAGGGCCAACCGCACCAGCATATGGTCTCACAAGGGGTTCTGAGGATCTCATCTCGGTACCTAATGGCAGTCAGGCTACCTCTGGCGAGCATATGGAGGGCTGTGTGGCCCTCCAAAGAAATGCTACCCCACACCATTACTGCACCACTGCCAAACCGGTCATGCTGAAGGATGTTGCAGGCAGCAGATCACTCTCCACAGCGTCTCCAGACTCTGTCACGTCTGTCACATATGCCGACTGTGAACCTGCTGCCTGCAACATCCTTCAGCATGACCGGTTTGGCAGTGTATCAGTAATGGTGTGGGGTGGCATTTCTTTGAAGGGCCGCACAGCCCTCCATGTGCTCGCCAGAGGTAGCTTGACTGCCATTAGGTACCGAGATGAGATCCTCAAAACCCCTTGTGAGACCATATGCTGGTGCGGTTGACCCTGGGTTCCTCCTAATGCAGGACAATGCCAGACCTCATGTGGCTGGAGTGTGTCAGCAGTTCCTGCAAGATAAAGGCATTGAAGCTATTTACTGGCCCGCCCATTCCCCAGACCTGAATCTGACAGAGCACATCTGGGAACGCATGTCTCGCTCCATCCACCAACGTCACGTTGCACCACAGACTTCCAGGAATTGGCGGATGCTTTAGTCCAGGTCTGGTAGGAGATCCCTCAGGAGAACATTCGCAACCTCATCAGGAGCATGCCCAGGCGTTGTAGGGAGGTCATACAGGCACGTGGAGACCACACACAGTACTGAGCATCATTTTGACTTGTTTTCACTTTCATTTTTGGGGTCTCTCCAAATCCAGGCCTCATTGGTTCAAGAATTTGATTTTCATTGATGATTTTTGTGTGATTATGTTGACAGCACTTTCAACTTTGTACACAACAAAGTATTCAATGAGAATATTTCATTCATTTAGATCTAGGATGTGTTATTTGAGTGTTCCCATTATTTTTTGAGCAGTGTATGTTTCATATGAGTTGCATTTATTTGTGAAAATATCAGAAATTTGATAGAAATTTTGCAATTTTCAAACTTTTAATTCTTATGCCTTTAAACCAGAGAGCTAAGTAACACAAAATAATTAATAAATAGCATTTACCATATGTCTTCTTTACATTTGCATCATTTTTTAACCATAATTTTTTGTTAGCAAGTTAGAAGGGCTAAAAGTTGATCAGAAATTTCTCAATTTTACAAAACCTTTTTTTTAGGGACCACATCACATTTGAAGTGACTTTCAGGGGTCTATATGACAAAAAATACCCAAATAGCACACAATTATCAAAATTGTACCACAGGAGAAAATGGTCCTCAAAATGTGTTGTGCAATTTCTCCTGAGTATGCCAATACCCCATATGCGGTCAAAAACTACTGTTTGGGCGCATGGCAGGGCTCGGAAGAGAAGGAGCACCATTTGACATTTTGAAAGCAAAAATGACTGGAATCATTAGCGGACGCCATCTCACATTTGGGGAGCCCCTGATTTGCCTAAACAGTGGAAACCCTCGCAAGTGACCTTATTTTGGAAACTAGACCCTTCAAGCAATTTCTCTACATGTCTGGTGAGCGCCTTGAACCCCTGGTGAAATATTTATAACATAGAACCATAAAAAGAAAAAAAATCACATTTTTCTGACAAATATGTTGTTTTAGTTCCAAATTATTTATTTTTCTAAGGGTAATAGGAGAAAATGGACTCCAAATCTGTTGTGCAGTTTCTCCTTTGTATGCCGATACCCCATATGTGGGAGAAAACTACTGTTTGGGTGCGCAGCAGGGCTCGGAAAGGAAGGAGTGACATTTTGAAAATCAAACTCTGATAGAATGGTCTTCAGGAGTCATGTTGAGTTTGGAGAGGCCCTGTTGTGCCTAAACAGTGAAAGCCCCCCAAAAGTAACCCAATATTGGAATTGTTCTAGTGTTTTCCTGGTATGTGAATTTTATAATGTGCTGGCCTAATTACGGTTTGTAGGGTGCAATAAATTGGCATATGTGAGTTTTTAGAGTGCATCAGGTTGGCATACGTGAGTTTTGTAGAGTGCATCAGGTTGGCATATGTGAATTGTGTATAGTGCATCAGGTTGGCATATGTGAATGGTGTAGAGTTCATCAGGTTGGTATATGTTATTATTTAAGTAAAAAATGAATTTAGTAGTCCTTGGATGAGTAGTACAGTTTGAAACATTCCTTTATACACAGGCTAGGTTTTTCAGGGCAATTGTCACATTTATAAGGGTGTCCTTTCTTATCCCCCTTCTGTAACACACTTGGCACCTTTTTTGTGACCTTCCTTTCTTTAAAGTTTGATTGATAATAATAATAATCTTTATTTATATTGTGCCAACATATTCCGCAGCTTTTTACAGTTGAACAGTTTCAAACACAACAGTCAAAAGAAACAACGTCAACAATGCAATAAGTAAAGCAAAATAAGACGACCCTGCTCGTAACAGCTTACAATCTACAAAAAGGTGAGGGAGATCCAAAGTAACAGGTGTGTATTTACAATGATGGTCCAGCCATCTAGAGGGAGTGGGGGATAGGTAGAGATAGTGAATGGGCTACACACAAACACTTACACATAAAATGACTTTGATTAGGGAATGTGATAGGCTGCTCTGAACAAATGTGTTTTGAGGGAGCGCCTAAAAACTGTGCAAGTTGTGGATGGTCCTAATTTTTTTTGGGTAGAGCATTCCAGAGGATTGGCGCAGCGTGGGAGAAGTCTTGGAGTTGGGAGTGGGAGGTACGGATTGATCTCATCTAGGAAATTTTACCCTGGTATGATACGGGGACCTTCAGTTCCAGAAGTACTGGGGCCCTCTCTATCCTGACTTCAAAATATTGGGCCTTAATCACTACCACCTGCAAATGAAGGACTTTACCGGTCTGGCCTGCACATCGTGAGAGTATGAAAGAGTTATTCATTGTCATGTGTATGATGTGCGCGACCAGCTTCTTGTCCCACACCTTAGCATCCCCTATGGCACTTTAGGACTTAAGGACTTGATGAGAGAGATCAACTCCCCTATTTTTTTATTTCACCCCAGGACATAATTTGGTTTCTTTTGTCCTTGTACTTGACCACCAGCATGTTTTGCTCTGTTATCACCACATTGGACTCTGTTATCACCTTTTCTAAGCAGCAGCCCAAATGGTGTCATTGGGAGTACTCTCTGATTTTTGCATACAGAACTGCAGGCTATGATATCTGACAAAAGTGGGATGCTGGTATAAAATTTATCTACATAGACATCATAACCTTGATCCAGCAGTAGATGCACTAAATCCAACCCTATTTTCCCACTCACTCCCAGTATAGGGAGGCATTGAAGGGGTTGAATCCGGGTGTCTATCCCTTCATAAACCCTAAATCTGTATGTGTACCCTGAGGTACTCTCGCACAGCTTGTGAAGCTTAATTCTGTACCTAGTCCTCTTATTGGGCAGGTATTGTTGGAATTTGAGCCTCTCCTTGAAATGTATTAGGGACTCATCCATGCAGGTGTCCCTTTGGGGAATTTACACCTCAGCAAACTTGTTGCTGAAGTGATTAATGACAGGTCAAACTTTAAATAGTCAGTCAAATTTTGGGTCATCTTGGGGAGGACACTGTGCATTATTGTTGTAGTGCAAAAATTTGTGGATGGCTTAAAAACATTTACGGATCATAGCCATGTGGAAAACTGAAGTGTTATATAAAGCATTAACACTCCAATTTTGCGAAAATTCAGACTTCTTCACTATCCTCATGTACAGAACAAGGCCCCAACACTTCTTAAATGGTACTGCATCTATGGGAGTTCAATTAGAAAATGATGGGGTTTGGGGCAAAAAATTGTTGGGTGTACAAATTTGCCACCATGAGGTCGATTTCTATGAGGCCAGCAGTATAAAATTGGATTCCTGATTGCGCCACAAAATCAGGAAACTGTGGCTCATAATTTTTGGGAGGTAAGGTCCACTAACAGTGGGTGTTGGTTCATTTACTGTTCTGGGGGGGAAATGGATGGCAGTTCTGAACCACTTGAGGAAGAGGAGGAGAAAATAAAGGGAGGTGGCATCCTCTCCCTCACTATCAGTATTGGAGGGAAGGCAGGCATATGCCTCCTCGGCTGAATACTGTGATTGGAACGAGCAGGAAATTTTTTCATGTGTGTAAAATAGCCATATTTTATTCAGGTGTGTGTGTTTGACTGTTTGATGTAAACTTTTTATTACCGTATATACTCGTGCAGGGTTGGCTCCAGGTTTTCATGGGCCCCGAGCGAAAGAGTCTCAATGGGCCCCTTTAACACATACCACAATTCATGATGCACAGATAAGGCAGAGAAATATAGATGTAGTACAATGCCAAACATTTCACTTACTTCATACATTACATCAGTGATATCTATTGTAAATTCTACAGTAGCTCAAAAGACAAACAGTATTGTCATCCATACAGTATTATGGGCACCACATAGTGCTCCATATAGAATACTGAGCTCCATATATTTCTCCATACAGTATTATGGGCGCCCCCATAGTGCTCCATGCAGAATAATGAGTTCCATATATTGCTTCATACAGTATCACCACATAGAGCTCCATACAGAATAATGAGCCCATATAATGCTCCATAAATAATGGGCCCCATATATATGCTCTATATATAATGGACCTTATAAGATGCTCCATATATAATAGGCCCCAAATGATGCTCCATATATAATAGGCCCCAAATGATGCTCCATATATAATGGGCCCCATATGATGTTCCATATATAATAGGCCCCATATGATGTTCCATATATAATGGGCCCCATATGATGCTCCAGTATATAATGGGCCCAGGTCCAGCGTCAGCACCCAGCATACCCGGGCAAGTGCCGGGGCCCTGGCAGGCGTGGGGCCAACTCACAGTCGGGGACACCAGCATGTTATGGGGGCCCGGTGCCTGTGCTAGAACCGGGGGCCGGTTACCTTGAGCAGAGCAGCGGCCAGTGAGGAGAGGTGAGTATTTCATTTTTTTTTTTTTTTTATGTTTGGCGCAATATATGGAGACCATCATATGGGGCCCATCATACACTGGAGTATCATATATGTGGCCCATCATACATGGAGCATATATATGGGGCCCATCATACACTGGAGCATCATATATGGAGCATTACATGGGGCCTATCATACAACGGAGCATTTTTATTATTATTGTTATTAATATTTATTTATACAGCGCCATTGATTCCATGGTGCTGTACATGAGAAGGTGTTACATACAAATTACAGATATCACTTACAGTAAACAAACTAACAATGACAGACTGATACAGAGGGTAGAGGACCATACAGTATATGGGGCCCATTATACCTGTATATGGAGCATTATGTGGGGCCCATAATATAATGGAGCATCATATATGGGGCCCATCATATACTGGAGCATCATATGGGGCCCATTATATATGGAACATCATATGGGACCCATTATATATGGAACATCATATGGGGCCCATTATATATGGAACATCATATGGGGCCCATTATATATGGATCATCATTTGGGGCCTATTATATATGGAGCATCATTTGCGGCCTATTATATATGGAGCATCTTATAGGGTCCATTATATATGGAGCATTATATGGGGCCCATTATATATGGAGCATTATTGGGGCTCATTATTCTGTATGGAGCTCTATGTGGTGACCATAATACAGTATGGAGCAATATATGGAGCTCATTATTCTGCATGGAGCACTTGGGGTGCACATAATACTGCATGGAGCAATATATGGAGCTCATTATTCTGTATGGAGCACTATGTGGTGCACATAATACTGTATGGATGACTTACTGTTTGTCTTTTGAGCTACTGTAGAATTTACAATAGATATCACTCATGAAATTTATGAAGTAAGTGAAATGTTTGGCATTGTACACATCTATATTTATCTGCCGTATCTGTGCATCATGA
>JARQOD010000002.1:219993962-220045287 GCA_033576555.1 Oophaga sylvatica
TACAGTCCCAATACTCAGTGACATAAGTGTGTTCATCAGGGCCTAATATGGGTTTTGGAAAATGATGTTACTAAGGAACACTGGGCCACTTGTAAGACCCTACATGGAGCACAACAATGGGTGGCAGCTATAGGGGAAGGAAGTAGTTCAGTCACAAAGACTAGACAGATGTGTAAAAAGCAAAAGATGCCATATATTAAAGGGGGTTTAACTAAATGGATCGGGACAGTGCCAGGAGTAAAAGGGGATTGTTAAGTGAGTATACAGTTTTTTAAATTTTTATATCACTCCAATGGCTCCAGCTCCGGGTCTGGAAATGATGATGATCACTTCTTTGATCACCCAACCTCCAGCAGTCAAGTCACTTTATCAAGAAATAAACCCAATAACATGCATTTGTGACCAATTCCAGTTTACTGACCAGCCCCATCAAGTCACAGCCTCATGTGATTGAAGAATTGGATGCCACGTTCCTATCCAGTGGAGATCACCAAAGTAGCCTGGGCTGCAGTCATGGTCAAACCTGGCGAGTATTTCTGATGTATATTATTTTATACTATTATCCTTTTTACATTAATTTTTATTTTGAAGAGTTCACTTCAGAGGTCATGGCATAAAAATACAAAAATCGTATATTGCCTGCTAATTACTCGCTATTCCACTTTAGTACAACCGCTTAACATGTGCCAACTTTTGTTTTTTACTTCCCCATATTAAAACCACTACATATCTTACATAATATAAATATTTCAATATTTTTCTAGCATAATTATAATCAATAATTGTATCATATTGACAATTTTAATGTGTTTACAGAATAACTAAACAAAAATTATAATTGTAATACTCTTTTGTGTAATCAACTCCGTTATTGTCATTTTTACGTTTGGGTCATGTCTATGAATAAACACATTTAATTCACAGTGAATGTGTGATAATAACTATGATAATATGAATGTTTTCTGATTCAAAATCTATTTGATATGACCTGAAGTCTGACAGCTAAGACAAAAAACAAACACATGAATTTTAAGTTCATGCTATGAAACTTTTATGGTAGCATGTAATATATTTTAACTAGTTCATTGCTGGGATGTTTCAATGACTTATAATACTGCTAGTACAATAATAACATACGTGTTAGACATCTCAGTGAAAAAAAACTATTCTGCTATTGAAAGTGAGAAATGGGTGTTCCCATGACCTCAGATCTCACATCTTTACATTACCATAATTACACATCTGGCTAGATATATGGTAAAAAAATAGTTTGTGATATGTAATAAGCTATAATTTCTCTCTCTGCCTTTCTCCTCTGTGTTTAGTTCTTACTAGTTAACAATAGTGCTTCAGTTATAATTGCTGTCAAGTTTACAAAGGAAAAAACATGTTGTGGTTCCCATCAACAATATTAAATCATTAGGAAAGTCTCTTCTTAGTAAACTAATATCATTCTAATGAAATGTGATAATATTATTTTGATGACATCCAATGGATAAAAATAAAGCATTACTGACTTCTCCAATTTATAAATTCTTCAACCCCGTGGTATGCATCTTGGATACAGTTCTTATACCACTGAAAAGGATTTAAAGCTATTTTAAGGCTAATCTTCACAATTTTGCATAAGCCGTATAGTTTCAACTTAATGAAACCATGAGTTGTTCAAGTATCAAAAAATAATTGGTTTTAATGATGACTGTAGTTGAGAGCATAGAGTGATACTAATCTTCTAATACGTTCCAGAGTTCATTAATTTTAAAATTTGCAATATTAAGATTTAGTTATGCAGCACTTGGTTCTCTGAATATGATTATTGCTACTTTGTGGTTTGGAGATTCCTCATATGTTACATTGACTAAAGATGTTGGGAAATTAGAAAGTCCATATCACACATGCCTAAGGAATGATAATGTAATAATTACAGTTAGACACAATATTGCAATGTATACTCGTTAGTAAAGTGTATATAGACATAATACAGTGTATCTGTCATTCTATCTACCATATATACTCATGTATAAGCCGACCCGTGTATAAGCCGACCCCCCTAATTTTGCCACAAAAAACTGGGAAAAACTTATTGACTCACGTATAAGCCTAGGGTGAAAAATGATTATGCCCCCATATGATGCTCCACAGATTATGCCCCCATATGCTGCACAGATTATGCCCAATATGCTCCACAGATTATGCCCCCATATGCTCCAGATTATGCCCCCCATATGCTCCAGATTATGCCCAATATGCTTCAGAGATTATGCCCCCATATGCTCCCCTGATAATGCCCCCATATGCTCCAGATTATGCCCAATATGCTTCAGGATTATGCCCCCATATGCTCCAAATTATGCCCAATATGCTTGAGATTATGCCCATATGCTCCAGATTATGCCCCCATATATTCCACAGATTATGCCCCCGTATGATCCACAGATTATCCCCATATGCTCCAGATTATGCCCCCATATGTTCCACAGATTATGCCCCCATATGCTCCAGATTATGCCCCCATATGTTCCACAGATTATGCCCTCATATGCTCCAGATTATGCCCCCATATGTTCCACAGATTATGCCCCCATATGCTCCCATATGCTCCAATTATGCCCCATATGTTCCACAGATTATGTCCCCATATGCTCCCGATTTTGCCCCCATATTTCCAGATTATGCCCCATATGCTCCAGATTATGCCCCATATGTTCCACAGCTTATGCCCCCATAGCTCCATATTATGCCCCATATGCTCCAGATTATGCTCCCATATGTTCCACAGCTTATGCCCCCATATGCTCCAGATTATGCCCCCATATGCTCCAGATTATGCCCCATATGCTGCTGCAAAAAAAAAATGACATACTCACCTCTCGTCACTGGGGGCCAGGTGCCGGAGTCCTGAGCAGGCGGTGACACTGGCGCGCTATGGGGGACAGGTGCCGGTATCACCGCTCACTCAGGACCCCGGCACCTGAGATATTTACCTGTCCCGTTCCACCGCTGCACGCTGCGTCCTCGTCTGACTCCTCTGGCTGTTGAATGATCTGGCAGGGGGCAGGGCACGCACTAACGACGTCATCGGCCCTCTGCCTGATCATTCACAGCCAGAGGAGTCAGACAAGGACGCAGCGTGCAGCGGTGGAACGGGACAGGTAAATATCGCTATACTCACCCCTCCTCCGGCGCGGTCTCTGCAGCCTCTCCTCTTCTCCTGGCGCTCTCCGCAGCGCTTCCTTCCTACAGCGGTCACATGGCATCCCTCATTAAAGTCATGAATATGTGCATATTCATGACTTTAATGAGCGGTGCCATGTGACCGCTGCAGGAAGGAGCCGGAGATCGTGGGAGAAGCAGGGGGCTGCAGAGACCGCGCCAGCGGAGGGTGAGTATGATCCGACACCCCCGCTCCCCCGCCGACCCCCCGTATATGACCCGCGTATAAGCCGAGAGGGGACTTTCAGCCCTAAAAATGGGCTGAAAATCTCGGCTTATACACGAGTATATACGGTATCTATCTATCTATTTATCTATCTACCTAGCATTGTTTCTATCTATCTATCTATCTATTAATAAATAAAATGCTAGGTACAGTTTATAAATAGCACTGTACTGCTATTCTCTGTGAAATCAATGGGCTACATCTACAACAGAGAAAACAGGGATTTTACCAAAACTGAACCAAGCAGTCCAGTAAGTGACACATTGTCAGAATTATGCTATGTGCACACGTAGAGTTTTTTAAGCATTTTTTTTGCCGTGTTTTTACACAGCATAATCGCTTAAAAAAAGGGTACAAAACGCATCCCATGCAATCCTAAGGGATTACGCATTGCTGTGCACATGCTGCGTATTTTTGCAGAGCGTAATAGCTTCACGTAAAAATAAGCAGCATGTCCACTCTTTTGGTGTAATCACGGCGATAACGCCACCATAGGATTGCATTGAAATGCTGATTTTACGCATGTACTATGCCCACCATGCGTGAAGTGAGCTCTTCATGTGCGCTTGGTACCCAAGGTCTTTAGGAGAGGAAACTCTCCTCCAGCCCTGGGTACCATATTCCTGTCAAAAATAGAATTAAACTAAAAAATATTGATATTCTCACCTTCCGGCGGCCCCCAGAGTTTTCCCGCTCCTCAGCGAAGTTGCCGCCAAGTTCCAGTCCCAGGGATGCATTGCGAGAATCACCCCAGATGACGTAGCGGTAAAGTGACCGTGACGTCGCAAAGGCCATTCTTGCAATGCATCTCTTGGAACGGAACTTGCCGGCAGCGTCGCTGAGGAGCGGGAAGACTCCGGGAGACAGGGAGCCAACGGAGAGAGAGTATATCAATATTTTTATTTTTTTAATTATTTTTTACATTACTCATTGCTAAAAAGGTGGTCACACTTGTCAGCACTATGCGTGACAAGTGTGACCAACCTGTCAATCAGTTTCCAAGCGATGCTACAGATCGCTTGGAAAACACTAGCATTTTGCAAGCTATAAAAACTCTTACAAAATGCTTGTGTTTTGCGGGAAAACGCATACTAATTACGTATGAATTTTACCCGCGGCGGGGAGTTGTGCAAATGCTTTGCAAAATTACGGCGTATTTGCGCAACGTGTGCACATATCCTTAGGGTTTCAGGCCCTAAATCATGCAGCTCTCAAATTACATGGCAAAAATCTGCTGACAGATTCCCTTAAAGGCTGAAACAAGTTACTGCCACCGCCCTTTGGGGCTTTTCTACAGCATTCTATAATGCTGTAGATAAGCCCCCGATTCAACCTGAAAGATAAAAATAAGTTTTATTATACTCATCCAAGGGGTGGTCCGGTCCGATAAGTGTCGCAGGTCCTGGTCGAGTGCCTCCCATCTTCTTGCGATGCTGCCCCCCTGCTTGCTTCATGGCTCCCCGGCATTGTGCTCCTGCGCAGGCGTACTTCTCTCCTCTGTTGAGGGCAGAGCAAAATACTGCAGTGTGGAGACACTGGGCCTCTCTGACCTTTCCTGGCACCTGTACACTGCGGTGCTTTGCTCTGCCCTCAACAGGACAGATAAATACGCCTGCACAGGAGCGCGATGCTGAGGAGCCATAAAGCAAGCAGAAGTGCGGCATTGCAAGAAGATGGGAGTTGCTGGACCAGGACCTGCGACACACATGGGACCGGACCATCCCGCAGGTAAGTGTAATAAAAGTTATTTTTCTTCTCTTACAGGTCAGGTTGGGGGCAGATATACAGCATTATAGAATGCTGTAGATAAGCTCTGAAAGGTGGTGGCTGTAACTCTAATTGGCCAAACCTGGTGACAGGTTCGCTTTAAGTGGGTCTATGTCCTGGGATACCCTTACTGCCTGCACCCATATTGAAGATATGTGATTGAGGGATTGAGGATTGTGCTGTATATGAAAATTAGAGTTGAGCGAAACAGGGTCGTCAGATTCAAAAGTCGCCGACTTTCACTAAAGTCGGGTTTCGTTGGCTGAAACCCGACTATAGCGAGCAGTTGGCCATGCGGTCGGCAAAACAAGCGCCAAAGTCAAATTTCCCAGAATGCTTTCAGGCACATTTTTTCAGCCAATGAGTAAGGATGTACACTGTGGGCAACGAGATGACATGAGCAGTGTCCACCACCATCTTACAGAAGGGCATTGCTGTGATTGGCTTGCTTTGGGGGGCATCATAGTGTCTATAAAAGCCCTGAGTGCCGACCTCCATTTTACTTCTGCCGATATTAACAGTAGGGAGAGGTTGCTGACGCTGTTTATCAGTAGGGAGAGAGTTAGGGCTGGAAAGAGAAGTTCTTCTGTGCTTGTGCTGATAGCAATTGTGCTGTACTGTTAGTGTGCAGTGACAGGGGAGAATTTTCTTGTGTGCAGCAGCGCTGGTTATTAGGCTGCCTGATAGCTGTATTGCTGTGTGTACACTGCTGTGCAGACTGCTTTTTACACAGCACTAATACTTTTATTCTTTTTTTCTGCACAGTTATCGATCGTTCATTTTTTCCCACACCGTATAGAGCAGTAAGCTACTCACACACTACCGTGTACCGGCTGGTATCGCGGACAAATACATGCTGACTATCTGTGTGTGACTCTGGAAATATATACGGAGATTGAAATTTTCCCCAACACCGTATACAGCTGTACGCTTCTGAGATAGTACCGTATATTGGTCTTTGTATTACGGTCAAATCCATACTGAGTGAGCGTCTGTGTGTGACTCCAGAAATATATACGGAGATTGCAATTTTCACCTACACCGTATACAGCTGTACGCTTCACATACAGTACCGTTTTTCTGCTTTTTGTATTACGGTCAAATCCATACTGAGTGAGCGTGTGTGTGTGACTCCGGAAATATATACGGAGATTGCAATTTTCCCCTACACCGTATACAGCTGTACACTTCTAAGACAGTACCATATATCTGCTCTTTGTATTATGGTGAAATCTATACTGAGAGAGCGTCTGTGTCTGACTCTGGAAATGTATACGGAGATTTAAATTTTTCCCAACATCGTATACAGCTGTACGCTCCTCATACAGTACCATATACCTGCTGCTATTTTTGGTACATTTTCCCAAACATGAGGAAGTATGGTTGAAGAGGCCGCGGACGTGGGCGGGGTTGGGCCAGCTGGGACTGATGGTGGGGGTGGTGCATCTGCTGATAGTGCCAAAAGCACAATAGCACCTAAGGCAGGAGGTGTTGAGCCTGCGTCATCGTCTGGCTCCAGAAGTCCTGGAAGGCTCCCTTTTCTGGGAGTTGGTAAACCGCTTTTAAAGCCGGAGCATCAGGAACAGGTGTTGGCTTACATTGCCGAAACAGCCTCCAGCTCTATCGCCTCCTCTTCTGAAGTTTCAAAAAATGAAAGCACTGAGTCGTCAGTGCAGGCTCCTGGTCAGGAACAATACCTTTCCTTGTGTCCTTCACCCCCATCACAAGTGAAGGATGCGGCAGTCCACACTTCAGATTACTCCCTGGAGCTCTTTTCACATACCATGCCTGGGTTATCAAGTGAAATCCTGAATTCCCCAGTCCAAGATGAATATAACATGGAGTGCACTGATGCACAGCCACTGCTATCTGATTCTGCTGGTACATTCACCCAGAGCACTGCATTGCCCTCGCAGTCTACTGAGCCAGAATCTGACCCTGATGAAACTCAGATGCCCCTTCCTGCATACTCTGACACCTTACACGGTGACACAGAGGAAGGTGCAGATGAAATTGAAGAGGAGGTGATGGATAACCCAGTTGTTGACCCGGATTGGCATCTATTGGGGGAAGAGGGTGCCTCTGGCAATAGCTCAGAAAAGGAGGAGGATCCGCAGCAGGCATCGACATCGCAGCTGCGGGTATCTGGCAGGCCCATAGCAGTCCAAAAACGTGTTAAAAAAACAAAAGAGTTGCAGGACAGCTTGGCCAGATGGTCAAATTAGCACAGCGTGCAAGCCCTGAAAATTTAGCCCATAGTAGGAAGACTGCAGTGTGGCACTTTTTGACCAAAATCCTATTGATGAGGCAAAGGTTATCTGTAAGAAGTGTGGAAGGACCTTTAGCCGAGGGAAAAATCTCCAAAAATTTAATACCATTTGCATGCTTAGACATTTAAACACCATGCACTTGCAAGCGTTGATGGACTACAAAACCTCACTGGCTTTGAACGCCTACATTGCTAAACTAATCTCATTAGAGATGATGCCCTTCCATTTGGTTGAAAGCGCAGCGTTCCGAGAGCTCATGGCCTACGCTGTCCCACACTATGACCTACCCAGTCGGCACTTCTTTTCTTGAAAAGCCATCCCTGCCCTCCACCTGCATGTGAAAGACCGCATTGTCCATGCACTCAAACAATCAATGAGTGGAAAGGTGCACCTCACAACAGATGCATGGACTAATAGGCATGGCCAGGGTGTTACGTGTCCATCACTGCGCACTGGGTTAATGTGGTGGATGCAGGGTCCCCACAGGGGACAGCGGCGGTGGGACAGTGCTGCCTAGCCCACTGTATAGGCAACAGTTGGCTGTAGGCGTTCAACCCTCCTCCTCCTCCTCTAGAAGCAAAAGCTCGTCGACAGAGCGCAGTTGCATGAGCACTCCATCCGCAGCTGCCAGTGTTGCACACGAGGTGTCCCACTATCGAACAGCTAGTGGTAAGCGTCAGCAGGCTGTTTTAAAGATGATGTCTTTGGGCGACAACATACGAGAAAAGGCTGCACTCTATCATACTAAACCATAACAACATAGAATACATGAAATTTTGAATAACAATATGGCTTTGGAGTATAAAGAAAATTTGAGACGCTTAGTATAAACATTTGGCCAAACATTAAAAGCCCACCAACCATCGTCAAGGTGGTCTCAAGTCTGGTGAGTCCCTGACCTAATGTGTACATACCTCTATTAGGCTGATATCTGAATTTCTGGGTGAATGTGGCACCTCTGTCAGTAATGTCTGCATTTATGGGTAAGTAGGGACCTGCTGTAATTAAAATCACCACCTGGTGGGGGTGGAGTGCTCGGTCAGTAAGCTAACATTCAAAAGAACAAAAAACCTGACTGGCACATCCAGACTAATGTGAACTAGGTGCAAACCAAGGGGAGCTACCCCCATGTAAAACATACGAGAAAAGGCGCACTCTATCATACTAAAGCATGACAACATAAAATACATGAAATTTTGAATAGCAATAAAGTGGCGTTGGAGACAGAGGTTTCATGACCATGTTGTGGTCTGATTTCTCGAGTAACGCTCACACGACTGGTAATACTGAATCGATTGCAACAGACAGGAGACAGCAGTTGTCAACTGTGGTTCAAAATTACCTCTCCTCCCTATCAATGTTCTCCCTCACAGTTCATTCCCCTTTGACTACTGGGCCTGTAAACTGGACACCTGGCCTGAATTGGCACAATATGCCTCACAGGAGCTCGTTTGCCCTGCTGGTAATGAAAGAGTCTTCAGTGCTGCTGGATCAATCCTGTCAGAAAGAAGGACCCGGCTGTCGACCCAAAATATAGGTGATCTCACCTTCATTAAAATGAACCATGCCTGGGTTTCAAAGGATTTTTGTACCACCTTCCCCTGATGACACATAGGTTGCCAGCAAAATGGATCACTTTGTCCTCCTCTTCCTCCGACTTCTCCAATTCCTCCATTTGCAGCTGCTGAACGTCCAGCCTACAACTCAACATATGCCAGGTTTTCCACCTCCCTAACTGGACTGTAACCCCAGGGACGATGTCAGCACCTGGCGCACCCGGGCAAGTGCCGGGGCCCTGAGCAGGTGGGGGGCCCACTCGCCATCAGAGACACTGGCATACTATGAGGTGCCCTGTGCCAGTTCCCGGCGCCCACGAGTGTGCCCCCCCTGCTTGCTCAGGGCCCCAGCACTTGCAATACTTACCTCTCCCTGCTCCACCGCTGTGACGTCTTCCGTGTTTCCTGACAGTGATCATATTCTCAGGAATGGAAGGAGAGAGGCTGCACAAGCCCAGGGTGGGCACAGAGTGTGGGAGGAGCAGCCTAGGAGATAAGTGTCAGCTCTTCATTTGGAGCTCAGTTTTCTAATGGCCGGAGGATACGTTAGCTGACGCAGCCAGGAAAGCCTGTGACTAAGATTTGGACCTGTGATCCATCACTGCCTCCCTGTGGTCAGATGCTACATAACACGGTAATTAAATAAATGTGCCAGGAATAGGGAATACTGGGAGGAGAGAGAGGACAATGACTGCATAACACATGTATGACAGGGAACAACCCTTGAGAAAGGCAATCTGCCGAAACGCGAGTCGGGGAGGGCGCACCAAGTCGTAATAGAGTCACACGTGTCTAGGTAATATGTGGTAGCTCTTTATACTAATTTTGGGCCATGTATGCCCTGTTGTTATTTGCACTATGCCACTTTACCAGTAAGTGTTGTAATATGTTATCTTGATTGCAATTACCATGCTATATAATATGTACTAGCGCTTCACACTTACTTAATGTGTGACTGCTTTTTGTATTAACCCTGTGGGATTTGTGCATTAATAAGATTGTATTAATTGATATGTGAGATACATAGATTCTTTGCACTGTCCCTTGGATATATTCATATCTATTTGACCTTGGTTGTTCCCTGTCATACATGTGTTATGCAGTCATTGTCCTCTATCTCCTCCCAGTTTTCCCTATTCCTGGCACATTTATTTAAATAAAATTGAATTTTTATACTTTAATTTGTTCTTGGGAATTTTTTTGCATCTTTTTTCTTTCTGCCTTGTTGTAATTTTAGCGAATATCCCTTATTACACAGTCCATATAACTCACTTCAATTATGACATGATTCTCTATTATGTTGATTTTATTTTGTCTTGTGGGTTGATTACATTCATGAAGTGGTTTTACATAACACGGTAATTACAACCTATCTATACCCTATCCTTTGTGCTACACTCCTGACTGCATACTTGTATATTGTTCTGTAAATATATGCTTGTATATTTCTAGTGTGCCTTTTAGGTGATTAAGTATAAAATTAATCTTGGACTGTTCTTTTATCTCGATTCACGAATCCCCACGTCCGCACGCTCAGTTGGTTATATGATACGCTACCCGGGTTGGTTTCTGACTCGATATAAGTCTGTTGTGGACGGGGCTTATTTCAAACGAGGAACTGGTGGCAGAATACCGTATTGTTTTAGTGAGGAACTCCGGCAGTGATGGTCGGGAGGTTTATATATAAATCCCCAGCCTGGGCTGGTGATATATACCCCCCTCACTGGGAGTACCTCACTAACTCGAACCTATAAGGGAAACCTTTCCGGAGACTATTTGCCTCCGATGCAGTTACCTGACTGACCAGAGGCATGTGGTGGCGCCTGAGAACCCACCCAGCTAGGTCCTTCTCTCCCCTCCCCTGAGGTGAGCAAAGTTGACACCCCCTTCCCCTGTGAGATCTCTCACAGTCAGATTCTACAAATCCCCTCAATTCTAGAGAATGGTGGGATTTTTAAATCTGTAGTTTACTGCTTGTTGCCTTAATTACCAGCTTTCTCTGCTGTCTATCAGCTGGGGACAATTTCCTAGGCGCAGAGCATATGCTTGTAAACTCTTTGCTATAGATCTTGCAAGCACTGCTCTGTAGCAGACAAGGATGCTGAATACAGCTAACTTAATGTCTCTGTGCTCCTCATGCACTGTCCTTTCACTAACACAGGTTCCTAGCCTTCTGGCTAACACGCTACTAAGATATACATCTTTCCTATTGTCTTCTGGCAAGCACCTGAAAAGAACCATAATCCATTTCACTTATCAGAGTGCTGATTACTCCCACAGGTATAAGCACATCCTGTTCCTCAGGCTGTGATCAGAAGAAGGAGTTGACCTGGCTATTTATATAGATGACCTATATTTAAAATAGATCATCAACATCATGGGACTGACATTAGGCATTCCAGTCGATCATCTGATATTAGTTCCAAAGGATGTCCGATGTAAACAGTAAATCAAGTGGATCAAACAGATCTCCATTCAAAGGCTGTTCCTGAGGACTTAGCTCAACTCCCATTCACTTCAGTTGGAACTGAGCTGCAATGTAAGGCCTAGAAGATGGGAAATCCATATTCAATACACAGAGTGCAGCTGTTGTCTAATGAGGCTCTTATACAGTAAATATGCACACACCTGCATATTGATAATATTTTTACATAAAATAAAATTACTTTGTATATATAGAGCAGGTGAATATGTCCTCAAGTATCTGAGTAAATATAGTTCTAAAGGTGCTATTGACATGAAATTCCCATCAGATGTTGGTAACAACCCATCCAATCCACACAGGCAAAGGAATCAACAATAGATATCCATACATTAAGTTATTTGTAATAATGAGAAGTGACCCAGGGTAAAAGTATTGAACACATTAAGAAAGAGAGGTGAAAAAACATGGAAATCCATGACAGCTGAAATTTATCAGTAAATAAAAAGAAATCCTGCCTGAAAAATAATATCAGCTGGTTCAATTGATGGCCTATAAAAAGGTTTCTCATTACCAAGGTGCCATACAAGAAGCATCTCATAATGGGCAAAACCAGTGAGATGTCTCAAGACTTTTGCAACCTTATTGTTGCAACGTATACTGATGGCATTGGTTACAGAAGAATTTCTAAACTACTGAATGTTCCAGTGAGCATTGTTGGAGGCATAAGCTGGAAGTGGAAAGAGCATGATTTTACCATAAACTGGCCACAATCAGATGCTCCCTGCAAGCCAGAGAAGTGAAAAGAATTATCATAACAGTTGCCCAAGAGCCAAAAACCACCTGTAGAGAGTTACAGAAAGATCTGGAATGTGTAGGTACAAATGTTTAAAATAAAATAAATAAGTAATACATTAAACCTCCATGTCCTGTATGCACTCTCACCACACAAGACTCCAATATTGAAGAAAAGCATAGTGAAGCGCGTTTAAAGTTTGCTCAGTGAAATTTAGACAAACCTGTGAAATACTGGCAGAATATAGCCTGGTCAAATGAGATGAAAATGTAACTCTTTGGTTGCCATAATACACACCATGTTTGGAGGCCAAAAGGCACTACATATCCCTCCAAATACACCATATCAACAGTGAAGTTTGGAGGTAGAAACAGCCTGTTGTGGGGCTACTTTTCAGCATACAGCACTGGCAAACTTCACATGATTGAAGGAATGATGAATGGACAAATGTATCAAGACATTTTTGTTATAAAAAAAAACTGCTGCTATCTGCAGGATGACAAAAATGAAACAAGGGTTGACATTTCAGGAAGGCAATGATCCCAAACACATAGCAAGGAAACTCTCAACTGGTTTCAGAGAAAGAAAATAAAGCTGCTAGAATGGCATAGCCAATCGCCTGACCAGAATCCAATATAAAATTTGTGTAAGGAACCAAAGCTCAGAGATCAAAGAAGAAGCCCACAGAACCTTCAGGATATAAAGAGTTTGTGTGGAAAATGGGCCAAAATCACACCTGAGCAATGTATGTGACTAGTTTCTCCATACAGAAATCGTCTTGAAGCTGTCATCACCAACAAAGACTTTTGTATTAAGTATTAAATACATTTCAGTAAATCTGTTCAATACCTTTTCCCTGAGTCATTTCTCATTATTACACATAACTAATTATATGGACAGCTCTAATTTAATTTATTTGCCTCTGTGGATGTCGGATCGGATAGACGACATCACATGAGAATTTCAAGTCAATAGAACCCATAGAAATATATTTACTTAGAAAATTGGTGACGTGTTCAATACTTATTTCACCCTAGCAATTCGCTGACTGCTAGGACCTTTATAAACATGTTTTAATAATGGGTGGGCACTGAGACAATGTAGTGGGAGGAAGCAGTCACAGATACATTTGTTACATGTAATGGCCAGATAATTGCTAGGGCTATTCAGAGAACCAAAGCCAAAGGGGTTTGTTGACCAATGGGGCAGCTAATTTAATTCCCTTTTATGCTATTTTTGATCAAAAACAGGATTACTAAAAACTCTGTGTTATTTAAATGCACTTTTTGCTTTTTTTTACTTAGTTACAGCAGGGTTTTGCTCACTTTTTCTTCTGTAGGTTTAATTCCCCGCAGTTTCTATTGTCACTTGCCAGTTTTTAAGCTGTATATTTCTTCATTCCTGATGAGTTTATTGATTGACCCATGTTTGCAAAGGTCTTACTGGAGAGTCAATTTTAATAGCCACTCAGTTGACCAATAATGGGGTGGGTTTGGTATCCTATGGGAGCACAAATTTCCCATTTAAAACTCAATATATTCTCTTAGCACTTACCCGTTATTGCATTGTATTTTTTTTGTTTCCTGGAAAGATTACTGGATTGACCCATTGTTCTCTGAGGCAGCTTTGTTTCTCTTTTCTCTGTTCCTGGAATGCCATTTTGGATTTGACTCCGGGACTGGTTGATTATTATTCTTTGCGAAAGTTTTCCTTGATCCTATGGATTTAACCTAGGCTATTCCCTGATTGCAAATCTGTCATTGTCCCCTCTTTTTGGTACTTAACCAGTTTTCTACTATCTCTTCCCTCAAAACGCTTACCCGTTAACAGCTATTTCGTGCATGCAACATGTTGTCTTCTGCATTAAAAGCCAGATTCTTAAGAAAGAGAAAAACTGCCGTGCACTTGAGACTTGCTAAGTATATTGACTTTCTACAAGTCTGTTTGTGGTTTGAGCTTGCTTATTCTGTAGGTTCCCAAAGCCAAAACAGTACAGACCTATAAAGGCATGAACTCTACAAGACCTCTGAAGGTGTCCTGTGATAGATCAAGCTTCATGACATCATCAAACCCAAGCTCATTTAAGACCTGTAAATTGCAAGGTGGGGACTCCATGTGTCCATCAAATTCCACAGATGCTTGACCAAATTGAGATGTGGTAAATTTACAGTCCAAGTCAACACATTAAATTCTTTTTATGCTCTTTATACATATTCCTGATAATTTTTTATGGCATAACAATCCACATTATCCATTGAAAGAGGTCAATACCATTACCCAGATAAATGATGCTCAAGAATATAAAAGAAAATGTGATTAACCCCTTCACCCCAAAGGGTGGTTTGCACGTTAATGACCGGGCCAATTTTTACAATTCTGACCACTGTCTCTTTATGAGGTTATAACTCTGGAACGCTTCAACGGATCTGCGCGATTCTGAGACTGTTTTCTCGTGACATATTGTACTTTACATTAGTGGTAAAATTTATTCGATATACCTTGCGTTTATTTTTGAAAAAAATGCAAATATGGCGAAAATTTTGAAAATTTTGCAATTTTCAAACTTTGAATTTTTATTCCCTTAAAACAGAGAAATATGTCACACAAAATAGTTAAGAAATAACATTTCCCACATGTCTACTTTACATCAGCACAATTTTGGAATCAAAATTTTTTTTTCTTAGGAAATTATAAGGGTTAAAAGTTGACCAGCGATTTCTCATTTTTACAACAAAATTTACAAAGCCATTTTTTTTAGGGACCACCTCATATTTGAAGTCACTTTGAGGGGTCTATATGGCAGAAAATACCCAAAAGTGACACCATTATAAAAACTGCACCCCTCAAGGTACTCAAAACCACATTCAAAAAGTTTATTAACCCTTCAGGTGCTTCACAGGAGCTGAAGCAACGTGGAAGGAAAAAATGAATATTTAACTTTTTAGCCACAAAAATGATCTTTTACAAACTTTTTTTTTATTTTCACAAGGGTAAAAGAAGAAAATGGACACATAAAGTTGTTGTGCAATTTCTCCTGAGTACGCCAATACCCCATAAGTGGGGGAAAACCACTGTATGTGTGCACAGCAGAGCTCATAAGGAAGGAGCGCCGTTTGACTTTTTCAAACTAAAATTGGCTGGAATTGAGATTGGACGCCATGTCGCGTTTGGAGAGCCCCTGATGCGCCTAAACAGTGGAAACCCCCCACAAGTGACACCATTTTGGAAACTAGACCCCCTAAGGAACTTATCTAGATCTGTTGTGAGCACTTTGAATCCCCAAGTGTTTCACAAAAGTTTATAATGCCTGGGTGTGAAAAAAAAAAGAAACAATTTTCCACAAAAATTATTTTTTTAGTCCCAAATTTTTGATTTTTCCCAAGGAAATTGGACCCCAAAAGTTGTTGGCCAATTTGTCCTGAGTACGCTGATACCCAATATGTGGGGGGGGGGAAACTGTTTGGGCGCACGGCAGGGCTTGGAAAGGAAGTAGTAACGTTTTTGGAATGCAGATGTTGATGGGGGTCATGTTCCGTTTGCAGTGCCCCAGATGAGCCTAAACAGTAGAAACCCCCCCACAAGTGACCACATTTTGGAAACTAGACCCCCTAAGGAACTTATCTATAGCTTTGGTGAGCACTTTGAACCCCCAAGTGCTTCACACAAGTTTATAATGCCCGGGCATGAAAATAAAAAATCCTATTTTTTTCCCACAAAAATTATTTTTAGTCACTAATTTTTTATTTTCCCAAGGGTAACAGGAGAAATTGGACCACAAAAGTTGTTGTCCAATTTGTCCTGAGTATGCTGATACCCAATATGTGGGGGGGAACCACTGTTTGGGCGCACGGCAGAGCTCGGAATGGAAGGAGCACCATTTGGCTTTTTCCAACCAAAATTGGCTGGAATTGAGATTGGACGCCATGTTGCATTTGGAGAGCCACTGATGTGCCTAAACAGTGGAAACCCCCCACAAGTGACCCCATTTTGGAAACTAGACCCCCTAAGGAACTTATCTAGATCTTTGGTGAGCAATTTGAACCCCCAAGTGCTTCACACAAGTTTATAACGTAGAGCCGTAAAATTAAAAAATCATATTTTTTCCACAAAAATGATCTTTTCACCCCAATTTTTATTTTCCCAAGGGTAACAAGACTCCAAAAGTTATTGTGCAATTTGTCCTGAGTACGCTGATACCCCATATGTGGGGGTAAACCACTGTTTGGGTGCATGGCAGAGTTTGGAAGGGAAGGAGTGCCGTTTGACTTTTTCAACGCAGAATTGGCTGATGCCATGTCGTGTTTGGAGAGCTCCTGATCTGCCTAAACAGTGGAAACCCCCCACAAATGACACCATTTTGGAAACTAGACCCCTCAAGGAACTTATCTAGATGTGTGGTGAGCACTTTGAACCCCCAAGTGCTTCACAGAAGTTTATAACGTACAGCCGTAAAATAAAATTATTTTTTTTTTTTTTACAAAAATGATTTTTTCGTCCCCAATATTTTATTTTCACAAGGGTAACAGGAGAAATTGGACCCCAAAAGTTGTTGTCCAATTTGTCCTGAGTACGCTGATACCCAATATGTGGGAGAAAACTACTGTATGTGTACACGTTGGGGCTCGAAAGGGAAGTAGTGACGTTTTGGATTGCAGACTTTGATGGAATGCTCTGGGGTGTCATGTCGCATTTGGAGAGCCCCTGATGCACCTAAACAGTGGAAACCCCCCACAAGTGACCCCATTTTGGAAAATAGACCCCACAAGGAACTTATCTAGATGTGTGGTGAGCGCTATGAAGCCCCAAGTGCTTCACACAAGTTTATAACGTACAGCCGTAAAAAACAAAAAAAATCATTTTTTTTTTTAAAAAATGATATTTTTGCCCCCAGTTTTTTATTTTCCCAAGGGTAACAGAAGAAATAGGACAAATTGCACAATAACTCTTAGGGTCCAGAGTACGCTGATACCCCATGTGGGAGTAAACTACTGTTTGGGCGCATGGCAGAGCTCAGAAGGGAAGGAGCACCGTTTGACTTTTTCAACGCAGAATTGGCTGGAATTGAGATCAGACGTCATGTCACATTTGGAGAGCCCCTGATGCACCTAAACAGTGGAAACCCCCCACAAGTGACCCCATTTTGGAAAATAGACCCCACAAGGAACTTATCTAGATGTGTGGTGAGCACTTTGAACCCCTAAGTGCTTCACAGAAGTTTATAACGTACAGCCGTAAAAATAAAAAATATATTTTTTTTTACAAAAATTATTTTTTTCGCCCCCAATATTTTATTTTCACAAGGGTAACAGGAGAAATTGGACCCAAAAAGTTGTTGTCCAATTTGTCCTGAGTACGCTGATACCCAATATGTGGGAGAAAACTACTGTATGGGAACACGTTGGGGCTCGGAAGGGAATAGTGACGTTTTGGATTGTAGACTTTGATGGAATGGTGTGGGGGCGTCATGTCGCATTTGGAGAGCCCCTGATGCGCCTAAACAGTGGAAACCCCCCACAAGTGACCCCATTTTGGAAAATAGACCCCACAAGGAACTTATCTAGATGTGTGGTGAGCGCTATGAAGCCCCAAGTGCTTCACACAAGTTTATAACCTACAGCCGTAAAAACAAAAAAAATCATTTTTTTTTTTAAAAAATGATATTTTTGCCCCCAGTTTTTTATTTTCCCAAGGGTAACAGAAGAAATAGGACAAATTGCACAATAACTCTTAGGGTCCAGAGTACGCTGATACCCCATGTGGGAGTAAACTACTGTTTGGGCGCATGGCAGAGCTCAGAAGGGAAGGAGACCCGTTTGACTTTTTCAACGCAGAATTGGCTGGAATTGAGATCAGACGTCATGTCACATTTGGAGAGCCCCTGATGTGCCTAAACAGCGGAAACCCCCCAATTCTAACTCCAACCCTAACCTCTACACACCCCTAACCCTAGTCCCAACCCTAACCACAAACGTAACCCTAACACACCCCTATCCCTAATCCCAACCATAACCCTAATACTAACTTTAGCGCCAACCCTAACCCTAACTTTTGCCGCAACCCTAACCTTAACCATAACCCTAATGGGAAAATGGAAATAAATACATTTTTGTAATTTTATTATTTTTCCCTAACTAAGGGAGTGATAAAGGGGGTTTGATTTACTATTTATAGCGGGTTTTTATGATTGGCAGCTGTCACGCTAAAAGACGCTTTTTATTGCAAAAAATAGTTTTTGCATCACCACATTTTGAGAGCTATAATTTTTGCATATTTTGGCCCACAGAGTCATGTGAGGTCTTATTTTTTGCGGTACGAGTTGACGTTTTTATTGGTACCATTTTTGAGCCTGTGACATTTTTTGATCGCTTTTTATTTCGATTTTTGGAGGTTAGAATGAACAAAAATCAGCAATTCATGAATTTCTTTTGGGGAGGCGTTTATACCGTTCCGCGTGTGGTAAAATTGATAAAGCAGTTTTATTCTTCGGGTCAGTACGATTACAGCGATACCTCATTTATATCGTTTTTTTATGTTTTGGCGCTTTTATAGAATAAAAACAATTTTATAGAAAAAATAATTATTTTTGCATCGCTTTATTCTGCGAGCTATAACTTTTTTTTTTTTTTGCTCATGATGCTGTGTGATGGCTCGTTTTTTGCGGGACAAGATGACGTTTTCAGCGGTGCTATGATTATTTATATCTGTCTTTTTGATCGCGTGTTATTCCACTTTTTGTTCAGCGGTATGATGATAAAGCACTGATTTTTTGCTTTGTTTTTATTTATTTTTTTTTAAGGGGTTTACTAAAGGGGTTAATTAGTGGGACAGTTTTATAGGGGGGTCATTACGACGCGGCGATACCAAATATGTGTACTTTTATTGTTTTATTTTTTTTATTTACAGGAAAAAATGAATTTATTGGGGAATATTTTTTTTTTTTTTTTACTTATTTTGGAATTTTTTTTTTTACACGTTTATTTTTATTTTTTTTACTTTTTTACATTGTCCCAGGGTGGGACATCACTGTAAAATGTGAGATCGCTGGTCTCACAGTGTGCACAGCACTCTGTGAGACCAGCGATCTCACAGGCAGCGCTGCAGCTTCTCAGTGCCTGCTCTCAGCAGGCACTGAGGAAGCCGCCTCCCTCCAGGACCCCGGCGCCATCTTGGATCCGGGTCCTGGGAGGGAGGAAGCCCTCAGAATAGCGCTATCACATCGCGCTGTTCTGAGGGTCTCAGGGGGGCGCGCAGGGAGCGCTCTCCCTGCGCGATGCCCCCCAGTACACCGCGATCATGTTTGATCGCGGTGTGCAAGGGGTTAATGTGCCGGGAGCGGTCCGTGACCGCTCCTGGCACACAGTCCCGGGTGTCAGCTGTGATAATCAGCTGACACCCGGCGGCGATCAGCTGCGCTCCCCCCAGGAGCGCAGCTGATCGCTATGACGTACTATCCCGTCCATGGTCAGATTGTCACGGGTTTTATGGACGGGATAGTACGTCTAATGTCAGAGAGGGGTTAATCAGTCACCGCTTTAATTGTCCATCGCTACAATGTTTCCCATTTTTTCTGTCTTTTTTATGCTCTTAAAAGTTATTATTGTAATTATTATTACCGGCCTTCAGCTCGATCTCGAGTGATAGTGAACTGCTAGATGAATGCTTTGTAGGAAGATCGATCTTGTGCAAGCCTGGATAGGTCCACCAGGGTCTTGTCCACCCTTATCTTGATTGTGTCAAGTTGGTCTTCCTCTTCATCTTGTTCCTTCTATTCTTCTGACCAAAAGGAACCTGTCACTCAATTAATGCTGCCCAAGACAGGGAAGCATGAATCAGAGTCTGGCTGCATGATTGTTTTTGACTGCATGAATGCACCTACATTTCAGGCAAAACCTAGTTGAGGAGACGGCGAGTGACTATAGAGATGGATTAGTCCGGGGCCACCCTATGCTGACTACTCTTCTCATGCTCCCATGTGGTTGGAATCAAGAGACAGGTTCACTTACAGTTTTTGAAAGAAATTTTTTACTCTCACCATAGGTTTGATAGATACCTTTATTTGTGTACGGTACTTAAACTCCTGGTTGACTAGCGGGTTTTAATAACATCACAGAGAAAACAGGAAAGGAAAGACTGCTATGGTCTTTTAATAATGAAATGTGACCTATGTAATTCTGCTGTTAACACTGATATCAAATTAATATTCTGTGAAGGCACCTGGGTTAACATGCTCAATATATCCTCTTTTTTCAACTGTGCAGCAAATGTAGCATGTCACTTAGTATAATTTGATTTAAAATAACTTTTTCATTGTACAAAATTATTTCAGAGGTTGTTTGATTTAAGTTGATGCCATGTGTAGAATAAAATGTGTAAAATTTACTATCCAATAAAAAGCAATTCAATCAAGAATAGCTATAATATTTGCAAAATAAGAATAATCAAATTTTTATTATCCTCCTATTTACTAGCCATGCTCGATTTTTGTTAATTGAAAAAGGAAAAAAGGGCTCTCTAATAGTGTTGAGCATTCCGATACTGCAAATATCGGGTATCGGCCAATATTTGCTGTATCGGAATTCTGATTCCGAGTACCGATATGTTCGTCATATCGGATACCGGAATCGGAATGTTCCTGTCACGGTCAGTGTCCGTCGGTCGGGTCTGTCAGGAGTCAGCGGCACTTACCTGGCAGAAGATCTCCGGCGGTCACGTCCTGGACTGCTTGATGGCCGCCATCATCTTCTCCCTGGCGGTCACGTACAGTTTCTCACGATAACTGCACGTGCTGCCGGGTAATCGAGGCCGTAAAGCAGTCCGATGATGTCACCGCCGGGGAAGCTGGTAAGCAGCTATGCTGCGTCGGGATGTCAGGCTGTGCCTGACATTCCGATGTAGCAGATCTGGATCGTCGTGGGATCCTCGTTACTATGGACTGCGTCGGACAGGTGGTATACTGTTGGTTTGTTTTTTTTCTTTTTTTACAGGAGATCGATGGCGTCGCAGGAATGAGAGTGTAATAAAATTAATGAAAACTGTGTTGTCTCTTTTATTTCGTTAAAAGACTTTTTTCTTGCTGTGTCTTTTTTTTAAACATTTAAAAACTTTGGGATTAATAATGGATCAGTGTCTTATTGATAACCTCTCCATTATTAACCGGGCTTATTGTCACCGTGCAATCAACGGGACATTAACCCCTTATTACCCCGCTTGCCACCACTACAGGGCAAGTGGGAAGAGCCGGGTAAAGTGCCACAATTGGCACATCTTTTGATGCGCCAAATGTGGGGCTGCTGATGCCTGGTATTTTTAGGCTGTTGAGGGCCAAAATCCATGGGCCTTGACAGTCTTTTAATACCAGGCCTCAGCAGTCTGCTTCATCTGGCTGGTTAACAAAAATAGGTGGGACCCCACGCCATTTTTTTTCGAGGGGATCCCCTATTTTTGTTAACCAGCCAAGATAAGCAGACTGCTGTGGCCTGGTATTATCAGGCTGGCAAGGTTCATGGATCTTGGCTCCTTAACAGCCTGAAAATCCAGGCCTCAGCAGTCTGCTTCATCAGGCTGGTTAACAAAAATAGGGGGGACCCCATGCCATTTTTTTTTCGAGGGGATCCCCTATTTTTGTTAATCAGTTCCCTCTGACGTCACTGATGGTGTCTCTGGCTGACCTGAAGTGAAAGTGGAAAGCAATCAATTAAGCTTTCCACTTCCTCTCCTGTCAGCCAGGTGAGGAGAAGATTCATTCGGGGGTTTACTGTGAGGCTGCAGCATTAGCTGCGGTCCCTGCAGTAAACATTAACCCTTTCTGATGGATTACACCGTGGGACCTGACTGTGCATGGGATAGGTAAGAATAATTTTGCTTTTTTATTTTTTTTTATTACAGGAAATGTTTTTTGCAGTAAAATAAAAGATGGTCAAAAACATGTGTCTTTATTTCATTAAAATGATTTTTAATTAAAGTGTGTTTTATTTTTATTTCATGCAATAGGATTAATAATTGATAGTTGTCTAATTGACAGCTCTCAATTATTAACCTGGCTTAAGGTCACCTTTCAATAGCAAGGTGGCTTTAACCCCTTATTAACCCATTCGCCACCTCTACAGGGCAATGGGAATAGACGGGCAAAGTGCCAGAAAGGGCGAATCTAATTATAGATTTGTCTTTTCTGGGGTATCTGGGGGCAGATGTTAGTAGCCAGGGGGGGGGCAAAAATAATGGTCCCTCTCTGGGCTATTATTATCTGCCCCCACTCGCTGGCTTTGTCTGTCTGGTTGAGAAAATAGGGCGGGAGCCCACGCATTTTTTTTCAACAATTTTACACCTCATATATATATATATATATATATACATGTCATTGAATTTGTGACACATATATATATATATTTATATTTATAGTTCATACACTTCTACATAGTATAATAGCCGCTAATTCAATTGCCGGCTTTTGTGAAAATGCAGAACCCGACATGAAATGACACATGGTTTACATAGAGTTAACCATGTCATTTCAAGTTGTTTGATATATTGTTTTCACTAACAATTACATGAGTGTATGTGTGCAAAATTTCACACCTGTAGGAGTTAATTAAAGGTGTAAATTCGTAGCAAAAAAGTCATTTTTTTTTACAACAAATTTACACCTTTAATTAACCCCTACAGGTGTGAAATTTTGCACACATACACTCATGTAATTGTTTGTGAAAATCCGATATCAAACTACATGAAAATACATGGTTAACTCTATGTAAACCATGTGTCATTTCATGTCGGGTGCTTCTGTAATTTCACAAAAGCCGGCATTACCCGCAATTGAATCAGAGGCTATTTTACTATGTAGAAGTGTATAAACTATAAATATATGTATATATATATGTCACAATGACATGTATATATATATATATATATATATATATGTATTCTATGTGTGTATATTTAGTGTTTACAAGGAAAGATAGGTTTTTTTTAGTTACGATATTTCTGTCCCATAGACTTGCATTGGATTTCCGGTATCGGAATCGGGCATCGTTGATACTTTTTGGGTATCGGCGATACCCATTCCGATCCGATACTTCTTGATATTGGAAAGTATCGCTCAACCCTGCTCTCTAATCCTTGCCTCACAGCGAATAACGGCCCTCATACATGTCGGTGATACCCATCTAAGGCGTATGGGGTCTCCCTTCCCCTAACAGTGGATTGTTTTAGGAGATAAAGATTCAGCATGTTTGATTCTGCCGAACCTTTCATTCTATAGAGATAAGTCACCGCCAGAGACATATGACAACATCTCCGTCATAGATAACATTGCAATGCTTGGCAAAGCGAGTTCTCCTTTGTATGAGGTAGTCAGGAAGATAGCTTTAGGCTGAATGATTGGCCAAACCATAGCTCAGCTGACAGCAATGTGTATGGAGAGCTTTACACCTTGGCCACGTTCACATGTTCAGTATTTGATCAGTATTTTACATTAGTATTTGTAAGCCAAAACCAGGAGTGGGTGATAAATACAGAAGTAGAGACGTGCTTCTATTATACTTTTCCTCTGATTGTTCTACTCCTGATTTTGGCTTACAAATACTGATATAAAATACTGACCTAATACTGACATGTAACATGACCTTTTTGGCAGTTTCATAAGTTTTATTTAAGTTTTACACACTTTTTTATTTTTTCACTGACAGAGCATTATCTATCCTATTATTTCTAAACACTGTTTTTCGGTGATTACTTTGCATCTCCGTTCATACTCCACCCACACACACAAATGATACACCATTTGAAAGGTAAACTTGCCCCCTTCAGCAAGAAAATAGCCAAACAAACCACACATCCACGATTTGATCACAAAATACAGTTTAAATATTAATTTTCATAAACCTGCATTAAGTAAAAATGACCTGCAGGTTGCAGCACACTACCCCAAAGCACACTACCACAAAGCTGCTTACAGACATCACAAACAAAAGCAAACATTTGCCTTGGGGTCTTTCCAGCTTGCCCAAGTGCTTGCCCAGCCTATTTCAGGCACATTGGAGGATTGCATACTTCACTGCAGGTAAGAAACACATTTGTAAACACATTTGTATACATGCACTGCTTTTTCGCTGATTACTGCGCCCCACACATACAAATGATACACCATTTGAAAGGTAAATTTGCCCCCTTCAGCAAGAAAAGAGCCAAACAAACCACACATTCACGATTTTATCACTAAAGACAGTTTAAACATTCATTTTCATAAACCTGCAGAAAGAAACAATGACCTGCAAGTGGCACCTCAACCAGAAGACATTTTTTGGCCTCTACTTATCAAACCAATTTATTGTAAGCCCAATCTACATATATAAATACCTGTTTGTGTTCATCATCTCATGAAATACATTTAAATTTGACCAGTTTGCTTTTTCTGAAATTGCCTGCGCCCCCGACGACCGATGTGCGAAAATTTTGCACAGGCCAAGATAGTAAGATATAATTCATTTTTGCCATTTTGGGCTGCATAGAAATTATGGATTAAGTCATATTCCTTTTTTGACACGGATATCATAAAAAATGTTTTTTCATTGTGTGGCATAAAAAAATTTTGTTTTGTAGTTTGAATCATGGTTGAGTGGATATCAATTAAGTCTATTTATTATTTTTATAAAATAAAGTTCTAAGAATAAAAAACGTTTTTCATTACTTACAGTAGATATTTTTACAAATTTTGAACATTTTATTTGTCTGTCATAATTGTTTAGTCTCACTAGGGGACGTTTCCATGTGATTGCTTTAGTAGTACACTGCACTGTACTTCAGTGTATAATGCCCAATAAGCATACATCTGAGAGACCTGGAGACATTATTTACACCCCGAAATGCCATCAAAAGCCATAGTCTGCCTACAAAAGTGTGTGAGTGTTACAATATACCATATTCAGCAAGAGAGCACCCTCCTTGAAATGTGAATTCAGTTTAAAGGGATCAGTTACAATATTTTATAGTGAAAACCTCTTAAAATACATAGATCTCTTAAACCTAATAAGACTGGTGTACTTATTTTTAAAATCCATGTTTTAATCCTGTTATTAAATTGAGCATTTTAATATGAGGCAGGACATTTTTCAAAAAGGATTAAACATACACTCATTCTGACATTGATACACTCATTCTGACATTGATTTTCAAAGTAATTGCACTGCTCCAACAGGTCTGAGAGATTTACAGTGGATACGGAAAGTATTCAGACCCCTTTACATTTTTCACTCTTTGTTTCCTTGCAGTCATTTGGTAAATTCAAAAAAGTTCATTTTTTTCTCATTAATATACACTGCACCCCATCTTGACTGAAAAAAAACAGAAATGGAGAAATTTTTGCAAATTTATTAAAAAAGAAAAACCAAAATATCACATGGTCATAAGCATTCAGACCCTTTGCTCAGACACTCATATTTAAGTCACATGAGGTCCATTTCATTGTGATCCTCCTTGAGATGGTTCTACTCATTCATTGGAGCCCAGCTGTGTTTAATTAAACTGATAGGACTTGATTTGTAAAAGCACACACCTGTCTATATAAGACAAAAAAAAAAAAGGCCAGCGAGAAGGTTGCAGTCTAAAAGATAACCTTTAATCCATTAGGTTAAAACATAAGTGGCACAGGATTGCCGGGCATGGGAAAAAACACTTCAAAAACAGATGACGCGTTTCGACTTAGCAGTCTTCATCAAGATCTTTTTTTTTCTCTTTCCAAATACGTTTGCTCCATGGAACCGTGCTGAGCACAGAAGGGTGAGCTGACTATATATTTCTTGTTTCCCATTGTCTATATAAGACCTCACAGATCACAGTGCATGTCAGACCAAATGAGAACCATGAGGTCAAAGGAACTAGCCAAGGAGCTCAGAGACAGAATTGTGGCAAGGCACAGATCTGGCCAAGGTGACAAAAGAATTTCTGCAGTGCTCAAGGTTCCTAAGAGCACAGAAGCCTTCATAATCCATAATTTATGTTATAATATTTGCAAAATAAGAATAAATTGTGAAGTATTTTTATTATCCACCTATTTACTAACCATGCTCGGCTTTTTTTAAATGAAAAAGCAAAAAGTGCTTTGTAATCCTTTGCTCACAGCGAATAATGGCCCTCATACACGTCGGTGATACCCATCTAAGGCATATGGGGTCCTCCTTCCCCCAATAGTGGATTGTCTTAGGAGAAGATTCAGCATGAGAAAAAAATGAACTTTTATGAATTTACCAAATGGCTGCAATAAAACAAAGAGTGGAAAATTTAAAGGGGTCTGAATACTTTCCATACCCACTGTATAGTTAAACATTTATTTTTTAACCATACCAAATATTCATAAAGTCAATCAGTATATGAGCCATGCAAATTTTAGTCTATGGAATAAGAAATAAACACTTTCAGATGTGGCCAGCTATATTATGTTGTGCCAATTGTATCCCCACTTTGTTAGGTGAAGTTCCCACAATGAATATTTAGTGAATGTTTGATGTTCTGCACCACTTAGTAAATTATTTTTTATTTTTATTTTACTCATTTATAAAGCGCCATTAATTCCACAGCGCTTTACAGACATTATTGGCACTGTCCCCGATGGGGCTCACAATATAAATTCCCTATCAGTAAGTCTTTGGAATGTGAGAGGAAACTGGAGTACCCGTAGGAAACCTATGCAAACACGGGTAGAACATACAAACTCCTTGCAGATGTTGTCCTTGGTGGGCTTTGAACCCAGGACCCCAGCGTTGCAAGGCTGCTGTGCTAACCACTGAGCCACTGTGACGAAAAAATTAGGTTACTTGCGTTTTTCATGGCATTTTTGAGTGCATTTGTGACAAGCGTTTTTTTGATGAGCGTAATTTGTCTCCTTTTAGTATGTCGTGTTTTAACCCCTTATTGACAGAGCCAATTTGCACCTTAATGACCAGGCCAATTTTTACAATTCTGACCACTGTCACTTTATGAGGTTATAACTCTGGACCGCTTTAAAGGATCCCGCTGATTCTGAGATAGTTTTTTCGTGACATATTGTACTTCATGTTAGTGAATAAATTCCTTCGATATAGCTTGTGTTTATAAAAAATGGAAATATGGCGAAAATTTTTAAAATGTTGCTATTTTCAAACTTAATTTTTATCCCCTTAAAGCAGAAAGAAATGTCACACAAAATACTTAATAAATAACATTTACCACATGTCTGCTTTACATCAGCACAATTTTGGAGACAAAATTTTTTTTTGTTAGGAAGTTATAAGAGTTAAAAATTGACCAGCGACTTCTCATTTTTACAACAAAATTTATAAAACCATTTTTTTAGGGACCACATCACATTTAAAGTCACTTTGAGGGGTGTACACGATAGAAAATACCAAAAATGATACCATTATAAAAACTGCATCCCTCAAAGTCCTCAAATCCACATTCAAGAAGTTTATTAACTCATTACGTGCTGCACAACTAATTTTTTTTATTTTCATAAGTGTTAAAAGAGAGAATGAACCAGAAAATTTGTTGTGCAATTTCTCCTGAATACGACTATACCACATACCACATTTACCCCTTAAGGAACTTATCTAGATGTGTGGTGGTAACAGGAGAAATTGGACCACCAAAGTTGTTGTTCAATTTGTCCTGACTACGCCGATACCACATATGTAGGGATAAACCACTGTTTGGGCGCACGGCAGAGCTTGAAAGGGAAGGAGCGCCGTTTGACTTTTTCAATGCAGAATTGGCTGCAATCTGACGCCATGTCGAGTTTGGAGACCCCTGATGTGCCTAAACAGTGGAAACCCCCACAAATGCCACCATTTTGGAAACTAGACCCCCCAAGGAGCTTATCTAGATGTGTGGTGAGCACTTTGAACCCCCCAAGTGCTTCACAGAGGTTTATAACGCAAAGCCGTGAAAATAAAAAATCATTTTTTTCCACAAAAATTATCTTTTCACTCCCAAATTTTTACTTTCACAAGGGTAACAGGAGAAATTGGACCCCAAAATTTGTTGTCCAATTTTTCCTGAGTATACTGATACCCCATATGTGGGGGGAACCACTGTTTGGGCATGGCAGAGCTCGGAAGGGAAGAAGAGCCGTTTTGGAGTGCAGACTTTGATGGAATGGTCTTCGGGCACCATGTTGCATTTGCAGAGCCCCTGATGTGCCTAAACAGAAGAAACCCCAACAAGTGACCCCATTTTGGAAACTAGACCCCCAAAGAGCTTATCTAGATGTGTGGTGAGCACTTTTAACCCCCAAGTGCTTCACAGAAGTTTATAACGCAGAGCCGTGAAAATAAAAAATCTTTTTATTTCCACAAAAATGATCTTTTTACCCCCAAATTTTTACTTTCACAAGGGAAAGAGGAGAAATTGGACCCTGAAAGTTGTTGTCCAATTTGTCCTGAGTACGCTGATACCCCATATGGGGGTGGGAAACACTGTTTGTGCACATGGCAGAGCTTGGAAGGGAAGGAGCACCATTTTGGAATGCAGACTTTGATGGAATGGTCTTTTGAATGCAAAATTGGCTGGAATCAATGGTGGTGCCATGTCGTGTTTGGAGAGCCTAACCCTATTACCAAGCCCTAACCCTAACCACAACCCTAACCCCAACACACCCCTAACCCTAATCCCAACCCTAACCACAACCCTAACACCATCACACACATAACCCTAATCCCAACCCTAACCATAACCCTAACCACAAACCTAACCGCAACACACCCCTAATGTTAATCCCAACCCTAACTCTAATCCCAATAATAATCCAACCCTAACCCAAACCCTAGCCCTAAAACTTTAGCCCAACTCACTTTAGCCTAACTCTAACCCTAATCCTAACTCTAAAACTTTAGCCCAACTCACTTTAGCCTAACTCTAACCCTAACCCTAAAACTTTAGCCCAACTAACTTTAGCCTAACTCTAACCCTAATGGGAAAATGGAAATAAATATATTTTCTTTATTTTATTATTTTTCCCTAACTAAGCGGGTGATAAAGTAGGGGTTTATTTACTATTATGTTTATTTTGATCACTGTGATAGCATTTATCACAGTGACTAAAATGAACCAATAGGAAAAATCTTTCTATTGTTGCCGGGTGCCGACCGACAGATCTCGGTGGGCACACTGCGCATGTGCCCACCATTTTCTAACCGGAAGAAGATGTTGGCGCCCACCGGAGGATGCAGGAGGGCTCGAGGAGCTCCGGGTGTTACAGGGGGGGTTCGGGGACCATATCTCTCTCTCCTCTGATGTGCGATCACATCAAAGGAGAGAGAAATTAAATGGCACATCAGACTTTTTTTTTAGCGGCTGCCGTTATACGGTTAATAACGGCGATCACAACACCGAAGTCGGTAAAAACTGAACCAAAACATGTTCTCTGGGGTCTCGGCTGGAGAAAATCTGACTCTGGGGGTGCTATAGGCTTTTTCCTCAGCGCCGTGAATTCACGGCGCTGTGGTTTAAGTACCCTTAACTACCGCCATTAAAACGCATATCGGCGGTCGTTAAGGGATTAAATAAAACTGATTTGTTTTGGAAACCTGTTACTTAGCTTTGATAAAACTTTATTGATAGCATCATGTGTTTCTTCTGCAGAAATCCTCATCTCATTTAATCCTATGGGGAAAATATGCAAATAAAACGCACATTGACTGGAAGAGAAATTGTCACGTTGCAGATTTTAAAATCAAAATCGCTCCGCAGGTTTCCACAGCACAAAAAAACAGCACAGTGGGCATGAGATTTATGGTATATAAATCCTATACATTTTGCTGGTAGCAAAATGCACTGCATTTTTTGGCACAATAACATAAAATGAAAAAAAACTACTGAAATAGTCTTTATGGGAATGCAGTATTCTATGTCGAGTGACGTTTTACCACCTGAAACATTGCTTCACAGAAATGAGAATGAGATGTAGAAGTATGGGAACTGAAACAAAATGCTTACACTCATTACTCTAAAGGCCTAGGCCATCTCCATTGTTACCTTGGTATTGTAGCATTTCAAGTCTATTGAAAGCAATTTTTAAAGTTTTTTTCAAGTTAAGGAGTGTTATAGAGTAACAAAAAAAAGTTTATTCACTGGTCCAATCCTCTAGTGCTCCAAAGCTGCCACTCCAGTTCCCTCCCCTAGACCAATGGTCTTTTGTTACTTGTCTGCAGTAGTGTCATAATGAATACTTTTATGTGACCGCTGCTACCAATCACTAATGATTGGCTGAACAGTCACATGTGGTATGTGGTACATTACCAATGTGACCAAATAAACAAAACCTGGAAGATGGAGACAAGAGAGACTGCAGTAGAGTAATGAGTAGCATGATGAGTATACTTTCTTTAGAGATTTTAGAACATTTCTAACATTGGCCACATTTTTGCTTAACTCGAAATAAGACATTTTGATCTTCCATCCGCAGACACTAACTCAGTACTTTTCTGTTCCAATTGCTCAATTGTTTAGCTACAAAGCCACAACTATATTGTAATATTCTGTCCTTGCTCCAAAATAACATATTAATAATGTAATGCAATTAGAATGAAAGTTCACCTAGCATTTAGAGACCGCTCTCTTTCCATCTTAAACCTGTAGCAAACCGAGAAAATACATTTAGCCAATTAAACCTTATGTGGACAGGAAGGTTAAAGAATTCACCTCAAACCAATTTACCTGAGATCTTACTTAGAGATTAATCTACTGCTTGCTATTCAGTGCACCGGTGGTCATTGCCTCGGCCTTCTAAGAGCACAATTAGTAGCAATTCCATTCACTGATAAATGTATTGCTATGAATAAAAGTGACACTGAACTGCACTGCTAACAATATTATCATTAAAATGGTCAGCTAGGATTTTTACAATGATGATAGCAGTTCTCTATTGCAACTTCATTCCATTTGCAGTATTGATTTTGGCCAGAGAGTGGAGGTTTGGGCTCTCTTTGCTCCACAGCATTTTGGAAAAAGAAAAGCGTATTTAAAAGAATGATAAACAGAAGTCACGCACCGCAGAGAATAAATCAATGTGATCAAAAGACACATGTATCAGAATAAAGAAAACTTGTGGAGAAAGGTCTCTGATAAAAGTGATGACACTGATAATGCAGCTGTCGGACAATTGTCCTTGACATGTTTTTGAGATGTCCTCAAACTTGGTATGATATCACTATCTTTGGCTTCAGTCACTCTTCTTACATTTTTATGTTTTAAAGTAAGCTGTGAATGGGATATTGGCTGAATTATAATATAATAATTTTTAAAAGGGTTATCTGGGACTATTTGTTTTCCACGGGGCTAAGAATTGATAGGCAGGTAGTTCTGCCCGGCACCGTTTGAAAGAGATCCATGATGTCTCCTGCCGGTGATTCTGCAGCTTCACAACAACGCAATAGCGCTTCTTTTACCAGGCTATCAACAGAGTGTGACTGGTGATGTCATGCTGACAGCCGCCTCCCCACAGTTATGCAGCAGGGAGTGGACTGTCAATCAACATGACATCACCAGTAAAACCCCACCTACAGAGCAAAGTGGAAAAGAAGCAGCAGCTCTGTTAATGTGATGTCACTGGAAGTCACAGAATCACCAACTTTTAAACTTAAAGTTTTGCAAACTAATTACCAACCGTATCTATCTCTAATCTTTTAAAAAAAAATTGCTTTTTTTGCAAAGCCTAAAAGCATAAGCCACTTAAACTGTATTTTAACAAAAATTTGTTTGCACAAGATTTTGAGGTACTTATTAATATATAGAAAGGTAAGGTTTTCCTCATGCAGTTTATGAGTTTGGCTTTCCTCTAGACTGAATAACGCTCCTGTCCACAAAATGGCTGCTGCTTGTGCAACGTGAAGCTAAACATGTTTATTAGTCTCCTCCAATCTAATAACATGTTTCAAATGTGCCATGTTGTACAATTGGAGGATGCCAATGAGCAGGTTTGGTCATTTTGAGTACAGGAGAGCTGTGCAAACTTTGAGGATGGTTGCATTAACAAGTGGACGGCCTTTTTCAAAAGAGAACCTGTAATACTGTAACATCTGTCTAAGGCCACTGGATCAAATAGTTGGAAGCTTTAGTAGGGTGTTGTGCTCTCCAGTTGGCTGGATCACGGAGCTGATAACTTCAGATGGACTGCACACACACCCATACTGTGAGACTGCACAACACTGCAGATCCCAGCTACTCTAACCTTAGTGACTGTCCAGAGCTTCTAGTTCTGACATCTCCTCTATCACCAGTGTCGTCTGGTGACAGAAGCAGAGGTCGCAGGAGCAGGTTCTGGTGGAAATGTGACAAATACTTGGTGTCACAAAATTATATTCCCAACACTTAAAATGGACATTACATTTAATTGTGTTTCCTTCTTCAGGGCTGTTATTTATTTGGTAGAACTCAGAATAACTTCAAGTAATGTCCTTTATTATAGACAACTTGGCATGTCTTGCATTATATGGACAGTTCTTTGAATTTAATAGGATCACAAAATACTTACAAGGGATTTCCCAGTAATGTCAGGTCTTGATATAGCTATAAATCTGTTTATAGTTGGCAGATCCTCCGGCATCATTTTCACAGTGTGGGTAAAACTTCACACACTGTCTGCTCAGGAAAACAGGTTTGACGTATGAAGGCACCTTGGACAAAAGTTATAAAGTACAAACTTTTGTGACAATTTAACATTCAGTAAATAGTACACATGCATCTGTCTAATTATGGGGGGGTATTTTTAAATGTGAAAATGTTTAGTTTTGTCAAGACGCTGTACTGTCAATAATAATAATTAACCTTGTTACACCATATTGAGCATGAAGATGTTCAAAGAACTATCATTTGAGAGCTAAGCTATCTACAAAGGGAAAAAGTGGCATTTTCAATGAAGATAAGAAGGAGAAGAAGGTCGGTGAGTAGACTAAGGCTATTTTTAGATTTAAATTGGTTGTCTGTATTAAATGAACACTGAAAAGATGCTACTGATTGGCTGCTGCAGTCATGCGACATAATAATGTCATGTGACTGCTGGTAATGACAACGCCAATATCACAGAAGAAGCCCCGGTCAAGGTGGGGAGTACATGTATATTTTTTTATTTTCGTGTGGCAAATAAGCTCATTATGAAAGGGTTGTCCAATAATGGACAACCCCTTAACAAATTAAAGGGCTTCATAAATCTAAACCCATTGTTTCTTTGCAATTGTGACACAGATGGTAAAGGGCACACAAAGAAGCCCAAAGTGACGTCCCTTAAAGGGAGCCTGTCACCAGGTTTGGCTGATATAAGTTCTGGCCATCACCTTTCAGGGCTGATATACAGCATTCTATAATGCTGTATATCTGCACCCAACCCAACCTGTAAGAGAAGAAAAATAACTTTTATTACACTCATCTGCGAGTTGTCCGGTCCTGAGGGGTGTCGCTCTTCTTGGTCCGGCGCCTCCCATCTCCTTGCAATGCCGCCCTCCTGCTTGCTCTGTGTGGATGACGTGTCGCTGCATCATCCACACAGACTTCTCAGTACCGCGCTTCTGCACAGGCATACTTCTCTGTCCTGTTGAGATCAGAGAAAAGTACTGCAGTACTTTAATCCATCTCAACATCTCCTCTGCTTGAGACAGATTACACTTGACAACAGGGCATGGACATGTGTCACACAGAAAGGAGACAACTACTGGTTAGCACTATGGAGAGTTATTTTTGTCAGTAAGAAAACATATTTTTTAACAAAGGGATTTGTCTCTGTTGATATCTAACAGATGAGATCAAGTTGTCTGAAAGTCCAATTATCATTTAAAGGAATTTTCCACTTTTACGATAGTTTTCTGTGTAACATAACAAAAAGAGAAAGTACTCCCCCTCCCACTGGGGTTCAGTGATGGCTCTCCGTTCTGGCTCCAATCTCAGTGTTTTGGTTGCAGCAGTGATGTAACTTCAACATTTCACATCACTGCTGCAGCCAATCACTTAACTCAGCAGCTAGGTTCAGGTAGATGGCACAAGTCACTGAGGACATTGATTGGCTACATCAGTGATGTGAGCTGTCAATGTGATATTACCCTTGCAGCTAAATCACTGAGACCAGAGCCATGGCAGAGAGTCGGTTCTGGACTTAGGGAAGATGAGTGCCGTCTACTTTTGTTGTTTTACATGACAGGCAACATTTGGGGCCACTGTTACAGAAGTGAAAAATCCCTTTAAGGGTTTTTGGACATGAGAAGGTCAAATGCAGATTTTAGAGAACTGTCTGGCAGGCCTCATAGACACTTGATTGTTGTAAGACTCTGTTCAACTCAAATGGATCTGTCAGCAGAAATGAAATAGGCACGACTGACTTTGGAGATCAACACATTATCCAAGCTAAGGATTAAAATAAGAATTACATTTATCTAAACAGCATCAATAGTTTAATTGTCAAATAATATAATACAGTAAGTAACTCAACATTAGCTGAATGGCTAAACTATAAGCCAAGTATTCTGTCAGCAGGAGCAGAAATATGGCTCGCCATTCAGAACTGCATAAAGATATGTCAAGAATGTGCCTATTTAAGTCTTCAAAATAAAGGCTATTTATTTTTTTTATGCATGGCCAAACATTCCAGCGAGATATAGAAGTCACTGACACAGGCAGGGAAAATTCTAAAGAATTTCACAAGCTAAAAGCCTTCTGAAATTAGAGCTCTTGCATTATCATATTCCTCACATTCCTTATCACCTTGTGCTAGACATCGGTGCACAAACAGGTCACAGAGGATCGCACACACTTTTAGAAATTAAACAAAAGGGTCAATTGTGCGATTTTATTTTTTCACATTTTGAGAACCATAAATTGAACACCGCACTGATAAAACTTACCTCTTCACAAATGCAGGAGAATTGTAGTTTTCAAACATTGAAAAATAAAGATTATTTTCTCCTGATTAAACAGGCTTGGAATAAAACTCATTTTAAGTTATCATATTTGTAGTATAAATAAATGACTTGCATAGCCTTAACTATTTTTCATATGGGGCATCACAATACTTTTTTTATAATGTGATACATTATGCGTCTGCCTTAAAAAAATTGTACTGATACTTTTGCATTAAAGTAAAAGATAAGCCTACTGACATCCAATTAAAAATTAAAACTAATATTATGGTATTAACTACCATGCATTTTTGGGGCTTTTCTACTATGCATTCCACCAGAGAGAAGTAGTATCTTTGACAGATGTACTATAGAGCTGGGCTGTGAACTGATATGAGGCTCATGATAACAAATGTTTCAGCTCAAATTGGGTCTTATCTTCTTTGTAATCTGCACAGAGCTCCCTTTCTTGCCTCAAGCACTGGAATGGTAACCAGTAAGATGGTAGAACCGACATTATGGCCTAAGCACCAATCCCAAGTATGGAGGCATCTAGTGGTGTGAAATGCATGGAATGTTTTCTCACAGAAGCTGCTATATTATCATATACCCAATTTGGAAGTTCTGAGTTATTAGAGGGGATACTCCATTCAGAGTCTTGCCCATAATGGAGAGATATTATAAAGTGCATCTCTGATCGAAAGGACCTGGAGGACCTGTCCTGTCCTACAATACAAAGTTATCTGATTGATATGTAACGCTTCATATCCCCTTTTGTGGGTGCTGCATGGTAACTGAAAATGTAAAGCACCACTCCAGCATTGGTTTTTTTTTCACCGCTGGAGTGGTACTTTAAACGTAAGTCCCTTGACCCCAGTCATATACACACCCTCTGGTGTCTTCACTAATTTTCGATTCCGCACCATTTTGATTAAGACATTTTTTTTTCTTTCAATAAATTTATATGACTAAACAAAATGAATATTTGGATATTATCAATCATATCGTGCTACACCACAGGCACCGCCGCTGCTGCCTGCGCGATGAATGTAATTTTTTTTTTTAAAGAATAAGATATACAGTATGTAAAATAGAGGGCAGGTCACTGAGGAAACAGTGACCTGTCATAAGCCATACAGATGAATATGTAAGGACCACATAAAGCCCAGTCCACAGGCCCCCCCAAAGCATGAGAATATCATCAACTAAAACCTGCAAATAAAGATTAAAGGGAATCTGTCACCCTAAATTGGCGGGATATTTAAATGATGGCAGTCAGGTCAGATGGGCGGTGTTTTCGGTACTTGCCTTAACATGTTGTTCGCCGCTGTCTCCATTATTTCTGGGAATTGTAGTTGTTGCCCTCCATATAACGTGCGTGCGCATTGCAATCATGAATTGCGCACGCGCAGTATGCTTTGCCCACAGATTGCAATGTGCAGGCGCGTTATATGGAGGGCAACGACTACAATTCCCAAAAATAATGGAGACAGCGGCGAACAACATTTTAAGGCAAGTACCCAAAACAACCGCCCATCTGACCTGACTGCCATCATTTAAATATCCCGCCAATTTAGGGTGACAGATTCCTTTTAAGCAGCAACCACAAGACGCATTTCATCGACCAAGGTATCATTTTAATCAGTATAATGGCGCCAACCTGACAATTTCTGTAGTTTACTGTGCACAATCCTGCTGACAGGTTCACTTTAAATAAATTATATAAAATGTATGCTCTTTCATATACTCTTCTAAAAAAAATTCTTCGTGTTGTACCTTACCTCTTCCAATCTGCATTTTGTCTGGTCTCCTAAGTGACAGAAAGTCTTGAACTGGATCAAACAGAACTAATGCTATACAGAGGGGAAGAACGTAGGTGATTAGAGTGAACACTTTATTGCATAGTTTATTTTTACTACTAGTAAAATCTTAGTAAAGGTTTGTTATTAGATATATTATTATTACTGTTGTTATTATTATTATTTAGAATAGGCATCCACAATGCTACACATTGTAAGTGTAGAACTTTTACATTTATAACACACTAGCTGAAGAGCCCGGCGCTGCCCTGGCATAGTAACTAACTATGGTTAGTTATAACAAATTATAATGATTATATCTATATATATATATATAAAGCTGAGTGTAGAGCCCCGCCCACTCCACATAGCCACATTCACTATAATATCCAATACAATCCTGTAAGCCAGAGCAACCGGACTACTACCCCTAATATCCCACATCATCCCGTCAGCCAGAGCCACCAGGACTACTAATATCCCACATCAACCCATCAAAGCCACCGGACTACTACCCCTAATATCCCACATCATCCCGTCAGCAATAGCCACCGGATAACTACCCCTAATATCCCACATCATCCCGTCAGCCAGACTACTACCCCTAATATCCCACATCATCCCGTCAGCCAGAGCCACCAGACTACTCCCCCTAATATCCCACATCATCCCATCAGTCATAGCCACCGGACTACTCCCCCTAATATCCCACATCATCCTGTCAGCAAGAGCCACCGGACTACTACCCCTAATATCCAACATCATCCAGTCAGCCTGGAGTCAGAACTAGAGCGCTGAGTGGAATGGCCCTAACTTCCATACCAGGGATCCCTTTAAGAGAGGCCTGGCATCAGAACCAGAGCGCTGAGTGGATTTGCCCTGACTTCCATACTAATGATCCCTTTAATAGAAGCCTGGGGTGAGAATCAGAGCTCTGAGGGATTTACCCTAACTTCCATACCAGAGATCCCTTTAAGAGATGCCTGTGGTCAGCACCAAAGTGCAGAGTGGATTTGCACTCACTTCCATACCGGGGATCCCTTTAAGAGGGGCTTGGGGTCAGAACCAGAGCGCTGAGTGGAATTGCCCTAACTTCCATACCGGGGATCCCTTTAATAGAGGCCTGGGGTCAGAACCACAGCGCAGAGTGGATTTGCCCTCACTTCCGTACCGGAGATTCCTTTAAGAGAGGCCTGGGGTCAAACCAAGGAGCAGGATGGATTTGCCCTAACCTCCATACCAGAGATCCCTTTAAGAGGGAAGATGTGCCTATGGGATGGAGGATGTGTGATGGGTATATAGGCACGGGAGCGGGTGATTCATTTCTGTCATGTGCGCTCTGCTCCTTTCTGGGGGGGCAGACAATGGCTGGGAGCTTATGTTCCCGGGGATGCTAGATTTCTCCCACCCAGTCACTGTCTGCTGAGGTGTTGTCGTGGAGTGAAGTGAAAAAACTGTTGCTCATAGCAACCAATCACTGGTCAGCTTCTTTTAAACAGCTCTGGTGAAATGAAAGATGCTTCATGATTGGTTGGTGTAACACACACACACACATTCAATTTTATATTCTGTATATAGATACAAACAATCAATATATTTTACAAAAGTTTTAGTAAACATACCTATGCACTTAATAACACATTGTGGATGATACTGAAATGTCACTGCTGAATTATCAAGAAAATTCAGTGAAAGCCTGAAATGCATTTTCAAACTAGCATTTGTATTGATGGTTTTGATTAGTGATAGTTGTATAAAATGTGTATTCATTTTAATATCTAAAGATGCAAAATGCATTGAGTAGTGTGAAATGTTTTACTTATTTGTGGCCCAAGAGACATGATCACTAGAGTTGAGCGATACTTTCCGATATCCTAAAGTATCGGAATCGGAATGGTATCGCCGATACCATTAAAATATCGGCGATACCCGATACCGATACCGGAAGTCCCATGTAAGTCTATGGGAACAAAATATCGCAACTAAAAAAACCTCTTTCTTTCCTTGTAAACACTAAATATACACACATAGAATACATATATATATATACATGTCATTGTGACATATATATATACATATATGTATAGTTTATACACTTCTACATAGTAAAATATCCTCTGATTCAATTGCCGGGTAAAGCCGGCTTCAGTGAAAAGACAGAAGCACCCGACATGAAATGACACTTGGTGTACATAGGGTTAACCATGTCTTTTCATGTCGTTTGCTATCTGATTTGCACAAACAATTAAATCAGTCTATGTGTGCAAATTTTCACACCTGTAGGGGTTAATTAAAGGTGTAAATTCGTTGTAAAAAAAAACAGACTTTTTTGCTACGAATTTACACCTTTAATTAACCCCTACAGGTGTGAAATTTTGCACACATAGACTGATGTAATTGTCATTTCAAATGACACTTGGTGTACATAGGGTTAACCATGTCTTTTCATGTCGTTTGCTATCTGATTTGCACAAACAATTAAATCAGTCTATGTGTGCAAAATTTCACATCGGTAGGGGTTAATTAAAGGTGTAAATTCGTTGTAAAAAAAACGGACTTTTTTGCTACGAATTTACACCTTTAATTAACCCCTACAGGTATGAAATTTTGCACACTTACACTCATGTAATTGTTTGTGCAAATCAGATATCAAACTACATGAAAAGACATGGTTAACCCTATGTACACCAAGTGTCATTTCATGTCGGGTTCTGCATTTTCACAAAAGCCGGCAATTGAATTAGCGGCTATTATACTATGTAGAAGTGTATGAACTATAAATATAAATATATATATATATATATATATATATGTGTCACAAATTCAATGACATGTATATATATATATGAGGTGTAAAATTGCTGAAAAAAAATGCGTGGGCTCTCGCCCTATTTTCGCAACCGGACAGACAAAGCCAGTGAGTGGGGGCAGATAATAATAGCCCAGAGAGGGACCATTTTTTTTTGCCCCCCCCGGCTACTTAACATCTGCCCCCAGACACCCCAGAAAGGGCAAATCTCTAATTAGATTTGCCCTTTCTGGCACTTTGCCCGTCTATTCCCATTGCCCTGTAGCGATGGCGAATGGGTTAATAAGGGGTTAAAATGACCTTGCAATTGAAAGGTCACTTTAAGCCAGGTTAATAATTGAGAGCTGTCAATTAGACAACTATCAATTATTAATCCTATTGTATGAAAGAAAAATCAAACACACACACTTTAATAAAAAAGAAGTTTAATGAAATAATCACACAGTTTTTGACCATATTTTATTTACCTGCTAAAACCATTTCCTGTAATAAAAATAAAATAATAAAGCAAAATTATTCTTACCAATCCGATGCACAGTCAGGTCCCACGGTGTAATCCTTCAGAAAGGGTTAATGTTTACTGCAGGGACCGCAGCTAATGCTGCAGCCTCACAGTAAACCCCCAAATGAATGAGTTCCTCTCCTGGCTGACAGGAGAGGAAGTGGAAAGCTTAATTATTGCTTTCCACTTTCACTTCAGGTCAGCCAGGGACACCATCAGTGACGTCAGAGGGAACTGATTAACAAAAATAGGGGTTCCCTTCGAAAAAAAAATGGCGTGGGGTCCCCCCTATTTTTGTTAACCAGCCAGATGAAGCAGACCGCTGAGGCCTGGTTTTTCAGTCTGGTAAGGATCCAATATCCATGGACCTTGCAAGCCTGATAATACCAGGCCACAGCAGTCTGCTTAGCTTGGCTGGTTAACAAAAATAGGGGATCCCCTCGAAAAAAAAACGGCGTAGGGGTCCCCCTATTTTTGTTAACCAGCCAAGTAAAATGCAGACTGCTGCGGCCTGGTATTAAAAGACTGTCAAGGCCCATGGATTTTGGCCCTCAACAGCCTGATAATACCAGGCTACAGCAGCCCCACATTTGGCGCATCAAAAGATGTGCCAATTGTGGCACTTTACCCGGCTCTTCCCACTGCCCTGTAGCGGTGGCAAGTGGGGTAATAAGGGGTTAATGTCACCGTTGATTGCACGGTGACAATAAGCCCGGTTAATAATGGATAGGCGTCAATAAGACACCGACCCATTATTAATCCCAAAGTTTTTAAATGTGTAAAAAAAAAGACACAGCAAGAAAAAAGTCTTTTAATGAAATAAAAGAGACAACACAGTTTTCATTTTTTTTATTACTCTCTCATTCCTGCGACGCCATCGATCTCCTGTAAAAAAATAAAAAAAACAAACCAACAGTATACCACCTGTCCGACGCAGTCCATAACGACAGTCCCACGACGATCCAGCTCTGCTACATCGCAATGACAGGCAGAGCCTGTCATTGCAACGCAGCACAGCTGATTACCTGCTTCCCTGGCGGTGACGTCATCGGACTGACTGCTTTACGGCCGGGATTACCCAGCAGTCACTGCAGTTATCGCGAGAAACTGCATGTGACCGCCGGGGAGAAGAGGATGGCAGCCATGAAGCAGTCCAGGACTTGACCGCCGGAGATCTTCTGCCAGGTAAGTGCCGCTGACTCCTGACAGACCCGACAGACGGACACTGACAGTGACAGTGACAGTGACATCCCGATTCCGGTATCCGATATGACGAAAATATCGGAACTCGGAATCGGAATTCCGATACAGCCAATATCGTCCGATACCCGATATTTGCAGTATCGGAATGCTCAACCCTAATGATCACTATTAAAGGTGTAGCAAAAATAAAGAAAACTAGACAGACCAACAGATAGATAGATACAAGTATGGTTTTTTCATGTAGACTGGTTTCCTGTACAGGAAAGATGTATATCTTTGTACCGTGTTAGCCAGTAGATAGAAAAATAATCAGAATTGAGTGTCCTCAGTGGTTGATACCTTTTAATGGCTAACTGAATAGATGGTAACAAATTGCAAGCTTTCGAGACTACTCAGGTCTCTTCATCAGGCAAAGACTAATACAAAATCTGAAGAATCACATATTTATACACAACAGGACACAGGAATAGTGCAATAGATAAGACAAGTGACGTAAAGCAGAACTATCAATATAGGAGAGGGATGAACAGTTGTGGCCATAAATATTGGACCAGTACATAGTGTAACATTTCCAGGGGATTTAGCTCTGGGATCGCCGTCTGGGTAGACAGAGTGGCACGGAAACAGTTCATTCAGACAGCAGTTCTGATGAAAACTGGCCGCAACCAGCTTTATTAAAGTCCACAGCAAACAGATATAAAACAAATCATAAACAGAAGACCTAGGCTTGTCTAGCCACTAATTACACTTAGATAGATTTCCCTATCTATCCGGGTCCCGTCTCTACCAGCCGGGGCCAAAACAACACATATGTTCAGCATTTGTCAGCATTTACCAGCATTTACCAGCATTTACCAGCATGGAGGTTCACAGAGTCTCCTCCTTGTGTCTGAAGGCACCTTCAATGTCCAGACTTGAGAGAGCTCCCCTCCTATTCAGCCGCTATCCGCACGGATTCTCACTGAGACTACTCCTGTGTCCGGGGTACATCGAGCACCCAGACTGAGATAGCTCACACTCCTGGAGACTGCTTCTTGTGCCGGGACTCCTTGTCCAGACTAAGCGAGCTCTCTGACTGTGTTTGCAGACACCTACTTCTGGTCTCCTAATTAACAGCTGAATGGTTTCAGGCCTGAGCTGCAAGTGTGTGCTGAATGTAAGGTGTAGTGACCTTTCTCTACCACTAGGTTTACAAAGCCACACATTTCCCTTATACCATACAGCACAGTACCTAGGTGAAATGTACACCCCATTCGACACATATTCCTTCACTGTCTCACATATCCCCTCCCTCTTCTCCAGACCGGAGGGCTGGTCATCCAGACCGGAGGGCTGGTCAACAATCCAAAAGAGACAGTGAACTCTGGACCAGTCATGGCCTTCATCAGCTTCATCTTCACTACTGTCATCTGTATCTTCACCTGAGCCATAGCCAACATCAGCTTTCTCTTCATCTGAAGCATCCGCACTACCCTGTACCCTCCCAGGCCTATGCTCTCTGCGGGCCTCGGGTATCCTGCACGGTTTCATCTTGACCTTAGTGCCGGGCTCAGTTTCGATATAGTGCCTGACCAGAGAAGTACGACCCGGCACATCAGAACACTTCTGCTGACTCTTTCTCAGAAACTCACGTACCTCCTGTCCCTGGTGCACTGACCATGTGTCACCAACTATCACAGAAGGTATAGGGGGTTTTTTCACTTTTCTCCAGTTCCCCTTGAACCTTCTTTACTTCATTGAGCTTCTCCAGAAGATGCTCATGGCTCTCATCACGCTCCTTCATCACAGTTTGGAGTTTTTTCTGAGAAGTAATCACTTCATCTTGTACCTGTTGGACGTCCTTTATGTCTTCAGCCCCTTCTTCAGGCTCTTCTGGTAGGACATGCTCAGAAGCCCTACCGTCAGTCTTACATTCTACTTCTTCAGTCACATCATTATGGTCTCCAATATCTCCATTTATTCCAGCTTTCAAGTTCTCCTTGATAGCTGCATCTGTATACTCAGAACCCGCCGGATTCTTCTCTTCCACCACGTTCTGCATCCCGTCTGAGCTCCCTTGTGTCTGCAGCGGCAACGGAGTGACACACCGCTTTTCCCATTTATTGGGACGTGGCTCAGATGCAGACTCCATGAAAGTGTGCCTGAGCTCACCAATGCCAGCCCGAACTTTGCGAGTTGCCGCTACTGATCCGGACAGTACACCATCCACGCCACTGTCTCTGGCCGAAACAGATTCCTGGGCAGAGTCAGTCCCCATATCTTCAGTCTTGTTCCTCACAGCTTCACTTGAGACCTCAGCTTCTGATGAGGCATCTGGCTTGGTGACCACCACTTCCATGGCTTTTTCCACCTCTGCAGCATTACCTTCAGAGTCCTGGGCATGATGCAGATCCACACCATACATTGATAACTTCTCATTTCCAACAGCATCTACTTGGGCTGTGTTCAGTTTCAGAGTCCTGCCTTTAAAGCTCAGCTCTCCTCTTTTCACCTTAGTCTTCGCCAGGGAACCGGCCAACTGTAAAACATCTTCAGATGCCATCTTCTGTCTGGCTGTAAGGTCAGCATCAGCTTTCTTCTCAGGACTCTCAACCTCCTCTGCTACCATGCCTTCCTCATTTGCACTGGTTGCTTTATGGTCATCAGATGATTCACTATCACTATCACTATCCCTGTCTGACCCCTTTTTCTCAGCCACATCTGGCTCACTGTCAGGGCTATACACTTCATTTTCATTCACATCCTGCTCACTGTCAGGGTTATACAATTCATTTTCATTCACATCCTGCTCTGGAACCTTAGTTAACATGTCATCCACAACATTAACTTCACCATCTGGTCCCTCAAGTATGTGACTATGTGACAACCCCAGCACTATACTTCTATATAGCTCAGGTACTAGGAGCTGACTCACGACCTCTCCCTGGACTTCAGTGTCCCTATACAATAGGCTATTGTCCATGGCAGCATGAGGAAACCTCTCCTCAGAGCCAGGCTCCTGGGAAACCTCATTTAGAACAATCATATTTTCCTGTGCCGTCCTAAGAGTGGGGTCTCGCCACGGCTCACTCTCAAAATTGTCACAGGACACAGGTAAGTCAGGGACACTCGGTTCCCGAGAACCACCATCCTCGTCTCCCAACATCACCTGCAAAGGAATTTCATCACTATCACAGTCATTATCATTATCAACATCATTATCATGACCATGATCAGCATCATCATCACTATCATGATCATCATCATTATCATTATCAGCATCAGCATCATTATCATGGTCATCATCATTATCATGATCATCATCATCATCATCATTATCATCATTATCACATAAGTTTAACGGCCCACTAGCATTGTGTTCCGCCCCTCGGGACTGCGCACCCTCAATAGGAGCTTCATCATACTGTCCATCAGAAACATTTTTTCCCCAGAGACCCTTAGATCGGGGAAAGTCATTACCCAATATAACGGGGTGCACCAGTGTCTTCACTACCCCCACTTCACATGAAACCTCCCCGAGTTTGGGGACCAAGTCCACGGCAGTCCCTGGGTAGACTTTGGTGTCTCCATGGATGCACACCACACTCAGGTGTTTATCAGGGATGAAGTCCCTATCAATCAGGCTGTCACATACGGAAGTCACTGGACTCTCTGAGTCCAAGAGGGCCTGTGCTGGGCAGTCATTTACAACCACCGGGGACCCCTGTGGTCCAGTCTCTTCGGCTGCGGTGGTCACACACACAGGTTCTGCGCAGAGAGAGAGGGACCTGCCAACATCACGGCACATAGGCTCCCCCTCTAGTGAACAGCCGGCTGCAATTTCACAACATCTCCAACACTGTCCACCACAATCACCCTCCCATATGTCCCCTCGGGCCTGAACCCGCTTATCAGCATACCCCATGTCCCCAACAGCTGGAACGCTCTTACCGCGAGAGTTCAGCGTCCGGGAACTCCGAAGTGACGACCTCTCAGACGGCTGTACCTCAGGAGGACGTGCTTGGGTGTAGCGGTCCACTATCACCTTTTCAACTCCATAATAAGGTTTGCTGACTGCAGACTCCCAACTGTATCTCCAGTCATGAACTCCCCTGGCACGGGCTGTCACCGTAACACCCAGCCGGGTAAGAATCTCCGCTTTCAGCTTGGCATATTCTTGGCTGTCCTACTCGCTCAGGTCAGCATAGGCCCTTTGGGGTTCTCCAATCAGATAGGGTGCGACCATCATGGCCCATTCAGATAGGGGCAGATTCTCCTTCTCTGCCAATCTCTCAAACCTAGTGAGATATACCTCCACATCATCACGAGGTGTCATCTTTTTCAGGGACCGTCTTACCGCCTTCTTTACACCGGACAATGCAGGTGACTTTGCAACATTACTTTGGGACGATGCGCCACAAGTCCCCTGCAGTGCTGCAACCTGCTCAAAAAACAGCCGGTCATTCTCCTGCTGCTGTTGCAGGAATTGCTGCTGGGCCTGCTGCATGCGCTGCTGGTGCTGCAGGCGCTGCTGCTCCATGCTCTGCTGCATGCTTCGCTGGGAAAATAAAACAAGAAAAACTGGTGTAATTTACACATACAAGAGTATCTTGGTGTACAATGAACTGTAATAATTATAAAAATAATAAACCAAGTATTACCAGTATTCCAAGAGAAATGGGATGGTAGACCATCCGAAAATTCAAAAAAACCCTATAGGTCAGACATGAATGAAGGAAGAGAACCCAAATGGACCCTATCAATGCTAATGCATGCAGCACAATCAGAAAAAAATGTGGTAATGCGGATATAAATACAGATATAAAAGAGAAGAAAAGATACAATATATACCACAAAAATATGAAATCTTTATTAAGGCAATGTTACACATAGAACAATAAAAAATAAAAACATATATAAAAGAAGAATAATAAAATAATCCGGCTGACAGCAATATATAATACCCAAATGATGTTAACAGGCTCAAATTAAATATCAGGGATGTGTGAATAAATAAACCCACACAAATATATGTAATAGCTCCATATAAAGTGCTCAAATTATAATCAAAACCACTATGTAGAAATCATTATGTGTGTAAAGTATCATCTAAACTAATACCACTTAGTAAACATATTAAACTGGTGCAATGCACCCACAGTAGCGTGTAAAAAATTCAACCACCTAATACCATCCACCAAAAAGAATCATGTGGCAGGAGATCACTACCTGGGAGCCTGAATGGGGTGCTGACAGCCAGAGAAGAACGCGCCCCGACGCGCGTTTCGGTCTTGATAGCCTTCGTCGCTGGGCCTGGACCAGGTACTCAATGAGCTCCTCCATACTGCCGGACTTATCTGTCTCAACCACGGCAGTCTTATGTTGCACATTAACTTGCGCCATTTGTTCAAACAGCGCCTCCATGCTGTCATCCATACACACTCCACAGTCTTTTCCACAGAAAAATTCAGCTCTGCTATGCAGACACTTTTTTTTTTTTTCTCTGCAAACTCTATTAGGGCCACTGTCTCTTTAAGACTGCTCCAATAGACGTTTCTCTTTGCTGCTGCACACTCCACAGTCTTTTCCACAACAAGTTCAGCTTTGCTGTGCAGACACAATTTTTTTTTTTTGCAAACTCTATTAGGGCTACTGTCTCTTTAAGACTGCTCCAATAGACGTTTCTCTTGACACACTTTTTTTTTTTCCTCTGCTGCTATTTCAACAGACTTCACCTTTATTGCTGTCTCTAAGCCACTGTGCTGCACACACATTCCAGCACCAATTGTATCAGCCACTGTGCTGCCCCAGCATTCTCCACCAATTGTACATTTCCAGGGGATTTAGCTCTGGGATCGCCGTCTGGGTAGACAGAGTGGCACGGAAACAGTTCATTCAGACAGCAGTTCTGATGAAAACTGGCCGCAACCAGCTTTATTAAAGTCCACAGCAAACAGATATAAAACAAATCATAAACAGAAGACCTAGGCTTGTCTAGCCACTAATTACACTTAGATAGATTTCCCTATCTATCCGGGTCCCGTCTCTACCAGCCGGGGCCAAAACAACACATATGTTCAGCATTTGTCAGCATTTACCAGCATTTACCAGCATGGAGGTTCACAGAGTCTCCTCCTTGTGTCTGAAGGCACCTTCAATGTCCAGACTTGAGAGAGCTCCCCTCCTATTCAGCCGCTATCCGCACGGATTCTCACTGAGACTACTCCTGTGTCCGGGGTACATCGAGCACCCAGACTGAGATAGCTCACACTCCTGGAGACTGCTTCTTGTGCCGGGACTCCTTGTCCAGACTAAGCGAGCTCTCTGACTGTGTTTGCAGACACCTACTTCTGGTCTCCTAATTAACAGCTGAATGGTTTCAGGCCTGAGCTGCAAGTGTGTGCTGAATGTAAGGTGTAGTGACCTTTCTCTACCACTAGGTTTACAAAGCCACACATTTCCCTTATACCATACAGCACAGTACCTAGGTGAAATGTACACCCCATTCGACACATATTCCTTCACTGTCTCACAATAGATAAGGAGTGAAAGTTTTATTGTCCTCTGATTGGAGTCTGGTAATGTTTTGTGATGCCCCCACAAGGTCTAAGGAGCAAATTCCTTAATTGATGTAAAAAAAGACATAAATCCATGCGATACATTCGGTCCTGCACTGAGAGTGTCAAAGGTCGTCATGAGTTTATATTCCCAGATTCTCCTGTCTCTCTGAGATGTGAAATTACCTTTCAATACCAGTAATTTCATGTCCATGGTGCTGTGATCAGGCATACAAAAATGTTTTTCCACAGGTAGATCCATTCTTTTTTCTCTTATTGTGTGGCAATGAGAATTAGTCTTTGCCTGATGAAGATACTTGAGTAGTCTCGAAAGCTTGCAATTTGTTACCATCTTTTGTTACCAAGGTATCAACCACTGAGGACTCTCAATTCTAAATTTGGTTTCCTGTAGAAATCTAAACTCCTGTACTGGGGAAATCAGCTTTATTTCTTCAAAGTTTTATATTGTATAAAACAGTATAAAACTGTATTGTATAAAACATAGGTAGTGATGAGCGAACACATGGATGTTCGGGTTTGCCGGTTTTGGGTGGACTTTGCAAAAAAATAAGTTGACCCTGGACTCCGAACCCCATTCAAGTCAATGGGGACCTGAACTTCAGTACTGTAAAATGACTGTAAAATGGTCAGAGTAAGGGCTAGTGGGCTGCAAAAAGAAGGAAAATGGGGGTAAGAGCCGAACAATTGCCCTGCAAAGAAATGTGGTATTAAAATGACTTAAAAGGGTTCTGTTACCATAGCAATCATGTTAAAATAGGATGTAAATGAATAACAAAAAATTTAAGAGTGCTTGCTCTCATAGAGACTGATGCTTGTATACTCCAGTCCAGTTAAAAATTTCACCCACAGAGCTTGGGGCAATTTACTCCTTTGAAAGCAGCTAACGAATTTATCCCACAGAGCCAAACTTGTATCTTCTGCAATGTATAGTAGAGCAGCCGCAGATAAAAAGCTTGTAGTTTGATTCTGGTTACAGTTGGTGGTCCGACCCGAGGCTTGCTACTGCCAGGACCAGCCCCTTTGCCTTGGGACGCCTTCCCAATGATGTTGTCTTAGTGTCCCAGGGGTCGGAAGTTTTTTACTTGAATAAAATTAGTGTTCAAAGCAGACATCCACACCTGTATACTTCATCTAGGAATAATTTAATTGTACTTGTTCCTTGTACTTGTACTTGTGCCTTGATTAAGAGGGGACCTGGTGGAACACAAAGTGAAGAACTGGAGGAACTCTCAGGCATCCAATCTCAAAGTGCCCACAGGCGGTGTTGCAGAGTACACACGGGTAATGGAGAATCAGGGATCTATTCTGCAGAGGCAACCTAATGAACATGTATCACATCCAAGAAGGCAGCAGTCAAGCAAATTAACCACTTCTCAACTGAGTCAAAAGTTGAGGTAGTGAGACAGAATAGCCATCCATAACAATTTAGAGGCTCTGTAATTGCAATGAGTAGTTTAATCCTTTAACCCCTCTCTGCCATCAGACGTACTATTCCGTCCATGTGACCCTGGACCTTATTCCCATGGATGGAATAGTACGTCATGGGCGACAGCTGCGCTCCCGGGGGGAGCGCAGCTGATCGCCGCCGGGTGTCAGCTGATTATCACAGCTGACACCCGTGACTGTGTGTCAGGAGCGGTCACGGACTGCTCCCGGCACATTAACCCCTGGCACACCGCGATCAAACTTGATCGCGGTGTACCCGGGGCACAGGGGAGGATCGCGCAGGCAGGGGCTCCCTGCGCGCTCCCCTGAGACCCTCAGAGCAGCGCGATGTGTCGCGCTGTTCCGAGGGTCCGTCCTCCCTCCAGGTCCCCGGATCCAAGATGGCGCCGGGGTCCTGCAGGGAGGCGGCTTCCTCAGTGCCTGCTGGGAGCAGGCGCTGGGGAAGCCTGCAGCAGTGCCAGAGCGATCGCTGGTGTGACAGAGTGCTGTGCACACTGTCACACCAGCGATCTGCTAAAATACAGTGATGTCCCACCCTGGGACAAAGTATAAAAATAAAAAAAATAAAAATAAAAAGTGGTAAAAAAAAATCATAAAAAAAAAAAATATATATTCCCCAATAAATTCATTCTTTCCTGTAAATAAAAAAAAACAAAACAATAAAAGTACACATATTTGGTATCGCCGCTCCGTAACGACCCCCCCTATAAAACTGTCCCACTAGTTAACCCCTTTAATGAACCCCTAAAAAAAAAAAAGAAAACGAAGCAAAAAATCAATGCTTTATCATCATACCGCTGAACAAAAAGTGGAATAACACGCGATCAAAAAGACGGATATAAATAAACATGGTATCGCTAAAAACGTCATCTTGTCCCGCAAAAAACGAGCCATCATACAGCATCATCAGCAAAAAAATAAAAAAGTTATAGCTCGCAGAATAAAGCGATGCAAAAATAATTATTTTTTATATAAAATTGTTTTCATTCTATAAAAGCGCCAAAACATAAAGAAAATGATATAAATGAGGTATCGCCGTAATCGTACTGACCCGAAGAATAAAACTGCTTTATCAATTTTACCACACGCGGAACGGTACAAACGCCTCCCCCAAAAGAAATTCATGAATTGCTGATTTTTGTTCATTCTAACCTCCCAAAAATCGAAATAAAAAGCGATCAAAAAATGTCACGTGCTCAAAAATGGTACCAATAAAAACGTCACCTCGTCCCGCAAAAAATAAGACCTCACATGACTCTGTGGGCCAAAATATGCAAAAATTATAACTCTCAAAATGTGGTGATGCAAAAAACTATTTTTTGCAATAAAAAGCGTCTTTTAGCGTGACAGCTGCCAATCACAAAAACCGCTATAAATAGTAAATCAAACCCCCCTTTATCACCCCCTTAGTTAGGGAAAAATAATAAAATTAAAAAAATGTATTTATTTCCATTTTCCCGTTAGGGTTAGGGTTGCGGCTAAAGTTAGGGTTAGGGTTGGCGCTAACGTTAGGATTAGGATTAGGGTTGGGATTACGGTTAGGGGTGTGTTAGGGTTAGGTTTGTGGTTAGGGTTGGGACTAGGGTTAGGGGTGTGTTGGGGTTAGGGTTGGAGTTAGAATTGGGGGGTTTCCGCTGTTTAGGCACATCAGGGGCTCTCCAAATGTGACATGGCGTCTGATCTAAATTCCAGCCAATTCTGCGTTGAAAAAGTCAAACGGTGCTCCTTCACTTCTGAGCTCTGCCATGCGCCCAAACAGTAGTTTACTCTCGCATATGGGGTATCAGCGTACTCTGGACCACAAGAGTTATTGTGCAATTTGTCCTATTTCTACTGTTACCCTTGGGAAAATAAAAAACTGGGGGCGACAAAATCATTTTTGTAAAAAAAAAATGATTTTTTTGTTTTT